>CM059875.1:6908277-7508277 GCA_030490815.1 Acer saccharum | reverse complement strand
TGGCTACTTTATTGGTAAGCCCGGGCATTTGGTTAGACATAAACTCCAATAGAGAGTGTTGCATGGGATATGAATTGGCTCTTGAGGAATTTCTAATCTTCCAACGATGTTGGTTTGGTATGGACTCCAATATATGGTGGCTTCGCATTATTGAGGATTTTGTATCTTCCAATAGGGATTGGGTAGACATAGATTCCAATAGGAAGTAGTTCTAGGTTGGTCACTTTTGAGAAATTTCTAATCTATCATCCAATATATATAGTAACCAATGGTTGTAGTTCAACCCGTGGATGTTTCCTCCTTGCAGGTTTTACCACGTTAAAAAATCTCATGTGTCAATTCTTTCTATCTCTCTCTTTCTTATTTGTTTATGTGTATGTTTTAATCTTGTTGCATATTATTCACTTGTGATGTATATTTGAACAAGATTTTGTAAAGTGTGATTTATAAGCAAATTCATTTTGATCACAATTGTAAATATAATTCTTTTGTATAGTGTTACCTTTGTGTATAGTTATATTTGTTTATACTTGTAATACATTGAACAATATTGAAATTCAAGTATTCTTTGTTGTTGAGATTTTATGTTATTATTCCTCATGCAACTCATTGATATATATAGATAATGCTTAAATGATCACATGTTTATCTTGTCTATGTATGAATGTTTGATTTATATGTTGTATGTAAAGCTACCTTAAGGGACAAACATGAGTTTGTTTCAAGGGATTGAAAAAGGTGTAAAAAAACATATTCATTCCCCATCTAGGCATGTTTTAAGCAATTTAACTACGTTTGTATACTTTCAATTGGTATCAAAGCGGGTCGTCGGATGGCACTCGACGAGATCCGGGTTATTCTTATTAGTGAATTGCTTAGGTTTTTGAAGTATGGTCTTGCAAGATGATGTGATGACCGAAGGAGCTTCAAACTCTAGGCCTCCTCTTCTCAAGGGTCACAACTATGGGTTTTGGAAATTGAGGATGAAGGCTTACATTCGCTCTATTAATGAGAGAGCTTGGATGACTGGGAAGAAGGTTACCTCTCTTCCAATAAGATTGAGAATGGAGTGACCGTTTCCAAGCCTAGGAGTAAGTGGACTACTAATGAGTTCGAGTTAGCAAAATAGCATCATCGGGCGGTGAATGCTATTTTCGGAGGTGTGGATAGTAGACAATTTTCCTACATCCAAAACCTAGAGACCACAAAGGAAGCGTGGGATACTCTCCAAGTCACCAATGAAGGGACTAAAGCAGTGAAGAAGTCTCGTCTTCAAATGCTCACTTCCCAATTTGAGGTTTTGCAAATGTGTGAGGAAGACAAGTTTGTTGACTTCCAAGACAAGCTACTAGACATTGCCAATCAATGCCAAGCTCTTGGTACTCCTATCTCCAGTGAGAGACTAAATTGGAAGATTCTTATATCTCTACCAAAGAGGTTCAAAGCCAAGGTTACGGCTATTGAAGAGAGCAAAGACGTTGACGTCATGAGCTTAGATGAATTTCTAGGTTCTCTTCAAACCTTTGAGGCGTGCATGAAACCGATGGCTAAGAACAAGGGTTTAGCTCTCAAGGTTGTCAAAGAAGCTAGTAGAAGTGATGATGAAGAGGAGATGGCTTTATTGGTTAGAAAGTTTAGGAAGTTTATAAGGAAAGGTGCCAAGCTAAGTGGCAAGTACTCAAGAGAAAAGGAAGTCAAGAAATCCTTTACTCCACCTCATGAGAAGAGTGGTCATGTTAAGATTAATATAAAGGTCCAATGTTTCAAGTGCAAGAAGCTAGGACATTATGATTTAGATTGTCCAAATGGTGATTCCAAGAAGGACAAGAAGGGAAAAGCTATAGTGGCCACATGGAGTGAAGATGATGACTCTAGTGATGAGGAGAGCTCAAGTGATGAGTCTTCTAGTGAAGAAGAGTTGGTGAGAAACTTTGTTACATTCACGGCCTCTCACTCTGTCCTAGAGGATGTATATCAAGATTCATTGGATAAGAAAGTTGATTCGAATCATCAAGTGTGCTTAAGTGAGAATCCTACCTATATTAATATTTTGGCTAAGGTGAAGTGTCTTGAAGATAATTTGAAGATAGCCTTAAGAGAGGTGGATGAGAAGGATGATTTGATCAAGCTATAAGTGGATGAGTTTGTTTTAACAACTCGGAGGCTCTTGGGTGAAAATAATGCTCTTGCCAAAAAGCTTAGAGAAGTTGAAGGGTTTGTTCTTAAAAGGGATATGATCATCTTTAGTATGACCCTAGGAGGCTCAAGTGACTTGGTAGTTGAGGAGAAGCTCATAGAAGCATCACTTCTTACAAGCGAGGTCATTGTTAACAAGAAAGCTCCTAAGAAGAGACGTTCCAAGACCAAGAACAAATTGAAGAATGAGGTACCCTTTGAAACTCCTATTTGTGCTTCTCCAACTCCGGAAGGTAAAATCTCTTCTTTTGTTCCTATATGTCATTTTTGCAATACCGTAGGCCATATCAAGCCCAAGTGCTTTAAATTAATTGAATATTGCAATATAAGAAATGCATCTAGGGATAGAGAGATTGAACTACGTTTTAAGCATGCTAAAGCTTTTGAATATGGAAAGCATAATAATGTCACAAAGCATGTTAAGAATGTCCGGAATGTGAAGAATGCAAATCTTGCTAAAATTGACAAAGCAAGTGTTGCTAGCAATGTTGAAAAGATGAGTATCAATGATATTCTTGTGAATCAAGTGGTTGAAGAACTTTATTCTAGGTTCAATATTGTTTTCAATAAGAATCTTGATGATGTTTGTGTAGGATCACCCAAGACAAAGTTTGTCAAAAGTGAGTGCTCTTACCAATAGTGTAAGTTGCACATGTGAGGTTAGCTTTAAGATTAGTGTTATGTTATTAAGAAACTTAACTTGTTTGCTTTGTATCTTTATGACTTAACATGAACTTAGCTATCTCACATTTTTGTTATGATAGTCGAAATCTATTGATTAACTTTTTGAGAAGTTGTTTTTATGAAATCTATATGATGACAATCACGTTAAGACTTTCAAAGAAAGTCATTTTTTTTTTTTTGTTGTTTGAGTTGAAATGCATAGTCTTTAGTCTCTTAGAATTGACACACCTATAACTTGTAGTCATGAGGACATACAAGCCAAGAGGACTCATAAAAAGGGTGAAGGCCTTGCTTTTGATGAAAATAGCTTGTGAAGGTATCTCTAATATCACATTGCTTGCTTATTTAAATTTCCATCTCTCAACTCATTGTGTGTACCACTTCAAGAAGCATGTCATACTTGAGAACTAATATAGTGTGTATATGGTCCTCTTTGACATTTGCTAGTTTAAGATCTTTTTGTGATAATCGTTCACATTGATCTTAATCATGATGTGTGTTATTATTTGTATGATTGTTGAGTGGCACGTTTTGAAAAATATGCTTCATATTCTTTGAAAACTACTCTCTTGAGAAGTAGAGATCTTAAGTAAGTCTATTTACTTGCTTTTTGATCATGTGCTTTTAAGCCATAAAACTTGGTTTCAAAAATGCACTTTGCTTCTATTATATATTTGGTTAAGTGTGTTGAGTTTGATTAATGAAAATTTTGGATACAACTAGAAGTCCTAAGGACTATGAAAGTATACAAACGTAGTTAAATAGCTTAAAGCATACCTAGAAAAAGGGGGGGGAGATGAATAGGTTTTTACGCCTTTTTAAATCCTTTGAACAAACTTTCGTTTGTCCATCAAGGTAGCCTTATATACAACATATAGACAAGATAAGCATATGATCATTTAGGCATTGTCTATATATATCAATTAGTTGTATGAGGTATATGGACACATAAACTCAACAATAAAGAATACTTGTATTTCAATAATTGTTCAATGTATTACAAGTATAATCAAATATCACTGTACACAAAAATTGCAATATACAAAAGAATTATATTTACAAATATGATCAAAATGAATTAGTTCACAAATCACACTTTACAAAATCTTGTTTCAATATACATCACAGTGAATAATATGCAACAAGATAACAACATACACAAATACAAATATAAGAGATAGAGATAGAAAGAATTAACACAAGAGATTTTTTAATGTGGTAAAACCTCCAAGGAGGAAATATCCACGGGTTGAACTACAACCATTGGGTACTATATATATTGGATGGTAAATTAGAAATTCCTTAAAAGTGACCAACCTTGACCAACTTCCTATTGAAGTCTATGTTTACCCAACCCTATTGGAAAGTACGAAATCTCTCAATGATGCGAAGACACCATATATTGGACAACATACAAAACCAACATCTATGATAGATCAGAAATTCCTCAAGAGTGCATACACATCCAATGTACCTCGCTCTTTTGGAGTCTATGTCTATCCATACGCCTAAGCCTACCAATAATGTAGCCAACTCCCTATCCAAGGCACTCATGCCTCTAGGGAGCCTCCCATGCATGACTATCCGAGTCCTCCCGACTCTAGCCATGATTCTTTGCTTGCCTATCCAAGTCCTCCTTACTCTAGACAAGACTTCTTGCTTGGCTATTCGAGTCCTTCCGACTCTAACCAAGACTTCATGCCTTTTACAATGACTTCCTAGTGTGATCATATGAATGCAAATGATGCAAACAATTAATTCATCATAGAACATGTGATCAATACATTCCATGGAACAACTAGACCTAAATATGTGAGAACACAAGTAATAAAAGTCTAGATGCAAAACTTGAATAAAAACCTAGAGCATATGTAAACACCTAACACATAAAACTCATAGTTTCATTCACACAAATAACACTTGAATAAATCATAATCATGAAGCACATATTCAAGATATTACAAACATACACAAAAATACTAGAATCACAAAATGTGTTAAATGAATATTCTAGCCAACAATTAGAGCAAGGATATATTGAATGATCAATTAAATCCTATTTGTCTCTAAATACACATACAGTTGAATTAATCCTAGATTTTATCAATCAAAGGATCAAAACACATTTCAAGGATTATTAATCATAAAATGATTCAATCAAGTCACAAATAATCCTAGATATCAATCTAATCACAATACAACTCTCAAACATGTGAAAAACCTAGAATCTAAGAAACTAGTTCACATATGTCTCTAATTAGACTTTTGATTAAGATTAATTATGAAGCTATCTTTCTCAATAGCATTCACCATACATATAAATACATATAGAAGAAGAAATCACAAGCAAATTGAAGGTTATAAAAGAAGAAATCTCAAAGATATGAACACTACCTTGCAATCACGAGCTGGTTCGTTTTTCTAGGTAGAACCAACACAAAAATCGATCAAACAGCTGTAAGACCACTTGGAAAAGGTAGAGGACTTGATTACGAACAATCTCCAACTTGAATCAACCAATTCTGACTTCATATGAGAAAGTTATGGTGTTTGGAAGGTGATACAAATTGGAGAGAAAATTCTGGTGAGATTTCAAGCTTTTTCTTCTTAAAATGAAAATGGGAGGGAATGAAAATATTTAAAAGGAAGAGAGAGAGAGGGAAGGAGTGACCAACCAACATGTGCCATGTCAGCCCCATGTGTGGACCGTGTGTGGCACACGTGGGCAGAGAGGCTGTCCAGCCGTGTGGCACACATGGACACCAAGCTTGGCCAATGGCCATGCTTGATCCTCTCACGCACCTCTCGCGTTCTTCAGCCGTATTCGGGCCTCCGAACTCCGATTTTGAATCAGTTTTTGGATTACGAATTGTGACTCCCTCACACACAACGAAGACTACAAAACTTTGACAAAAGGTTGAGAATTAATCTCAAAAAATGATGACGAAGACAACTCAACGAATGAGAACGCAAAGTAGCGTAGCTACATCGTTTGGACTCGAAACATAATGAATGAGAAACTGAAATGATCAGGACTCAATAAGAAATCACAAGAGATCATGTTCAAGTCCAAAAACAAAAATATGGAAACATATAAACACAAAATCACACACGTATGCCATTTCCTAGACATAGTCTTAGAACATGCAAAATACAATGTTTGTCAAATTAAATCTAATACAAGTGCACACATTACCAAGTGTGTGAAAGTGATATATAAAAGTTGTTCAACCATGTAGAGACACATATGAATGCCATGTGTGTGTGTGTGCCTAGCCTTGTAAGAGAAATGAGGTCTTATATACCTTTGTAGACCGATAAAGCACATTTCTCTTTGAAGCCAGCATCTTGCATGAGTTATGGCCAAGACTTTCTTTGACGCCTTGAATCTTCAATACTTAGACCACTAAACATTACAAGAGAACATCATTTTGATATGGAATATATACCAAGACAAACCAAAAACCTAACAATCTCCCTCTTTGGCAAATTCCATGTCAAAGCCCTTATACATATACTAAAACGATTACAAAGAAAATATGGTCACAATGAGTACAATGAGTTACACAATTTTCAACAACAATTCTTGAACTTCATCTTGGTCTTCTCTTGATATTACCTAAAATAAACTTGAAAGCACAAGAATATCCAAGAGACAACACATATGGCAATATTCATTTTTAGGCAAGAAATAAAACTTTTAAGTTCAAATAGATCATGTATGCTCCCCCTTAATACATGTTATCCAACAAAATATTATATCCAAGATCAACAAATACCAAAAAATATTACATGCCATAAAGTTCAAACTTGATACCAAAATACACTAAAAATAAAAACTAAAAAATGAGACTAAGCAAGCTAGATATATATCCCATATTTCTCCCCATTTTTTACATGATATGAAGCCAAAAGGAAAGAGTAAGAAAATATACCTCAAGATACTCTATAGCCACTCGTGCCACCAAGGAAAGTAGTGTGATGTGATGATCTCACATAATGCTTTGTAGTAGTTGCTTTTCCTTCCAATTCTTTGATCTTCTCATCTTGAACCACTATCTTAGCATTAAGATCTTCAATCTTCCTGTTAACCGAAAATTGTCACTTGGGGTGATTTTCCAATTAACAACTCTAGTGACTGAAATCGGGGTAGATCTTAGTCGGAGAGATATCAAGTAGTTCGATACCTATAGACTCTCAGTAAGCAAGTAAAAAAAAAAAAAACGACGATAATGGTGAATGCAAGACAATGTCATAAAGATATCACGTACAACCATTCTTTATTAATTATAAAGCATGATAGGAATACAATGGGGATTTTAAATAGCTATGGTGAAGGGATAAAAAAAACTCAGTTGGCAATAGCGATGGAGTTCTCATGTCTGTCGATAAGTGGAAAGCGAAAAGTAGGGTTAAGCACTCAGGTTGCGGTCATCTTTCCGTGTGATAATATGATGTATATATAGGTCTTGTTTCTTGCCATGCACTCCTATAACTTCGGTCTAGGGTTTTAGCAATTATAGGACTTTCCTTGGCAATCAACGAGATTGTCGGGGGATTTTATCCCTAGAATCAAGCGACTCCTTCTCTGACAGATTGTGTAAGAGTTAACTCCTTATTCAAATAGAACACCTAGTGGCGGGAATGAGTATAATTATTTGTTTATCTTGAACGGTGGCATTTTATTGTTGGTTTAATACTGTCCTTTAAGCGTGCTAGGCTTACCTTTACAGTCTCTTCTTCTGGGCGCTCTATCTATCTGGTCAGTTAATCCAGGAAAAGGGTCGTGGTAGCTTACCCCATTATTCAATAATGTATCGGGATACTGGGTATGCACGGTAGCGGGGTACTGGATCCTACGTGGTAGCGAGGTACTGGGTCCTGCGTGGTAGAGTCCCTGGAACCTCGTCTTCTATGTTTCCTGGTACTTTTTGAATTTAGGGACCCTAGATCGCGATTTGAGCTAGTAGGAGGTTGTACCCAACCAATTTGCAGTATGGCGGGGCATCAGGATGTTCTTCTATGATATCTTTCTATATCGATTTGTCCTCAAATGTTGATGGAAAATTCTTCTTTAAACCCCTGCCATTTTTGGCGGTTAACACTTCCTTTGTGACGCCTCAATCATCCTTCGTGACCCTTCAACCTCTTTCTTCAATTGTATAGCCTAACTTGGAAGAATATGTGTGCTAGATACATGGCTTGAATCATGAGATTCACCAAATAGCCTAAATGTATCACTAGGCTTTCCCTTACCCTTGTATGACATGGACGCCACACATTTCTCACTTAACTTCTCTAAGGGAGGAAGTAGCACATCATCATCATAATTCTTTAATCCTTTAGCTAAACACAATTGAGAAATAAACCCCGGAAATGCTAATTTCTTCTCCAAACGACTTGAATAAGCCGCGATCTCAATATGTTCAATAAGCACTTCACCAAGATTAATAGGTTTGTTTGTCACCAAAGCATACACAATCTTGATCTTTTCTCTATTAAGTTCGGTAGCATTAGTGTTAGGATTATGCTCAATAGCAAGAGTGTAATATTGTAATTGACAATCTTTTCATATTAATAAAGTGATTTATGGTTTAACAAATCTTATAGCATTTATAGTTTAATATTATAATTGTCAAAGTAAATAATCATAAGGTCAAAAGACTATGAGAAAAGAAGAATTGTTCATACATCTGGATATGTATGAGGTAGACACAATTCTTTAGTTAGTCTTGAATAATGTTCATAACTTAAGTTAAAGGTTGGGCACCTTTATCTTGTTAAAGTTGTAGAATTCTTTTGCTAGGATTTGAGTGGGATCAAATGAGTTATGATGAGTCTGAAATCATCGGAGGGTCTTCGAGTAAAAGAATCTAGTGCACTGGGTGCATTGAATAGGATCACAATGAAATACTTTATCTAGAACCGTCAGTAGATAAAAGTTTTTTCATTATCAGGACAATCGGAGAGTCTATCTTAATCCTGAGATAAATGATGGACTTATGGTTGCAAGTGTTATCATATGAGTTATCAATGAGTACGATTATATAGAATAGTCTATCCTCGATAGTTTGGTGGTATTCATTTGTTAATCGATAGAGGACTTCATTTATAGCTATGGACATCGTGGCTCCATTTATTAAATGAGAGTAGAATATCATCATATGGATGTTTTGAGGTATTGGATATTGAATCTTAACGTTAAGTTTTCAATAGAGTTTATTGAAACATGGCTTCTGGACAAGTCAAAATATCCAAGTTCAAAATGTGGTCATATAAGTAAATATGGTAACTTGGAGAGCTATAGGCGGTTTATGAGCTCTTGGCGATTACTGATATTCTTTACGAGGATACACCATCTCCAATAAGATTGTCTAGGGTACGAATGAGAAATATTTACTTATTCTATCTTTATTTAAAAGTTCAATTTTAGCTCTTAGTGGAATGAGTTAAAATTAATAGATCGGACCTAAGTGAATCATTTGTTGATTGTGATTAGGTTATGTCTATTGAAGCTTAAATTTAGATAGCCCGCCAAGATCCCCAATCCACATGAACTTGCATGGATCACTTGATATATTCTACCGGACCAATTTATGGGTCCATCTAGAATTGTATTTAATATATTAAGAATATAATTTGTACATTATTTATTTTATAGGCTGATCAATTATATTAATATATTAATGAAAGGCATGTGGGCTTGTTTCTTTTAGTAAGAATGGGTCTGGTTCACATGTGGGCTTTTTAATTAAAGTCTAATGGATTAAATAAAATAAGAAAATAATATTAGGCCCATGTATATGGTATGGGCGGCAAGACTAGAATAATAGTCTAAAATATTATTTTATTTTATTGATTGATTAAATGGAAATTAATTAATTTATTAGTTAATCATTTAATTGAGAATCAAAATCTTTTTCTGATCAGGAAATATGTTTCCTAGAGTTATACTATTGGTAGTAGTATATTAAAGATAAAATACTTATTTGGTAAGAAGATAAATAATAAGGTTTATTTATCTAATCAAATAAGGAAGTCTTTTAATAAGTCATAATAGGATTAAACACTTATGCGTTGTATTAGGGTTAGGATTCTAAGGTTGATAGGAATTAGGGTAAAGTACAAATCCTCTTTGGGAGAGAATTCAGCCAACCCTAAATCCTAATGAAGAAGAATTCGGCAACCCTAATAATAATACAAGAAGAATTCGGCCACCCTATATATTTGAAAGGATAGCATTCGGCCACCACTTCTTCTTCTCCTAGCTTGAGTGAATTATTTCTTTTGCTTAAAAAATAATTCATACTCTAAACAAGTGTTTAATTTCGGCCAAGAGAGAAATAGAGAAAGAGAGTTCTAATTTCGATAGTGCACTTGTAAGCTTGAATATCAAAAGCTTTATACACAACTTCGAATTAGGTTCACGCGAGTTTCAATCTTAACGGTTGTTAAATTCAAAAGTGACCGGAACATACTTTCTAGTTTCTTGGATTTTATTGTGACTAACGATCAGGATGAGAGATTTTGTTTTCCATCCTTAGGTACGCAATTCAAAGAAAGGGAGACCACGTTCTTAGGTGATTCACGTTCGTGATAGGATTGGAAGATCTTGCGGATTACCATCGACGCAAAGTCAATCGGATCACGCGACAAAAGGTATTCTACTTTTTAGTATATATATATGTTTAATTAATTTAAGGGTTAAGGTTCATAATATGAAAAAATTTTAAATTATACTAAACTCGATTTTAGTCTCGCTTCCGCTGTGTGACCGTATTTTTTCCCTACAATTAGTAGAGACAACAAGATTAACACAAACAAATAAATGTCAAAAAGTACTAATTTTGGTCAACTCACTTTACCTAATAAAGGCATGCTTTCCCCACTCAAAGTTCACATCATCACAAAGAGTTTTACCCATCAAATCAAGGTTTTCCGAGACATCAACATCAAGGAAATCCGACTGAATATCATTGGGCAATCCTAGAAACTCATTCAATTTCCAAGAGTTAACTCTAAAAATTACACCTCTCATACTCATAAGTGCATCTTCAACATTAGTACTTTCTTTGAACACATGATAGAATTCTCTAACCATGGTTTCATCAGCCATTCCTAGCATGTTAATCCAAGTACTCCAATTTCTCTCCATGATAACCTTATGAACATAAGAATCAATACAAGAATTCAAATCTATACCTTTCTCTTGAATAATCTTTTTGCATCCAAAAATTCCCAAACTCTTCATCTTGTTAGCTTTGGTAATCTTGGAAGAAGATGTAGGCTTAGACTTGTCAATGAGATTTGAAGAATTGCTACCACCAACTTTCTTGGTTTTTCCCATGACCTTGTATCACAAAAACACTAAAAACAAATATGAGTGGAAACATCAAACAAGTTAGTGACCAATAAACATATACAAAGGCAAAAATATTATTTTTTGAACAAATCAACATGCATATAAGAAATTATCATAGCATCTCCAAGATTTATCAAAAAATAAGAATAATGCCAACAAACAACAATTTTGAAGAATCATGTGAACAAATCATACAAGAGAACAAACATAGCATATAATGCTCCCCCTTGATAAATGCCCCATCTAACATCTAGATAGACAATTGTTCACATGTATCGCCACACATTCACATCACAAGCAATTTATATTAGATTTTCAAATAAGCTCTATAAATCAATGAGAGTTACACTTAGATTTTCAATCACTCTCATATATCTTCAAAAATTGCTAAAGTATCAAAATACCAAATAAGTAAATGTGAGTGTGTGAAGGTTTTGCTTCAAGAATATAAAAGGAAGTATTTTGAAAATCAAACATGCAAACATTTTCAACATCTATTCATCTCAAGCCTTTCTGTAAAAAGGTCAAACCGATCATCATCCAAAATTTTGCTTTAAAAAGAATAGATCTCAATATGTGAGCAAAGTATGTGCATGTGGCTCGTCAATCCATTTCTATTTGACAACCCGAGCTAATTTGATTTTTCAACTATACTCTATAAGCCTTTTTGCTTTGTTTTAGGCTTGAATCAAATATTTTTTTTAATGATTCATTTCAACACTTCTTTGATTTTTTACAAACATAAACATATACACCTCATGGCGGCTTTCACTCATCACAATGGCGTAGCCCTTTCCTATATCGGGTAGCTTCACAACCAAGGTGTGTAACCCTCTCCATGAGGGTGCCCATTGAGTTCTATGTTGCTGAAGCAAAAGGATACCAACCATTGGTCATTTTTAAACGTTCTAGTCCTTAGGACTTCAAGTTGTATCCATACTTACATTAATCAAACTCAACACACTTAACCAAGCATATAAGAGAAGCAAAGTGCATTTTAGAAACCAAGTTTTATGGCTTAAAAGCACATGATCAAAAAGCAAGTAAATAGACTTACTTAAGATCTCTACTTCTCAAGAGAGTAACTTTCAAAGAATATGAAGCATATTTTTCAAAACTTGCCACTCAACAATCATACAAACAATAACACACATCATGATTAAGATCAATGTGAACAATTATCACCAAAAGATCTTAGACTAGCAAATGTCAACGAGGACCATATAAACACTATATTAGTTCTCAAGTATGACATGCTTCATAAAGTGGTACACACAATGAGTTGAGAGATGAAAAGATAAGAAAGTAAGCAATATGATATAGAGATACCTTCGCAAGCTACTTTCATCAAATGCAAGGCCTTCACCCTTTTTATGAGTTCTCTTGGCTTGTAAGTCCTCATGACTATAAGTTATAGGTGAGTCGCTTCTAAGAGACTAAAGACTATGCATTTCAACTCAAACAACAAAAAAATGACTTTCTCTAAAAGTCTTAACATGATTGTCACCATATAAATTTCATAAAAACAACTTCTCAAAAAGTTAATCAATAGATTTCGACTATCATAACAAAAATGTGAGATAGCTAAGTTCATGTCAAGTTGTAGAGATACAAAGCAAACAAGCTAAGCTTCTTAACAACAAAACATTAATCTTAAAGCTAACTCACATGTGCAACTTACACTATTGATAAGAGCACTCACCCTTGACAATTTTCGTCTCGGTGAACCTACACAAACATTATTAAGATTCTCTTTGACAACAATGTTGAATCTAGAGTAAAGTTCTTCCACAACTTGATTCATAATAATATCATTGATACTCTTCTTTTCAACATTGTTAGCAACACATGCATTGTCAAATTTTGCAAGGTTTCCATTCTTCACATTTCGGACATTCTTAACATGCTTTGTGACATTATCATGCTTTCCATATTCAAAAGCTTTAGCATGCTTAAAATGAAGACCAATCTCTCTATCTCTAGATGCATTTCCTATGTTGCAATATTCAATGAATTTAAAGCACTTGGGCTTGAAATGGTCTACGATATTACAAAAATGACATATGGAAAAAAAAGAAGAGATTTTACCTTCCGGGATGGGAGAAGCACAAATGGAAGTTTCAAGGGGTACCTTGTTCTTCAACTTGTTCTTGGTCTTGGAACGTCTCTTCTTAGAAGCTTTCTTTTCAACAATGACCTCGCTTGTGAGCATTCTTTTCACCCAATAGCCTCCGAGTAGTTGAAACAAATTCATCCACTTGTATCTTAATCAAATCATCCTTCTCATCAATCTCTCTTAAGGCTATCTTCAAATTTTTTCAAGACAATTCATCTTAGCCAAAAGATCAATGATAGTAAAATCTTCACTTAAGCACTCTTGATGATTTAGATCATCCTCCTTGTCCAACGAATCTTGACATACATCCTCTAAGATAGAGTAAGAGGCCGTGAATGCAACAAAGTTGCTCACCAACTCTTTCTCACTAGAAGACTCATCACTTGAGCTTTCCTCATCACTAAAGTCATCACTCTTTGCAAACTTCTTCATAGTGTTGCTTGAGTAAGTGACCAAGTCTAATTTGATCATCCTTTGGGGAACAAAAATTTCTTCTTCCTTGCTATTGTAACTAACACTCTTTTAAAGTTCATCAACAAAATTGTTAGTAGACAAAGGCAATGACAAATAAGAAGAACCTATTCCACAAATAAAGAAGGACAACCATGACACAAAAATCTAAGCAATTCACACGTAAGTATAACCCGGATCTCATCGAGTGCTGTCCGACGACCCGCTCTGATACCAATTAAAAGTATACAAACATAGTTAAATAGCTTAAAGCATACCTAGAGGGGGAGGGTGAATAGGTTTTTACGCCTTTTTCAATCCCTTGAACAAACTTTCGACTGTCCCTCAAGGTAGCCTTACATACAACACATAAACCAAGAATTCATACATAGACAAGATAAGCATATGATCATTTAGGCATTGTCTATATATATCAATTAGTTGTATGAGGTATAAGGACATATAAACTCAACAACAAAGAATATTTGTATTTCAATATTTGTTCAATGTATTACAAGTATAATCAAATATCGTTATACACAAAAATTACATATACAAAAGACTTATATTTACAAATATGATCAAAATGAATTAGTTCACAAATCACACTTTACAAAATCTTGTTTCAATATACATCACAAGTGAATAATATGCAACAAGATAACAACATACACAAATACAAATATAAGAGATAGAGATAGAAAGAATTAATAAAAGAGATTTTTTAACGTGGTAAAACCTCCAAGGAGGAAACATCCACAAGTTGAATTAGAACCATTGGATACTATATATATTAGATGGTAAATTAGTAATTCCTCAAAAGTGACCAACCTTGACCAACTTCTTATTGGAGTCTATGTTTACCCAACCCTATTGGAAAGTATGAAATCTCTCAATGGTGCGAAACCACCATATATTAGACAACATACAAAACCAACATCGATAGTATATTAGAAATTCCTTAAGAGTGCATACACATCCCATATACCCCGCTCTTTTGGAGTCTATGTCTATCCATACGCCTAGGCCTACCAATAATGTAGCCAACTCCCTATCCAAGGCACTCATGCCTTAGGGAGCCTCCCATGTATGACTATCCGAGTCCTCCCGACTCTAGCCATGACTCCTTACTTGCCTATCCGAGTCCTCCCGACTTTAGACAAGACTTCTTGCTTGGCTATTCGAGTCCTTCCGACTCTAACCAAGACTTCATGCCTTTTACAAGGACTTCCTAGTGTGATCATGTGAATGCAAATGATGCAAACAATCAATTCATCATAGAACATGTGATCAATACATTCCATGGAACAACTAGACCTAAACATGTGAGAACACAAGTAATAAAAGTCTAGATGCAAAACTTGAATAAAAACCTAGAGCATGTGTAAACACCTAACACATAAAACTCATAGTTTCATTCACACAAATAACACTTGAATAAATCATAATCATGAAGCACATATTCAAGATGTTACAAACATACACAAAAATGCTAGAATTACAAAATGAGTTCAATGAATATTCTAGCCAACAATTAGAGTAAGGATGTATTGAATAATCAATTAAATCCTATTTGTCTCTAAATACACATACAATTGAATTAATCCTAGATTTTATCAATCAAAGGATCAAAAAACATTTGAAGGATTATTAATCATAAAATGATTCAATCAAGTTACAAATAATCCTAGATATCAATCTAATCACAATACAACTCTCAAACATGTGAAAAACCTAGAATCTAAGAAACTAGTTCACATATGTCTCTAATTAGATTTTTGATTAAGATTAATTATGAAGTTATCTTTCTCAATAGAATTCACCATACATACATACATATAGAAGAAGAAATCCCAAACAAATTGAAGGTTATAAAAGAAGAAATCTCAAAAATATGAACACTACCTTGCAATCACGAGCTGGTTCGTTTTTCTAGGTAGAACCACCACAAAAATCGATCAAACAGCTACAAGACCACTTGTAAAAGGTAGAGGACTCAATTATAAACAATCTCCAACTTGAATCAACCAATTCCGACTTCGTATGAGAAAGTTATGATGTTTGGAAGGTGATAAAAATTGGAGAGAAAATTCTGGTGAGATTTCAAGCTTTTTCTTCTTAAAATGAAAATGGGAGGGAATAAAACTATTTGTTAGGTTGATAATTAGTGTTGGCATTAATTCCATATCAAAACGTGTTTTACTTGTAATGTTTAGTGGTTAGTAAATGAAGGATTTCGAAGACGAAGGACGTCTCAACCATTATTCGTTCAAGTTGCCGGCTTTTAAGAGTCTCGGACATTATCGGTCTACAAAGGTATACATGTCCTCTTATCTCTTACAAGGCTAGGCACACACTCACACATATCATTTTTGTGTGTCCCTTCATGATTTTATTTCATTTACATTTCACTTTCACACACTTGGCAAAATATGCTCATGCATTCACATTTAGTTAATAAACTTTGTGTTTTGCATTTTCTAGGACTATGTCCGGAAACTAGCATATGTGTGTGTATTTGTGTTTGTATGTTTCCATATTTTGTGTTTAGGACTTGAACATGTTCTTATTCAATGCCTTATTGAGTTCCGGTCGTTTCGGTTACTCATTCATAAGGTTTCGAGTCCAAACGTGTTGACTATGCCACTTTACGTTCTCTTACGTTGTGTTGACTTCATCGATGATTTCCGAGATGATTTCTCAACCGTTTTTCAAAGTTGTATAGTTTGTTTCGTGCGTGAGAGAGTCACGGTTTGTAATCCGAAAACGGATTTGAATTCGGAGTTCGGACGCTCGAGATACGGGCCGACGAACCGAGAGTGCGCGGGAGAGGACAGCCCAGGCCGTGGGCCACATGGGCTGGCCTTGGTTGAGGCCGTGGGCCCCACGGCCTGGAGCCCCTTCTGCTCCCGTGTGGGCCACGCGCCCCCCACGGCCTGGGGGTGACGTGGCACCACGTGATTGGTCGAAAACTCTCTTCTCTCTCCTCCTATTTCTTCCCTCTCTCTCTCATTTTTGAATTTCTAAGTTGAAACATTTCAGTTTTCCCGTAAGGCATTCTCTCCAATTTTTCCAAACTTCAAAACACCATATCTTCCTCATCCGGAGTCGGATTTGAGTGATTCAAGTTGGAGAGTGTTTGTATTTGAGTCCTCTAACATCTCCAAGTGGTTTGGTAGCTGTTTGATCGTGATTTCCAGTGGTTGACCACTGAATTCCGAACCAGCATCATAATCCGAGGTAATGGTCTCATCTTAGGGATTTCTTGTTATTTGACCTTCCAAATGCTTGGGGTTTCTTCTTCTATATCTTTGTTATTGTTTTATGAAAGCTATTTGAAAAGGTAGCTTGATTATCATTCCAATTGAAATTCAATTTATGGACTTATGTTGACTAGATTTCATGATTCTAGGTTTTACATTTGTTTGTGAGTTGTATTGTGATTAGAATGGCATCTTAGGTTGTTTGATACTTAATTGAATTAATTTTGTGTTAAAATGACTTTGAGATTTGATTTGGTCCTTTGATTGAGGAAATCAAGGATTTGTGTATTTGTTTGTGATTTAGAGAATATAGGTTTTGATTGATGTAAATCTCAAAACCTTGCTCTATATTTTTGTCTAGTATATTGATTGATTTTAATCTCATATATCTAGACTTTGATTGTATATTGATAGCATCTTGAATTAGGACTTAATGAACATTTTGTGATTCAAGTGTTATATGTGTGAATGAGACTTTGAGTATATGTGTTAGGTGTTTCACATGCTTAGGTTTCTATTCATGGATTTTTGCATCTAGACTTGATTAATTGTGTTTTCACATGTTTAGGTCTATTTGTGCCATAGAATGTATTGATCACATGTTCTATGTTGAAATGAATGTTTGCATCATTTGCATTCACATGATCACACTAGGAAGTCCTTGTAAAAGGCATGAAGTCTTGGTTAGAGTCGGGATGACTCGGATAGCCAAGCAAGAAGTCATGGCTAGAGTCGGGAGGACTCGGATAGTCATGCATGGGAGGCTCCCTAGAGGCAAGAGTGCCTTGGATAGGGAGTTGGCTAACATATTGGTAGGCCTAGGCGTATGGTTAGACATAGACTCCGATAGAGTGGGGTACACGGGATGTGTATGCACTCTTGAGGAATTTCTAATCTACCATCGATGTTGGTTGAGTGTGTTGTCCAATATATGGTGGTTCCGCATTATTGAGGGATTTAATACTTTCCAATAGGGTTGGGTAGGCTTAGACTTCACTAGGTTGGGTGAGCTAAAGATTGGTCACTTTGTGAATGCTCTATGTTTACTTTCCAATAATATAGTACTCAATGGTTGTAATTCAACCCGTGGATGTTTCCTCCTTGGAGGTTTACCACGTTAAAAAAAATCCCTTGTGTTAATTCTTTCTATCTCTTCTCTTATATTTTAATTGTATATTTTATTGTCTTGATTCATAATATTCACTTGTGATGTATTGTGAACCAAGTCTTTGTATAGTGTGATTAGAGTATTCATTCTATAGATCAATTTGTATCTTTGATTCTTTTGTATATTGTAATATTTGTTTAGTGACATTTTGCTCACTCTTGTAACACATTGAACATCTTATGAAATACAAGCTTATTTTGTTGTTATGTTTATTTGATGTTTTACCTCACATGACTTGTTGATATACTTAGACATTTCTCTTATGATTGTATCATTGTATTGTCTATGTATGTCTACCTTGGCTTATTGTGTTGTGTGTAAGGCTACCTTGAGGGACAAACGGATGTTTGTTCAAGGGTTTGAAAAAAGGTGTAAAAACCTATTCACCCCCCCCCCCCCCCCCTCTAGGTATGCTTTAAGCAATTTAACTTCGTTTGTGTACATTCACTATTTAAAAGGAAGAGAGAGAGAGAGAGAGAGAGAGAGAGGGAAGGAGTGACCAACCTACATGTGCCACATCAGCCCCACGTGTGGCACACATGGATAGAGAGGCTGTCCCACTGTGTGGCACATGTGGCCCACATGCGGACACCAAGCTTGGCCAATGGCCATGTTTGATCCTCTCACGCACCTCTTTAGCCATATTCGGGCCTCCAAACTCTGATTTCAAATCTGTTTTCGGATTACGAATCATGACTTGCTCACACACAAGGAAGACTACAAAACTTTGACAAAAGATTGAGAATTCATCTCGAAAAATGACGACAAAGACAACTCAACGAATGAGAACGCAAAGTAGCGTAGCTACATCATTTGGATTCAAAACCTAATGAATGAGAAACCGAAATGATCGGGACTCAATAAGGAATCACAAGAGATCATTTTCAAGTCCAAAAACAAAAATATGGAAATATATAAACACAAAATCGCACACGTATGCCATTTCCTAGACATAGTCCTAGAACATGCAAAATACAATGTTTATCAAATTAAATCTAATGCAAGTGCATACATTACCAAGTGTATGAAAATGATAAATAAAAGTTGTTCAACCATGCAGGGACACATATGAATGCCATGTGTGTGTGCCTAGCCTTGTAAGAGAAATGAGGTCTTATATACCTTTGTAGACCGATAAAGCACATTTCTCTTTGAAGCCGACATCTTGCATGAGTTGTGGCCAAGACTTTCTTTGACGCCTTGAATCTTCAATGTAAGGATTCCTATTTATTGATTGGCTTGTTTCGTGGACAAACCACATGTGGGGTTTATTGTAAGGGTAGCTTAGGTATTGGTATCAGAGCGGGTTCCTAGACATACATAGGTGATCCTTGCTTATTTTGGTGTGTTTTGCATTTTGTGTGATTTTTGATCATTCGTACATTTGCATTCATTTCATTCATTCATAAACACTATGAGTGGAAACGGTGGAAATGGTGGTGGCCACGAAGGAGCTTCTAGCACAAGGCCTCCACTTCTTACCGGATTGAACTATTCCCAATGGAAAAGGAAGATGGAATCCTACATATGTCAAATTCACGACCGTGCATGGATAGCGGTGGAAGACGGATATGATCTCCCTATGATGACTCCCGCGGGTGGAAGAGAAGATGTTTTGAAGCCTAAGGCGCAATGGAATGCGCAAGAGTTTGATGCTTCAAAGTGGAATAGGAAGGCGATGCATGCCATCTTGTGTGCTATGGACGAAAATCAATACAAGTTGATTCAAAATACTAGGATAGCTAAGGAAGCATGGGACATCCTAGAGATTGCACATGAGGGAACCGAAGTGGTGAAGGACTCTAAGCTTCAAGTCCTCCAAACTCAATTCGAGATGCTCAAGATGGAGGAGAATGAGTGCTTCAACGACTTCGAGATCAAGTTGATGGATATAGTCAACCAAAGTCAACAACTTGGTGATCCATATTCGGATAGGAGAATCAAGCAAAAGATTATGAGATCTCTACCCGATAGGTTTGAATCGAAGGTGACGGCTTTAGAAGAAAATAGTGATTATAAGGATATGAAGCCGAGTGAGGTGATTGGGAGACTTCTAGCTTATGAGTCTAGGAAGGGGCCTATCTCCACACCTACTAAAAAGCAAAAAGGAATTGCTTTGAAGACCTCCAAGGATGAAAAGGAGGCAAAGAAGGTTGACTCGGATGAAGACCTTGCCTTGTTTGTAAAAAGGTTCAACAAGGTTATGAAGTTTAGAAGAAAGAGCTTTGGGTCAAAAGGTCAAGACTTGAAGAAAAAGGGCTTTTTCAAGAAGTTTGAACCTAGGCAAGAAAGGACCGAAAGGAAAGGGGTCCGTTGTTTCGAGTGTGGTGGCATAGGTCATTTTGCCCCCGATTGTGCAAATCATGTTGAGAAGAAAAAGGGAAAAGTGATGGCCGCCACTTGGAGTGGAAGTAGTGATGACTCCTATGAAGGAGATGAGTCTTCGGATGATGAAGAGCTCATGGCTAATCTCCTAGCTTTTGCCTCCTCCCATAAAAGCAAAAGTGCTAGTGAGAGAGAGGAAATGAGTCAAGAGGAAAATGACTCAAGTGAAGTAGAAAGTGATTCCTCTTCTAACTCCATGAATGGATTTGTAGAGAAAAAGGTGCTTGCTAAATATCATGCCGAATTTAATGATTTAGCAATCAAGAGCACAAGAAAGATCAAGATGTTGAGAGAAGAAAATCTTGAGCTTGCATCTCATAATGACCACTTAAGTGAACAAGTGGAAAAATTCAAGAAGATGGAAGATAAGCTAAAAGAGGAGTTAGTCTTATCTAGGAGGAATGAAGATAGCCTAAAGAGGGAGCTTGAAGAAGTTAGAGAATCTATGACTAGGATGGATTCTAGCACCAAGAAGCTTGACCATATGCTTAGTGTTGGAAAGAGTCCATGTGACAAGAGGGGTCTTGGGTATGAAGATGGCAAGAAGATCTCAACCTCTAACAAGACCGTGTTTGTCAAGAGTTTGAGGAAAGAAGAAACTTCATTTGTGCAAATTCCTAGGAAGAAATTAGAAGTAGGACAATGCTCAAATGCACAAGTGAAGATGGGGCCAAGAAGGCAACCTCAAGCTCAACCCCCTAGGGTCCCTCAAGCCAACATTCCTCCTCAAATGGCTCATAAAGGAAAGAGGCCTATCATGCAACCTCAAGCTTGGAAGCAACCTAGACCGGTTCAACAACAAAGACGCATTGAACCCTTTCATCCACAAAGACAAGGACAAGGTATGATTCCTTATTTTACTCCTATTTGTCACTTTTGTGGATTTGATGGTCATATTAGACCACATTGCTTTCGCTATATAAAAATGTGCAAAACTAGAAGCATGATAGAGAAGAAAAAGAAAAGAGCCATGATGCATGTTCCTAGGAATGATAATATTGATTTGCATGATCCTAGGAATAGTAGAGCACATGTACCAAAGACCACTAAGAAAGCTAAAATTGTTGCTAAGTGGATTAGAAAGAATGAAAATGTTTGCCATGTTGCACAAATAGCCTTGAAGGCAAATTCTTCTAATTTTTGGTATTTGGATAGTGGGTGCTCTAGGCACATGACGGGAAACAAGAGTTTCTTCGAGACTCTTGTTATGGAGGAAGGTGGATATGTCACTTTTGGTGATGGATCCAAAAAGAAGGTTGTAGGGAAAGGAACCATTTCCGTTCCCGGATTACCCTCCTTATCCAATGCTTTATTTGTTGATGGCTTGAAAGCCAATTTAATAAGCATTTCACATCTAAGTGATGAAGGATATTCCGTCTTGTTTAGTAAAAATGATTGCTCAATCCTAAAGCCCGATGGACAAACCTTGTTGAAAGGTATGAGATCTAGTGACAATTGTTATTGTCTTGAAGCTAGAATAGTCTCAAAACAATGTGTCCATGGATGAGCAAGTTGAGTTGTGGCATGAAAGACTTGGCCACATGAACTTTAGGGATTTAAGAACCCTTGGAGAGTTCGAGTGTGTGCGTAGCCTCCCTGAGCTTGGGAAGAAAGCCAATGGTATTTGTGGACCTTGCCAACAAGGAAAACAAACCAAAAGCATGCACAAAAAGGGCAAGTATCTCTCCACCGAGGAGCCCCTAGAGCTTCTCCACATGGATCTCATGGGTCCTATGCAAACCGAGAGTTTAGGTGGAAAGAGATACATTTTTGTTTGTGTTGATGATTTCTCTAGATTTACATGGACATATTTTCTTAGAGAAAAATCCGAAACTTTTGATAAGTTTAAAATGCTTTGTACTAAATTACAAAATGAAATGAAATCTAACATTAGAAGCATTAAACGGATTAGAAGTGACCATGGGAGGGAATTTAAGAATGCATCTTTTGAAAGCTATTATGATAGTTTAGGCATATCCCATGAGTTTTCGGCTCCTAGGACACCTCAACAAAATGGAGTTGTTGAGAGGAAGAATAGGGTCCTCCAAGAGATGGCCCGAGTGATGTAGCTTAGCAACAATGTCCCTAGGAACCTTTGGGCCGAAGCCATCAATACGGCTTGCTATATAGGGAATAGAGTATTCCTAAGGCCCGGATCTAGAAACACCTCCTATGAGTTATGGAAAGGTAGGAAGCCAAATGTTAGCTACTTCCACACATTTGGGAGCAAATGCTACATTTTAAATGACCGTGATCAACTTGGCAAGTTTGATGCTAAGAGTGATGAGGGTAACTTTATTGGCTATGCCTTGAATAGTAGAGCCTATAGAGTTTTCAACTTGAAGACTCGAACCGTCATGGAATCATCGAATGTTGTCATTGATGATACAAGGCTCAAGTCTAATGACCATGAGGAGGAGGATGTTTTAGAGGATGACTCTCCTTTGGAGAGGGTTGTGGTGACTCCCAATGTTGGGACATCTAATGAAGTCACACAACCTATTACTAGAGTTCCTAACTTGGACTCTAATGAACCTGCTCCATAGGTTAGAAGACTCCATAACAAAGAGGATGTTATTGGAAATGTTAATGAGGGTGTTAGGACTAGGCGTCAAATAGCTAATCTAATTA
The DNA here is from genome assembly GCA_030490815.1 of Acer saccharum. Lineage (NCBI taxonomy): Eukaryota > Viridiplantae > Streptophyta > Magnoliopsida > Sapindales > Sapindaceae > Acer > Acer saccharum. The sequence goes on along the minus strand of CM059875.1, from coordinate 7,485,022 downwards.
GCTTTACATGCTACACCTCTCAAATAGAACCCAAAAAGGTTGATGAAGCCTTGAATGATGAATTTTGGGTTCTTGCCATGCAAGAAGAGCTAAACCAATTCGAAAGGAATGAGGTTTGGACTCTAGTTCCTAGGCCTAAGACCACTAATGTCATAGGCACTAAATGGATATTTAGGAACAAATCCGATGAGGATGGCAACATAGTGCGGAACAAGGCTAGACTTGTAGCATAAGGGTACTCTCAAATTAAGGGTATCGACTTTGAGGAGACTTTTGCTCCCGTTGCCCGCTTCCCGCTTAGAGTCCATTAGGCTTCTCTTGTCCATCTCTTGTGTGCACAAGTTCAAATTGCACCAAATGGACGTCAAGAGTGCCTTCCTCAATGGCTTATTGCAAAAGGAAGTGTTTGTTGAACAACCCAAGGGGTTTGTGGATGCACACCACCCCAACCATGTCTATCGCCTCAAGAAGGCACTATATGGGTTGAAACAAGCACCGAGGGCTTGGTATGAGCGCCTCACTCAATTTCTTGTTGACAATAACTACACAAGAGGTAGTGTTGACAAGACACTTTTCATCAAGAGAGACAATGATGAGCTTTTCATAGCTCAAATATATGTTGATGACATAGTGTTTGGCTCCACCAACAACACCAAGGTCCAACAATTTGTTGATGTCATGTCTCATGAATTTGAGATGAGTCTTGTTGGTGAGCTTAGTTACTTCCTAGGTTTGCAAATTAGGCAAATGAATGATGGGATTTTCATAACCCAAGCCAAATATGCTAAGAACCTAGTGAAGAAGTTTGGTTTAGAGAATGCCAAACATTGTGATACACCCATGAGTACCACTTTGAAGCTAAGCAAGGATGCTAGTGGTAAAAGTGTGGAACAAACGCTATATCGTGGCATGATAGGTAGCTTGCTTTATTTGACCGCAAGTAGGCCTGATATCTCCTTTAATGTGGGTGTGTGTGCTAGGTACCAAGCGGATCCTAAGGAGTCCCATCTCTCTTCCGTAAAGAGAATCATTCGCTATGTGAATGGGACATCCAACTATGGGATTTGGTACTCTTTTGACACTAATGCTAGCCTTGTAGGCTTTAGTGATGCGGATTGGGCAGGAAATTGTGATGATAGGAAGAGCACATCAGGCGGTTGCTTCTTTCTAGGCAACAACTTGGTGTCTTGGTTTTGCAAGAAGCAAAACTCGATTTCCTTATCCACGGCCGAGGCCGAGTACATAGCCACGGGGAGTGGATGCACACAACTCCTATGGATGAAGCAAATGCTAGTAGACTACGGATTCAACCAAGGTACTCTCACTCTCTTTTGTGATAACATGAGTGCTATTAATATTTCCAAGAATCCGGTGCAACATTCTAGAACTACGCATATTGACATCCGCCATCACTTCATTAGAGAGCTTGTTGAAAATAAATGCATAGTACTTGAACATGTAGGTACTAATGATCAACTTGCGGACCTATTTACTAAACCCTTAGATGCTACTCGATTTAAAACTCTTAGTAGATCTATTGGGATATGTCTTGTGGAGTGATGTGATTTATACTTGACCCCATATGGGGAACTCAAGCAAAGAGAGCTAATTTGCATTCTTGTAACTTGCAAAAAATTTGAAATAACTTATGCCTCTTCTTTTGATTGCTTGAATAAGCTTGGTTGTACATATGTGTATATGCTTTCAAATTCTAAGTGTGAACCTTGCTTGTTTACAATCCATGTCATATTTATATTCAAACATGCATTTTTGGACTAGGAGATTTACATAGGAAGTATGATGTGAATGACCTATAGTTATCTCCATGACATGATGATTCTTTTATAACATGCTAATGTCAAATGAAAAAGCATGAAATTCATAAAACATGCTCACATGAAAAGCATGAATTGATGATTGCATATTCTTAAAAAATGCAAAACTTGTGTGAAAGCTAATGAGACTTAATGAATAAAGGATCTTGTATCCGTTCAAAGGAATTTACATTCCAAATGTCTCTCTTTCTTTATTAGTTGAACATGGCTACTATCATACGGATATCTTATCCGGAAAAATCAAATAGGGTGCAAAGTCGCTCATGCCATGTTTCGCTTATAAAGTTGGATATAGTTGCTCTTAAATTAAAATCAATAATCTCTATATCCTTGCTTTTACCATGACATTGGTGAAATTGGTTTGAATTCTAATTAGAAACCTTTGTCATTTGCTTTGCCAAATACCATTGTATTTTGGACTTGAATGCTATATGTCTTGTATGCAAAGCATGTTGGATTCACACATTTTCTTCAAATAAATCTCCTTGTTTCTTTCCAATTAATTGAAGTGCATAAAGTGACTTATATGTATATGCAAATAACTTGCATGCTTCTATCTCTCGTTGTTATGAGTGACCCGGTTGGGGACTACTCCTTTGCCTATATCATGACAAAAAGGGGGAGTAGGATATGGTAAGGGGAGTTGCAAAATATAGAAGCTATTGTGCACTTTGGGGAGAACATACATTGAGGGGGAGTAACCCGTTGAGGGGGAGCATTGCATACACAAACATTGCATAATGTTGTGCCTATTTTTTAAATGCAAATGCTTGTTATTGTTCTCACATGATTAATCTCACACTTTACTTGTATTGGAAATGCTAGAAACTTTATTTTCAGGGCTTGATTGTTCTACAAGAGATTGAAGACTTGAAGTTTTATTTTCTTATCTCTTTGTAATGTGGATAATCAATGTAGTCCCGTAGTTTCTATTTTTATGTGAGGAATCTATGTGAGTGGTGGTTTTGTCACGAAATAGCCAAAGGGGAAGATTGTAAGGATTCCCGTAGTTTTTAATTGGCTTATTTCATGATCAAACCATATATGGGGATTCTTTGTAAGGGTAGCTTAGATGTTGTTGTTATTGCTTAGGCCCTTTGAAGACCTCACTATTGACAAGCACCAAAGGTAATACTCTAAGTGCTTACTTGTCTTGAAGAGATAGTTGCACACACTCACAACTCATGCATATGTTTTATCCTTATATGTTGTGTGTCTTATTTGTGTGCTTTAATGCTCATTAACATCTCTTCTTGCATGTTAGGTTGATTGCATCTTGCATTGCCCATTGCCTTGTCATGCATAATCTTGGGATTCTTACTTTGCAAAAGGCGCTGTTCAAAGCGCTCTACAAAGCGCTGTTGTGAACAGCGCCCATTAGACCTGATGCAAAAATGCCATTTAAATGCATCAGGTCTGATGCATTTTAGATGGGCGCTGTACAGAAGCGTTGTTCGTACAGCACCCCTCTGTTTTCCTCGTGAAAACAGAGCAAGGGCGCTGTACAGGGGCGCTCTACGTACAGCGCCCAAGGCAATATTGAGGCCAACTTATCAAAACGACCCCACTTTGATTTGGCCCCCTATATATATGCCACTTTGACTTTAGGTCAATTACAAGAGTTCATATTCAGATTTCATACTTAGGATATTTTTCAAAGAGAAGAAAAATTCCAAGAACTCATTTTTAATCACTCAAACACTTTTTCCATGATCATCAATCATCATCTAGCATCATCTTAGATCATCTAGATGTCATCTTGCATGGATTCTTCATCATACTTTGCTTGGTAAGTTTTTCACTAATATCTTACATATTTTGTGTCTTTCTTAACTAAGAAATCTCAATTAATTACTTGTATGTTATTTTGTATACTTTGAATACAAGTTTGAGATAAGTATGATGTATGTTTGAGAAGTTGTATTGTGCTATCTTATTAGGTTTTGTGCTTAATATTGTTTAGCTAAACTAATTGACATGTCATTTAGTTTTGATATCTAGGATTGTTCTTATTTGCATATTATTCATCTTAGATAAGCATATAGGGTTTCTCTTGCTCTATATTGCATTTTGGATATTCACATATATTCACTTAAGGTTGTATTCTCTTCATAGAGAAAGTAAGCCTTGTGTGTAGCATCCGGGATTAGGTTGCTTAAATCGCAAGCAAAATTGGACTAGGTTCACTCATACCGGGATTAGGTAGGTGTGTGATTACTTCCGGGATTAGGTTGTAATCGTTTGCACATTTAGTGGATTCGAGGTTCGAGTGTGGCTTACTTACATAGCCCGTGGTTTTTCCCGTGAGGGTTTCCACGTAAAATTCAAGTGTTGTTTTAATTTCCGCACCATATTACACTTGCTTGTTTATTTTATCTTGAGGGCATTTTCATAATTTTGACTAACACGAAAAATTGGGTAAAAAACGTAAAATCTATTCACCCCCCCTCTAGATAGTTTTATACACACCGCGCTATATTTAGTTTCATTCAATACTTAGACCACTAAACATTATACGAGAACATCGTTTTGATATGGAATACATGCCAAGACAAACCAAAAACCTATCAGACTAGTACGTTTAAAAATGACCAATGGTTGGTATCCATTTGCTTCGGCAACATAGAACTCAATGAGCACCCTCATGGAAAGGGCTACACACCTTGGTTGTGTAGCCGCCCAATGTAGGAAAGGGCTACGCCATTGTGATAAGTGAAAGTCGCCATAAGGCGTATATGTTTATGTTTGAAAAAAGTCAAAGAAGTGTTGAAATGAATCATTAAAAAAAAAAATCTTTGATTCAAGCCTAAAACAAAAACAAAAACTAAAAGGCTTTATGGAATATAGTTGAATAATCAAATTAGCTCGGGTTGTCAAATAGAAATGGATTGATGAGCCACATACACACACTATGCTCACATATTGAAATCTATTCTTTTTAAAAGCAAAATTTCGGATGATAATCGGTTTGACCTTTTTACGGAAAGGCTTGAGATGAATAGATGTTGAAAATGTTTGCATGTTTGATTATCAAAATACTTCTTTTCATATTCTTGAAGCAAAATCTTCACACACTCACATTTGCTTATTTGGTATTTTGATGTTCTAGCAATTTTTGAAGATATATGAGAGTGATTGAAAATCTATGTGTAACTCTCATTGCTATATAGAGCTTATTTGAAAATCTATTAAAATTACTTGTGATGTGAATGTGTGGCGATTCTTGTGAATAATTGTCTATCTAGATGTTAGATGGGGCATTTATCAAGGGGGACATTATATGCTATGTTTTTGTTCTCTTTTGTGATTGGTTCACATGATTCTTCAAGATTGTTGTTTGTTGGCATTATTCTTGTTTTTGATAAATCTTTAAGATGCTATGATAATTTCTTATATGCATGTTGATTTGTTCAAAAATGGTGTTTTTGCCTTTGTATATGTTTGTTGGTCACTAACTTGCTTTGATGTTTCCACTCACTTGTGTTTTTAGTTTTTTTTTGTGATACAAGGTCATGGGAAAAGCTAAGAAAGTTGGAGTTAGCAATCCTACAAAGCCCGTTGACAATTCTAATCTTACTTCTTCTTCCAAGACAACCAAAGCCAACAAGTTTAGTACTTTGAGAGCTTATGAGTGCAAAAAGATTTTGCAAGAGAAAGGTATTGATTTGAATTCTTGTATTGATTCTTATGTGCATAAGGTCATCATTGAGAGAAATTGGAGTACTTGGATTAACATGCTATGAATAGCTAATGAAACCATGGTTAGAGAATTCTATCATGTGTTCAAAGAAAGTACTAATGTTGAAGATGCCATTATGAATATGAGAGGTATTGTCTTTAGAGTCAACTCTTGGAAATTGAATGAGTTTCTAGGGTTGCCCGATGATATTGAGTCTGATTTCCTTAATGTTGATGTCTTGGAAAACCTTGATTTAATGGGAAGAACTCTTTGTGACAATGTTAATTTTGAGTGGGGAAAGCGGGCTTTTATTAGGCAAGGTGAGTGCCTTTTGGCATCTCTTTGTTTGTGCCAATCTTGTTGGTTCTTCTAATGCTACCAAACTAAATAAAGAGAAAATCAAGATTGTGTATGCCTTAGTGACTAAAAAACCCATAAATCTTGGTGAAGTGCTTATAGAGCATATTGAGATTGCAACTTGTGCAACTCGTTTAGACAAGAAATTGGCATTTCCGAGGTTTATCTCTTATTTGTGTTTTGCTAAAGGATTGAAGAGACAAGATGACGATGTGCTACTTTCTCCCTTAGAGAACTTTAGTGAAAAACGTATGGCAACCATGTCATATAAGGAAAAGGGAAAGTCTAGTGATACATTTAGGCTCTTTGGTGAATCTCATGATTCAAGCAATGTACCTAGCACACCTATTCTTCCAAGTTGGGCGATACAATTGAAGAATGAGGTTGAAGAGTCACGAAGGATGATTGAGACGTCACAAAGGAAGATTGAAGATCTTAATGCTAAGGTAGTGCTATAAGATGAGAAGATCAAAGAATTGGAAAGAAAAACAACTACTACAAAGCATTATGTGAGATCATCACATCGCACAACTTTCCTTGGTGGCACAAGTGGCTAGAAAGTATCTTGAGGTATGTTTTCTTATTCTTTCTTTTGGCTTCATATCATGTCAAAAAGGGGGAGAAATATAGGGAGATTTAGGGGAGATATATGATATGCTTCTAGCTTGCTTAGTCTCATTTGTTTATTTTTAGTTTTTTGTGTATTTGGTATTAAGTTTGAACTTTATGACATGTAATATTTTTTGTTGATCTTGGCTAGAATATTTTGTTAGATAGCATGTATTAAGGAGGAGCATACATGATCCATTTGTACTTTATTGTTTTATTTTCTTGCCAAAGAATATATTTTGCCATATGTGTTGTCTCTTGGATATTCTTGTGCTTTCAAGTTGAATTTAGGTGATATCAAGAGAAGACCAAGACAAAGTTCAATACTTGTGGTTGAAAATTTGTTTAGAAATGTGTAACTCATTGTGACAAAATTTTTGTTGTAATTGTTTTAGTATATGTATAGGGGTTTTAACATGGAATGTGCCAAAGAGGGATATTGTTAGGTTTTTGGTTTGTCTTGGCATGTATTCCATATCAAAATGGTGTTTATCTTGTATTGATTAGTGGTCGTTAACATGATGTTTCAAAGCTTTAAAGAAAAACTCGGCTACGGTTCATGCAAGATGGTGTCTTATAAAGGGGAATAAGCTTCATTGCTCAACAAAAGTATAATTAACCTCATTCCTCTTACAAGGCATAGGCACACACACACAATTTATTCATAAGTGTCCATGCATCATTGTACACCATTTATATAACACATTCACACATTTTAGTATGCTCATGCATTGAACTCATATTGACATACATTGTAGAATTGCATGTTCTAAGACTATGTCTAGGAAATGGCATACTTGTGTAATCTTGTGTTTATTTGTTTGTGTTTTATTGTATTTGGACTTGAAAATTATCTCATTTGATTCCTTATTGAGTCCTGGTCATTTTGGTTACTCATTCATTAGGTTTCGAGTCCAAACGATGTAGCTATGCTACTTTGCGTTCTCATTCGTTGAGTTGTCTTCGTCATCGTATTCCGAGATGAATTCTCAACCTTTTGTCAAAGTTTCATACTCGTCGTTGTGCATGAGGGAGTCACAATTTGTAATCCAAGGACGGATTTGAAATCAGAGTTTGGAGACTCGGATACGGTCGAAGAACGCTAGCGGAGCGCGAGGGAAGCTTGCTTGGCCAACGACCAAGCAAAGGAGGGTGCGTGAGGAGGCTGTGAGGCTCACGGCCAAGGACCTCCTCTGCCCCCGTGTGCCTCATACGCCCCTCACGGGGTGCTGAGGTGGCAGCACGTGATTGGCTCATTTTTTCCCTCTCTCCAATTCATTTAAATCTCCTCCATTCCCTCCCATTTCATTTCAAGAAGAAAAATTAGAAATCCAATGTGCAGAATTTTCTCTCAACTTTTTCTCACCTTCCAAACACCATAACTTTCTCATACGAAGTCAGAATTGAGTGATTCAAGTTGGAGATTCTTTGTAATCAAGTCCTCTACCTTTTCCAAGTGGTCTTGCAACTGTTTGATTGAGTTTTCTAGAGGTTCTACCCAGAAAATCGAACCAACTCATGATTCTTAGGTAATTGACTTATCTTTGTGATTTCTTCTTTTTTAACCTTCAATTTGCATGGGGTTTCTTCTTCTATATGTATGTGTATGTATGGTGAATTCTATTGAGAAATATAGCTTCATAATCAAACCTAATCAAAAGTATAATTAAAAACATATGTGAACTAGTTTCTAGGATTCTAGGTTTTTCATATGATTGAGAGTTGTATTGTGATTAGTTTGATATCTAGGGTTATTTGTGGATTTATTGATGTATTTTATGATTAATAACCTTCACATGTGCTTTGATCTTTTAATTGAACAAATCTAGGATTAGCACTGGTATATTTATTGTATTTAGAGCCTAATAGGATTTAATTGATTATTCATTATATCCTTGCTCTAATTGTTGGCTAAAATATTCATTTAATACATTTTGTGATTCTAGCATTTTTGTGTATGTTTGTAACATCTTGAATTTGTGCTTCATGTATATGATTTATTCAAGTGTTATTTGTCTGAATGAAACTAGGAGCTTTTTGTGTTAGGTGTTTTTACATGCTCTAGGTTTAATTCAAGTTTTGCATCTAGACTATTATAACTTGTGTTCTCACATGTTTAGGTCTAGTTGTTCCATGGAATGTATTGATCACATGTTCTTTGTTGAATTGCTTGTTTGCATCATTTTCATTCACATGATCACACTAGGAAGTCCTTGTAAAAGGCATGAAGTCTTGACTAGGACAAAGTGTCCAGATAGTCAAGCAAGGAAGACTTGGTTAGGACAAGAGGTCCGGATAACCAAGCTAACCAAGCAAGAAGTCATTGCTAGGATCAGGAAGGTCCGGATAGCTATGCATAGGAGGCTCTCTAGAGGCATGAGTGCCTTGGATAGGGAGTTGGCTACATTATTGGTAGGCCCGGGCGTTTGGTTAGACATAGACTCCAATAGAGAGTGTTGCATGGGATGTGCATTGGCTCTTAAGGAATTTCTAATATTCCAACAATGTTGGTTTGGTATGGACTCCAATATATGGTGGCTTCGCATCATTGAGGGAATTTGTATCTTCCAATAGGGATTGGGTAGACATAGACTCCAATAGGAAGTAGATCTAGGTTGGTCACTTTTGAAGAATTTCTAATCTATCATCCAATATATATAGTACCCAATGGTTGTAGTTCAACCCGTGGATGTTTCATCCTTGTAGGTTTTACCACGTTAAAAAATCTCATTTGTCAATTCTTTCTATCTCTCTCTTTCTTATTTGTTTATGTGTATGTTTTTAATCTTGTTGCATATTATTCACTTGTGATGTATATTTGAACAAGATTTTGTAAAGTGTGATTTATAAGCAAATTCATTTTGATCATAATTGTAAATATAATTCTTTTGTATAGTGTTACCTTTGTGTATAGTTATATTTGTTTATATTTGTAATACATTGAACAATATTGACATACAAGTATTATTTGTTGTTGAGATTTTATGTTATTATTCATCATGCAACTCATTGATATATATATAGACAATGCTTAAATGATCACATGCTTATCTTGTCTATGTATGAATGTTTGATTTATATGTTGTATGTAAAGCTACCTTAAGGGACAAACATGAGTTTGTTTCAAGGGATTAAAAAAGGCGTAAAAAACCTATTCACCCCCTAGGTATGCTTTAAGCAATTTAACTACATTTGTATACTTTCAGATACACACTCAAGGCAATCAACACATGATATACTCCCCAAGCTATCAACTCCTAGTCTACCCTCGGGCCTAGTGTGTCACCTTGCCTACTCTATATCCAAGATGTGACCAACACACCTCTAGGAAGCAACTTTCTATCCAAGATTCTCACGTCTCTAGGAAGATTCCTTGCTTTTCTATCCGGATCCTCTCGATCCTAGACAAGGCTTCTTACTTAGTTATCTGGATCACCTCGATCCTAACTAAGACTTCTTGCTTGGCTATCCAAAACATTTTCCTAGCCAAGTCTTCTTGCTCAAGTCAAAGCTTCACTCACTTTGACAAGAGATTCCAACCTTTCACAAGGCAAAATGATCTAAGTGATACAAATGATGCAAAGACAATCAAATAGAGCAAGTAGATCACACAAACTCTATGAACATGCCATTTGATAACTAGAATATGCTTTCAACAATCAATCACAAAATTATCTAGAAATCCAAGCATGTTAATCAAAAAGAACTAGAATAGAATATTCAATATCATAATCAAAAATCCTAGTTCTTAGAAATATGAAACAAGATTTAGAAATCAACAATCAAGCTAATCACAAAAGGCTTTTCTAGAATCAATTTCATGTTATTCAAGTTTTGCTAAAAGATGTTCAAATATGATCACAAAGCATAAACTTGAAAATTAATCAAACAAGTCTAAAAATGGAATCAAAGACATTCTAAACATTTTTTATCAATCAGTAAAGTAGATCCATGAAGTTGATCATAAGAAAAATATAGAGAAGATGATTACCATACAAAGAGATGTACCACGAACTAAAATAAAATGACTACGTTAAACCTGGACATCTTTTGACTCTAAAAATGCTAAGAATCCGACCAAGCTTCAGGTTGGTATGAGTAAGGTGGTGATGAACTGGCAGAAGCAGAAGGAATCTCTGAAGCAGGAGGAACCTCAGAAGTAGCAGGCCTTTCTGGAAAAAGTCCAGAAACGTCGGCGTCAGTGTAACGCGGCTGATCGAAAAGAGGCTCGTCTAATAACCTGTGAACAACCGACGCAGTGAAAGCATCATTTCGCTCAATAGCAATCATACCAACAGTAAAAAGACGGTATCTAGCTTCAGGATCCATGGGAACTAACCTTGATTAGGGAAAGGCAGGTAAATGCAGACAACAGAGGAAGAACCTTCGAGTACAGGCCTGGGGGTCGAAACAGACGATCTCGGCAAAGCAGGATTAAGAAAACAAGTTGGAGGAGAGAACAAAATACCCAGAAATGCAAGGGACACAGGCACACTTGTTTCGAAGAAATACAAAAATGGCGGAAAAGAAATAAGAAGGGAAGGGGAAGTGGATAACCAACATATATAGGCGGCACATTGATTTCAAAAACGAACGAAACCCTAGGAGAAGCACAGTAAAGCGGGAAAATAGAGGGGCGTGGGCTATGATGTGGGCTACACGCAGGCAAACAGAGAGGTCGTGTCTCATAAATGAGTCGTGCCCCAGCCAAACAGAGAAAAGACAAGTGGCAACCGGAGAGCACCTTGAGCCGCCAGAGAGTAGAAACGTCACCATCAAGAGATTTCTAAAATGAGTGGTGAATCGAATGCGTGCGGTCGTAATTAAGACACGTCATTTAAAGCTTCGAATCAAACGAGGATGCATTAATGCAGAAAACGACAAGCGAGGACTAGTTGTGAGAAATTATTGGAGTTAAATATTCGTCCCGAGAGGACCTGACTCAACATGATCGGCTCAAATATTTAAGGGGGTATTGTTATAGGTAAAAATTAGTGGTGAAGGACACGTCATCAGCACGAAAGGCCAGGAAAGCAAGAGTCAAGATAAGACAACTTATGGAGCAGAAACCTCCCACGATAACCTACTCGGAAAAAAGAGTAAGTAGTCCGACCACAAACGAAGACGATCAACTCGGGCAGCAAGTCTCACTCGGGCACATTCGGGCATACTCGGGCATACATACTCGGGAATCAATGAGACAGTCACCAACATTCGTATGCCAATCATAATCAGCGACCAGCACATCCACGATAAGCAACGATGTGGACTATTAGAGTTTAACAAGGAAACAAGCAGTTCTCCCGCGAATAAAGGAGAAAGAATCTCGTCCAGAACCAGACTCAGCCAAAAGAGGAAACATAATCTAATTAGGACTAGAAAACCGCTTGAGACTTGGGCACCACAATACCAAACCCTAGCGGCCACCTTAAAACCCTAAAAACAACATGTATAAATACCCCCTCTATACACAAACAGGGGGGTACGCAAAAAAGTAGAACAGGAGATAGAGAATCGTATTGAAAAGCTTGTAATCATTCTTGGTCATTCTTGATCTTGTAATCGTGATTCATAGTGGATTTGGCTTTGTTGCTAGAGGCAACGATCCCGTGGATGTTTCTCCGATCTTTTGGAGTTTTACCACGTAAATCACCTGTTATTTCTTTACAATCTTTAACCATACTCAAATATAAATTGCAGTAATTCGAGAACGAATCGTTGACTTGGTGATCACCAAAAATCACCGTCAACAATTGGCGCTAGAAGGAGGGGGATCCAGAACTTTGTGACAACAATGGCTGGCGACGGAGATGGTAGCGATTCCAGGTACAGTCAGGGCGTGCCAAGTAACGAGTTGGAAGATGACACCGCGCTCAATACGGCGGATGCAACTTTGACGACGGCAAACCAGTCAGCTGCCCTGGCTGGAATTCAACGTTTACCTACAGCGAATGAAGAAATCGCGCAGCGACTCCGTGCTTCTCTACAACAACTCATATCAGACGCAGCAAGGCAGGGAATTGATCTCTCTGTTACGGAAGGTTTGATGTCACCTCATGAACTGTCCGCCCCAAGCCAGCAGACAGCAAGACTGCGCTCCGCGGTGGTGATACCAACCCCTGATGCACCCCTAAAGGCGAGACAAGATCCTACAGGCAGACCAGAGATGCTATCTGAAAGAGTAGCCAGGAGAAGTAGGGAGCATAGAGAGGGGAATGATTCCGACAAAGAGTACTATCAAGATCGGGTAGCCGGAGATCGAGACCGCCCCAGGAGGCGTGGCCACCGGAGAGACCGGTCATCCTCGGAAGAAAGTGAGCAGAACCATCATCGCAAGCGCCAAAGGGGTACAGTCCGACTGCATGGCCTAAACCGAGATCATAGAGAGTTGAATCCCGAAGAGAGGGGCCAAAAACTGACCATAAGCCAGAACTTCGATGCGTCAGGAGAACCTGAAGGGGACAGAGACATACTTATACAGAGCCTCACCCGGGAAGTTCAAAATAATCGTCGGCAAATGGATGCTTTGGTCAGGCGGTATGGGCGTAATGAGCTGTCAGACGATGAATCCGGAAGCCCTTTCACCAATGGGGTTTTGAGAATGCCTTTCCCAGAAAGATTCAGAATGCCCCACATCGAGCTGTTCAAGAAGGATACAGACCCAAAAGAGCATGTCCGGAGGTATAGGAGCGCTATGGCGCAATATGTCCATAATGATGCACTACTATGTTTGAATTTTCCTCAAACTCTTGGGGATCTAGGCTCCCGGTGGTTTGGAAGGTTGCCAGCAGCAAGCATAAGTAGCTTCGGCGAACTGAGCAAGGCTTTCTCAAGGCAGTTCCTCGGGAATGTACACAGGAAAAAGTCAGTGGCTCATTTATCCCAACTCAAACAGGGAAAAGACGAGTCGCTGAAGAAATATCTGGGAAGGTTCGGTCAGGAAGTGTCCGAGATCGGAAGTGCAAACGACGAAGCAATAATTGCCGCGTTCATTAACAACCTTCAGAATGGCCAATTGTCCTTTGACCTCAGAAGAGCCCGACTAACCAGCTATGCCGATATGATGGACATGGCAGGAGGTTACGCCTTGGCCGAAGAAGAGGAAATTGCCACAGGAGGTTACTTCGTACATGGCGGTCGCCCAGAGGGATCCAAAACCAAGGACCAGACCAAGATGCCCGATACCAAAGGTGACAAGCAGAAGAATAAAGCACGGGATGGTCGGGATGGACGACGAGCATACGACCCAAAAACCGATCAACCACGGCAGAGGTTCCAAGGCCGATATACAAATTATACCCCGTTGAAGAAAGATCAAGAAGAAGTCATGGCAATCCTAGAAGAGAAGAACATGTCCAAAGAACCACCTAAGCAATCGACATATGCTCGGAGGGACACCACCAAATATTGCCGTTTCCACAAAGAGAATGGGCACGAGACATCCAAGTGTTTCCAGCTAAGGGATCATATCGAGACTCTTATTAGGGAAGGGCATTTGAAGGACATTGTTTTCAAAAAGACGGACAGGGCAGATGGACAGAAAGATAGCCGACAGGACGGACGGGCAAGAAAACTTAGTCCCAAGAAAGCTGAGGATGAAGGAGCAATTAACACCATCTTCGGAGGTCCAGCAACGGGCAAGAGTAACAGGGAAAGAACCCAGGAGATTCGGGAAGCTATGGAGGCACGGAGAGACCTGGACGTCAATTCTATTGAGCCCGACCCGAAAAGAATCAAGGAGGGCTGGGACCCGATCGTGTTCACAGAGGCCGACTCACACGGAGTGGATGTTAGGCCAAATGACGCACTAGTGGTCAGCGCTCGGATCGGCCATAGAGAAGTCCATCGAATTCTGATCGACAATGGGAGTTCGGCTGACATTCTTAGTGCAGAAGTATATGACCAGCTGAGGCTAGACAGGAAAGACCTACAGCCTTTTCCCACACCCCTTAGAGGATTTGGAGGGGTCGAAGTGAGGTCACTCGGCACGGTTAAGCTACCTGTGAAGATCGGAAAAGCCCCTTGCCAGAAAACAGTGCTGCTCGACTTTGTGGTGGTAGATACGGAAAACTGGCCGTATAATGCTCTACTGGGCCGACCATTTTTGAATAAAGCCAAGGCGGTGACAGCAACTTATGCCCTCATGATGAAATTCCCGACCGAATATGGTGTGGGATTGGTCAAAGGGTCACAAGAGATGGCCCGTAGAGCAAACTTATCAGTATATAGAGATAGGGAGGAACGCCAGGTATACATGGTAACAGTCCAGCAAGAGGATAGAGAACCTGAAGAACAGGCAGAAGTGCCAAAAGATTTTGAGTTGGATCCCAGAGAAGGACCGGAGGATAGGGAAGACGAGCCGACCCAAGAGGTGGCACTAGACCCGGAGGATCCAGGTAGGACAGTGAAGGTAGGGGCAAGTTTGAGCGTACATGTCAAAACCGCACTTATTGCGCTACTGAGAAATTACAAGGATGTTTTCGCTTGGAGCCATGAAGATATGCTGGGGGTAGACCCGAAGGTGATTTCACATCATCTTTCCACCGACCCCGAGTTCCGACCCGTGGTACAAAAAAGAAGACTATTCAATCCAGAAAGAAGCGTCGCAATCAAGAAGGAAGTAGAAAAGCTACTTTCCGCGGGGTCGATAAGGGAAGTCAAGTATCCGGAGTGGGTGGCCAATGTGGTGTTGGTCAAGAAAAAGAACAAGCAATGGAGGATGTGTGTAGACTTTACAGACTTGAACAAAGCTTGCCCAAAAGATAGTTTCCCACTACCGAGGATCGACCAGTTGGTAGATGCGACAGCAGGACATGAATTGTTAAGCTTCATGGACGCCTACTCGGGATACAATCAGATCCGGATGAATAAGGCAGATGAGGAAAAGACGTCGTTTACCACGGACCAGGGTTTATATTGCTACAAAGTAATGCCATTCGGATTGAAAAACGCCGGGGCAACATACCAGAGGCTAGTAAACAGGATGTTTGCTCGGCAGATTGGAAAAAATATGGAGGTTTATGTGGATGATATGCTGACTAAGAGCACCACTGCAGAAAAACACACGGAGGATTTGAAGGAAACCTTTGACGTCCTAAGAAAGTATCAGATGAAGCTCAACCCAAGCAAGTGTGTGTTCGGGGTACCTTCGGGAAGGTTTCTAGGTTTTCAGGTGCACCAGAGGGGAATCGAAGTAAATCCTGAGAAGATCAAAGCACTAGAAGGAATGGCTTCACCCAGGACGCTAAAAGATGTGCAGAGGCTAACAGGATGCCTCGCGTCACTCAACCGGTTTATAGCCAAGTCAACAGACAAATGCGCCCCATTCTTTAAAGCAATAAAAAAGGGGAAAGGGCTCGAATGGACTACAGAGTGTGAAGAAGCCTTTCAAAAATTAAAAGAATATCTGGGGAGAGCACCAATCCTTTCAAAACCGGTGGTGGGAGAAACATTATACTTATACCTCTCGGTCACCAAGGTGGCGACGAGTTCGGTGTTGATCCGACTGGAGGAAGGGATACAAAAGCCAGTGTACTATACAAGCAAAGCGTTGTTAGCGGCGGAAACCAGATACTCGCCGGCAGAAAAAATAGCGTTAGCTCTGATCACATCAGCCAGGAAGCTAAGGCCATATTTCCAAGCACATACAATAGAGGTATATACAGACTGCCCGCTGAAACTCATTCTTCAAAAGCCAGAAGTGTCAGGAAGGCTGACCAAGTGGGCGGTAGAGCTCAGCGAATACGACATCAGATACACACCAAAAACGGCCATCAAAGGGCAGGCGGTATCCGACTTTATAGTAGAATTCACCGAGCCAGACGCCGAGGTAAGGAGGGCAATGGAAGATGAACAGACTACTAAATTCCAATGGAAATTACATGTAGATGGGTCATCGAACACGCATGGCAGCGGGGCAGGAATAGTCATAACGACCCCCGAGGGGGATACTGTAGAATGTGCCATGAGGTTCGATTTCAAGGCAACCAACAACCAAGCAGAATATGAAGCCTTGCTGGCCGGTCTGAGAGTCTGCATAGCACTAGGGGCAGATGAGCTGGAAGTTTACAGTGATTCACAGGTAGTGGTCCATCAGGTACTGAATGAATACCAGGCCAGGGAAGAGCACATGATAGCTTATTTGGACATTGCAAAAAGACTACTTAAAAAGTTCAAAGCATACAGAATCTCTCAGATCCCTCGGGAAGAGAACGAAAAGGCAGATGCTTTGTCCAAATTAGCTTCAGCCACCACAAGCATCAGATCCAAAGCAATACCAGTGGCGCACCTGACTAAACCAAGTACAGCGGAACCCGAGGAAATCATAATAGCAGAGATCCGACCTAGCCCGGGCGACTGGACATACCAACTCTGAAAGTACTTGGAGGAGAACATACTACCGGAGGATGCTGTGGAAGCTAAACGCATCAGATACAGGTCAGCCCGGTACACGATTCTGAGAGGAGAATTATATAGGAGAGGATTCTCGAAGGTATTGCAGAGATGCATTTCCGGTGAGAAGACTGGAGAGATCCTGAGAAGTATCCACAGTGGAGTATGTGGGAACCACACTGGGGGTAAAAGCTTAGCACACAAGATACTCCGGCAAGGGTTCTACTGGCCGACTCTGTTCGCGGAAGCGCAGCAATTCGCAGAAAGTTGCGAAACATGCCAAAGAGTAGCAAATGACATTCGGCGACCCCCAGAGTTGCTCAGAAGCTTAACCTCGCCTTGGCCCTTTGCCATGTGGGGACTCGACCTGATAGGACCAATGCCCACAGGAACGAAGGGAGGAGCCAAACATGCTATTGTGGCAGTGGATTATTTTACCAAATGGGTAGAGGCAGAAGCACTTGTACACATCACCGAGGCAAACACTACCAGCTTCGTTAAAAAGAATATAATATATCGGTTTGGGATCCCGAGCATCATCATAACAGACAATGGGACTCAATTCGATAATAAGAAGTTCAGAGAAATGTGTGAAGAGTTCAAGATCACAAACTACTACGCATCACCTGCTCATCCTCAAACCAATGGCCAAACGGAGGCCGTGAATAAAGTAATCAAGCACGCATTGAAGGCAAAGCTAGAGGCAAAGAAAGGTGGCTGGGCAGACAAACTGCCCGAGGTGCTATGGGCATACTGAACAACTGTGAGGTCTTCCACAGGGGAAACTCCTTTCGCGCTGGCATTCGGGACAGAAGCTGTTATCCCAGCAGAAACTACTTTCACATCCCCCAGGGTCCAGCTATACAGTCCCGAGCACAATATAGACATGCTGCAGCAGAACCTAGACGAGCTTGAAGAAATCAGAGACGCAGCACAAGTAAGAAATTCCGCATACCAGCAAAGGGCCGCTAGGTACTACAACTCTCATGTTCGGGAGCGGAGATTCCAACTCGGGGATCTAGTGCTAAGGAGAGTATCACCGAATACCAAGGATAAATCATCAGGATCCCTCGCCGACAAATGGGAAGGACCATATATCATCAAGAGAATCGTAGGGCACGGGGCCTACATGATAGCCCGACCAGAAGGTAGCCTGGTACCCCGACCATGCAACGCACAATATCTGAAGATCTTCTATCCCTAAAAGAATCCGGTTATGGTTCTACAGTTTATTTATTCTGCTTTAGCTCAGTTTTTAGTTTCTGCGTTGAAATTTCAGATTTATTTATTAATTTCATGTTCATGATCATCTAATAAAGTTCAGTTGCAAATACGATATGGCGGAATCAATAAAATCCATGAGCAATATTTCAATGGAGGTCACTCAAGGCGACCGAATAAATGCCGAAAAAGTCGAGCGCTATAAGGCCGCGAAAGAGCGGACGAGTGGTGCTCGAAGGGCGGAAAAGCTGTAGTAGCATGCCCGCCTAGTTAAAGCGATGCAAACGCGTCCCTTAGCAAAAAGGCAAAACCGAGGCACCAGGATAACTGGGAAAATGCTCGGAGCGCCGCTAGAAAGACTAGTGAGATGCGCAGTCGTGTTGGCCGGTACAAAGTACCCCAACGATTCGACGAACCCTTGCGCAGATAAAACCAGGAGACGTCCTAGGTGACTTGTGCAAGGACCTCAACGTATGGTCGCGGCGAGCCCCGACGCAACGTGAAGGTTAAACAACCCCAAAAAATCAAAGGGTGTAAGCCAGTCACATAAGATACTCGGCAAAAAAAATTAGTTACCGGTTAAATAAGATACTCGGTCTAAATTGACAAGCCAGTTACATAAGATACTCGGCACAAAATTAGTTACCAGTTTAATAAGATACTCGGTCTAAATCAATAAGCCAGTTACATAAGATACTCGGCAAAATTAGTTACCAGTTTAATAAGATACTCGGTCTAAATCAATAAGCCACTCGGTCTAAATCAATAAGCCAGTTACATAAGATACTCGGCCGAAAATTAGTTACCGGTTAAATAAGATACTCGGTCTAAATTGATAAGCCAGTTACATAAGATACTCGGCAAAAAGTAGAATGTAAGAGTAAAATTTGGTCTTATATTCATAGTGTATAGAAAGATACAATGTACGATGTATATATGAAAGATGTACAAGTATAGTTACAAAAAGGCTTGAAGATCAAGAGGAAGGCGCCGGGGGTGGTGAGCTGCTTCTGCCAACATCAGGGTCAGGCTCCATCACATACTCGCTCAGAAGACTGTCGTCCGATGGCCATACGATCACATCTTCTTCGTCATCCATCCAGTGACTGTAGTCGGTACCAGGAACGGGCCCCAAGTCGGGTATCTCGTTGCTAAAACTCGCCCTTTCACTGGCGTAAAAGGTAGAGAACGACTCGGCGGTCGGAACCTCAAGGTGCATGGGATGTGGTGTTTTTCCTTTACTTCTACAATACGCCCGCCACTCCTTCATTTGGATCCGGAGAGACTCCAAGGATGTATCCACATGCTTTCTAATTGACAGGCTCCAGTTGGCCCGGGCCCGATCAGTCGCCCTGTTCTTTTGCTTAAAAAATTCACCGGCCGAGACCATTCCACGCTGGAACTCCCGAAGAAGCAGAGCATCATAGGCTGGAGATCTCTTAAAACGGTCAACGCTTTGTAGCTCCATTTCCAGCCTAGCTCCCTTCGACAGTTCCTTGGCCGTCAGGGCCTGACACTCCAAGTCGTTGATTCGACGTTCATAAGCAGACTTGGCGTCTTCGGCGTTCTGTTCGGCTCGAAGCAAGGCTTCCCGGGTGGATGACAGTTGATCCTGCAGAGTCCTGACCTCCTCCGCAGCAGAAGATGCCCGTTGCTCGGCTTCCATTTGCCGTGCTAAGCACTGATTTACGAGCATCTCACTCGACCTGGCCTCCTCCTGACGAGCTAATTCAGCCCGAGAACAGTGATCTTCGCTCTCCTTCAATTGGGCTTCTAGCCTTCTTATTTTTTCCGCTTGGGCTTCGCCAGCTTGGCAAGCCCCAGACATCTCGGCTACCATCTGCAACATACAAATCAACAACAAATATAAGTAAAAAAAAAAAAAAAGTAAGAATGCGAAATGACGCATATGAGAGTCACTCACGTAGGAAGCGCTGTTGAAGAAATTACGGAGTCGGTCAGACACAGTCCCGGTCCTGAAATGACTCCAACGATCCTCCCCAATATAGGCTCGGCCTGAAGCCATGGCCCTGAAAATAGTCTCGGGGGTGGGATCATCGATTTGGGGAGAGGAGCCCATATCACCCACATCGCCTTCGGGGAGTTCGGCGGACGGGGTCGCCCGAGGAAGGCCGGCTGAGCCACCAGCACTCTCTCTGACCTGCTCCCGCGGCGGGGTCACGCTCGCATCATCCTCCCCTTCGTCCTCCGAAGAGGAATTAACATACGCAACTACTCGGGGAATCTTTGGGAAAGGGCGACCAGAAGAAAACGAAGCCTTCCTTTTCCCAGTCTGCCCAGCTTCAGTGTTGCTGTCCCCGGGAGTAGAAATCGGATCAGCAGAGGCAGGAATCTCCGAAGAAGAACGGTTCGGTTCAACTGAAGTCGGAAACTCCGGAGCTACCGCACCTGAAGGCCCCCCAACTGCTTCAAAAGGGATGTTTTGCATATCAGCAGCAGAATGGGGAGAACCAGATCCGCTGGGGGGATTTGCCTGCTCGGGCTCAGGGAGATCCCCTACTTTTTCTTTCCCCTTGGAGGAAGGACCTGCAGGATTGCCTGAATCAGCAAAAGTCCTACTTACTCCAAAGTTCCCCGAGGTGCCCTCAGCTCCCGCCGAACACACGGTCGGTTCTTGATCGTGAGCCTCCTCGGGCACATAATCGGGTACTCCCTCTTCATCATCTCCCTCGGGAACGTTCCCGGGAGTACCCTCGTCAGATTCGTCTTCAGGAGGGGCTATCCCAGCATCTCGCTGGCGAAGGGCTGCCTTCCGACTCGCCTTGACGATGCCTTTCATCCGGCGTGCCAGACCATCACTGACTATATCTACATCAAACACTTTAAAAAAAAAAAAAAAAAGAGAGAAGAATCCGAGTTAGCAAGCAAGCTTAGAAGTCAGGTTGCAAATAAAAAATGCATACAAGAAGTAAACTTACGGCGTCTGCGGCACGCGGAAATCTGAGGGAAGAGATGGGCCTTGATCATTTTCCCCTCTCTATAGAGATAGGGTTTTCCCCTTTTCTCTAGGGGGCGGACTGCTGCCCGAGCCAAGGTCTTCAGCTCCTCATCAGTAAAAGCTGAAGTTAGATGGTTCCACTGCGGCGTGCAGAAGTACCGAGGAACCCGGCAGGTCATCTGAGTGCCGTCCAAATCGAAACTAATCGACTGGCCCCAGTCTTTACCCACGAAGAACCAGCTGTTCTTCCAAAACTTGTTCGAGGTCGGGAAGCCCCAAACGAACCCCTTCATCTTCTCGTCCGTGGTCGGTTCGACACTGCCCTTGACCACGACATCCTTTGGAATCCAGAACTCGGGCTGGTTTGACTGGAGAAAATAAATCCCCGGTTTTCCCCACTGGCCTCAGCGAATAAAAATGGCGAACCTCGCGAGGGGTGGGAGGTGGCCGCTTCATTCTATGCCACATGTGCCACATGCACATCAGGATGCGATAACTGTTCGGCGTTAGCTGGGCCGGAGCGAGTCGGGCTTCAGCCAAGAACCAAGTAATAAAAGGCTGAAGAGGAAGAGTGACGCCGCAGGTAAGCATGGACCCGTAAATTGCTACGTGGCCGGGGGGTGGGTTCCATGCAGCCCGACCTTCGGCTGGAATCAGCGAAATCTCATTGCTGTCCAAATCGAACCGCCGCATATATCGCGTTATCTCGTCAGGGCCGACCACGTTCGGCTCAACATCATAAATGCAAATACGCTCGGGGGAGAAGGGAATACGAGCAGCCCTGTGCTCCTCTTCAATATCATCTTCGATAATCCTTTGGGCCGCCACTCGGCTTTCCCGAGAATGCGAGTCTTTATAAACTTTGCGAGTGGTCATCCTCTTTCCTGGTCTTCTGCTCGGGCGAATATCAGTACAAGCAGAAGAATCCGACCAAGCTTCAGGTTGGTATGAGTAAGGTGGTGATGAACTGGCAGAAGCAGAAGGAATCTCTGAAGCAGGAGGAACCTCAGAAGTAGCAGGCCTTTCTGGAAAAAGTCCAGAAACGTCGGCGTCAGTGTAACGCGGCTGATCGAAAAGAGGCTCGTCTAATAACCTGTGAACAACCGACGCAGTGAAAGCATCATTTCGCTCAATAGCAATCATACCAACAGTAAAAAGACGGTATCTAGCTTCAGGATCCATGGGAACTAACCTTGATTAGGGAAAGGCAGGTAAATGCAGACACAGAGGAAGAACCTTCGAGTACAGGCCTGGGGGTCGAAACAGACGATCTCGGCAAAGCAGGATTAAGAAAACAAGTTGGAGGAGAGAACAAAATACCCAGAAACGCAAGGGACACAGGCACACTTGTTTCGAAGAAATACAAAAATGGCGGAAAAGAAATAAGAAGGGAAGGGGAAGTGGATAACCAACATATATAGGCGGCACATTGATTTCAAAAACGAACGAAACCCTAGGAGAAGCACAGTAAAGCGGGAAAATAGAGGGGCGTGGGCTATGATGTGGGCTACACACAGGCAAACAGAGAGGTCGTGTCTCATAAATGAGTCGTGCCCCAGCCAAACAGAGAAAAGACAAGTGGCAACCGGAGAGCACCTTGAGCCGCCAGAGAGTAGAAACGTCACCATCAAGAGATTTCTGAAATGAGTGGTGAATCGAATGCGTGCGGTCGTAATTAAGACACGTCATTTAAAGCTTCGAATCAAACGAGGATGCATTAATGCAGAAAACGACAAGCGAGGACTAGTTGTGAGAAATTATTGGAGTTAAATATTCGTCCCGAGAGGACCTGACTCAACATGATCGGCTCAAATATTTAAGGGGGTATTGTTATAGGTAAAAATTAGTGGTGAAGGACACGTCATCAGCACGAAAGGCCAGGAAAGCAAGAGTCAAGATAAGACAACTTATGGAGCAGAAACCTCCCACGATAACCTACTCGGAAAAAAGAGTAAGTAGTCTGACCACAAACGAAGACGATCAACTCGGGCAGCAAGTCTCACTCGGGCACATTCGGGCATACTCGGGCATACATACTTGGGAATCAATGAGACAGTCACCAACATTCGTATGCCAATCATAATCAGCGACCAGCACATCCACGATAAGCAACGATGTGGACTATTAGAGTTTAACAAGGAAACAAGCAGTTCTCCCGCGAATAAAGGAGAAAGAATCTCGTCCAGAACCAGACTCAGCCAAAAGAGGAAACATAATCTAATTAGGACTAGAAAACCGCTTGAGACTTGGGCACCACAATACCAAACCCTAGCGGCCACCTTAAAACCCTAAAAACAACATGTATAAATACCCCCTCTATACACAAACAGGGGGGTACGCAAAAAAGTAGAACAGGAGATAGAGAATCGTATTGAAAAGCTTGTAATCATTCTTGGTCATTCTTGATCTTGTAATCGTGATTCATAGTGGATTTGGCTTTGTTGCTAGAGGCAACGATCCCGTGGATGTTTCTCCGATCTTTTGGAGTTTTACCACGTAAATCACCTGATATTTCTTTACAATCTTTAACCATACTCAAATATAAATTGCAGTAATTCGAGAACGAATCGTTGACTTGGTGATCACCAAAAATCACCGTCAACAATGATTACCATACAAAGAGATGTACCACGAACTAAAATAAAATGACTACGTTAAACCTGGACATCTTTTGACTCTAAAAATGCTTAGGACTTGTTCCTCTCTTCAAGACCAACAATTTTTGGTTTTGGATTACTCAATTCGGAGTTGAAATGAGAGAGATATCACAAAATGAAAATTGTAGAAGTTATAAACATTTCTGCAAAATTTTGAATATAAATGGATGGAAAAAAGATGGATAAGAGAAGGAATTCAACCACCTATGAGGCCTTTGCCACCTCAGCTCCCTGTGGGAGGCGCGTGAGCCTCACAGGGCAGAGATGTGGCCTTCCCGTGAGGCTCACACACCCTCACGCACTCCTCTCGCGTTCTTTGACCGTTTTTCGGCCTCCGAACACCGAATTCGAATCCATTTTCAGATTACAAACCATGACTTTCTCACACACAAGGAAGACTATGAAACTTTGACAAAAGGTTGTGAATTCGACTCGATACACGATGATGAAGACAACATAATGTATGAGAACGTAAAGTAACGTAGATTCCTAGTTTGGACTCGAAACCTAATGAGTGAGTAACCGAAATGACCGAGACTCAATAAGGAATCATATGAGATCATGTTCAAGTCCAAAAACAATAAAACAAAAACAAATAAACACAAAGTCACACAAGTATGCCATTTCCTAGAGATAGTCCTAAAACATGCAATTTCACAATGTTTATCAAATTAAATCTAATGCATGTGCGTACTTCAACAAGTGTGTGAATGTGTTATACCAATGGTGTACAACTATGTAGGGACACATATGAATGTCATGTGTGTGTGTGCCTTACGCCTTGCAAGAGGAAGAAGAAACTTGATACCATAGCATCCAAGTAAGCACATTTCCTCTTGAAGACGAACTTTGCATGCGACATTGCTTTCCTTCTTTGAAGCTTAATCTAATCATGAATCACCTAAGCAACTAAGCAATACAAATGAAGAGCGTTTTGTTATGGAATCAAGCCAACACAAATCTAAAACCTAACAATTTCTTACATGCAAAGCAACAATTTCACACATTTTTTTTTAAAAAAAAAAAACTCCTTGAATCTCTCTCAATTATTTAAGTTGCATAAAGTTCTTGTATATGATTATGCAATGTATTTGTATGAATAGCTCTCATTGCTAAAGCAACCCGATAGAGGGAGCTCCTTTGCCTATCTCATGACAAAAAGGGGGAGAAGTATTGAGAAATATAGGGGGAGCATTGTTTATGCCTTGGGGGAGAATTTTGAGAGAGAGTAGCCATTTAGGGGGAGTATTGCACATGCATTTCTTTATATTGCTTTATTGAGTGAAAATGCTTTTATATTTGTTCACCTCACATGCACTTGTTCTTGGAAAGTGCTTTCTTGCTATTGTGTGTAGATATGATGATCAACGAAGATATTGAAGACCTTGAAGACTTAGAATATTAGGTATCTCTTTTTGTAACATATAATGGACTCTCATGGACAATAGCTATATTTTTTGTTTCTTTGTGAGGAATTATTTGTAAATGGTGATTTTGTCATGAAAAAGCCAAAAGGGGAGATTGTAAGTACCTCTATTTTGTGATTGACTTATTTCATGACAAACCATATTGAAGATGATTGTGTAATGGGTAGCTTAGGTCTTCTTGATGATTATCAAGGCAAGCTTCCAAGCATCTCTGTGACTTCAAGAGCGAAAGGTATATTCACTTGACTTTGCCTCTTGAAGAGTTTAGGTGCACACACACACACACTTCATGCATGCTTTGTTCATCTTGCATTTATGTTCTAATTGCTTGTATGTGTGTTTTTCTTACATTTATCACACGTGCACTTGATTTGTTAGATCTAAGTGTGGTTTTGTGTGTTGTAATTCGTTTCTCGATGTTTGATCGGAAACGTCTATGCTTACATGATGGTGTGCTTGTTTTAGCATGATGAGTGACCACTGGATGGTCCCAGTGCGTGGGTCCTTGTGCGTAGGTCTCTACCCACGCACCACCCGCGTAGTGTAATCGGGTTGTTTCCAGGTCCCGGTGCGCTGGTAACTTCGCTAGTAGTGCGCTAGTCCAACCCGCGCACTTGCCTTAGATTGTTTTTCTAGGTACCAGTGCGCTAGTAACTTCGCTGGTAATGCGTTGGTTCCACCTGCGTAGTGCACAGGTCAATACCCGCGCAGTTTCGCACTACCTGCGCAGTGTCCAGTTTCATGCCTAATTTTCCAAAACGGCGTAGTTTCACTAGGGCTTCTATATAAGCTTTCTCTTCTTCCCCATTTCGACCTAGAACTCAAAATTTCCAGATCTTAGTGAGAGAAAAAATTCCCCTAGTGAGAGAAAGCATCAAGATTGCTTCTTTAACTCTCCAAACCCCAAAACGCATTTTCATCTTACATCTCTAGCATCATTCAAGCATGGGTCTTCATTAATGTCTTCACTTGGTAAGTAAAACAAACATCCTAGCTTATTTATTGTTCTATTTCATCAAGACATGTCGTTTATTGCTTAGGTTAGCAAATCTTCATAATTATTGTATATCTATTGAAGTTATGACATGTTTAGGGTTTGTTTGTGATAGCTAGAATTTAGGACCATATTGCCCTTCTAACTAAGTCTTTATGCCTTGCATCTAGAATTTTATATTTATGCCTTATTAATTGCATTTCTTGGTTGCATATTTATTGCCCTTGTTATATGTTGTGACAACTTGTGTTGGTTGGGCTTTATTTGACAATTAAGTTTTTAGATTTTATCTATACATCTAATTGAGTCCTTATGTATTGGCATGTAGGCATTGTTAATAACTAGATTGTTGAATTGCATTATAACATCTAGTTAGGCATTTTGTGTGTGGTCTTACGCATTGGTGCATATAGAATATTCATATTCACCTAGACCTTTAATTATCTTTATTGAGTCAAAGTCTTGTGGCTACGGGTTGTAGTTGCACAAGCAAGTGAAGTCCTGCAACCAAGGGTTGGTTGGCAAGTATTGCCAAGTGCCACTGTAAAAGGCTTGTGGGTAGATTAGGAGGTGCTCACACCAAGAGTAGTGGATCGGGGGGATGTAAGTTCCTCAAGTTTTGATTGGCTTATTTCGTGGACAAACCACAATTGGGGTTTGACATGTAAAGGTAGTTTAGGCATTTGTGATCATGCTCAAAGGCTCTCTCAAGACCTCAAGATGATAAGCACTTCAAAGGTAAAACACTTGTTCTTAATTTTCACTGAAGAGACTTAGTTGCACATACACACTTCTCATGCTTGCATATGTGTGCATTCTTTTCACATTCCACACTTGCACTTCCTTGTTGAATCTTGTTGTGTGTTAGTGTGTCTAGTAATTCGTTTCCCGAAGATTGTTTAGAAATGTCCATGTATGCATGTTGGTGTGCTTGGTTTAGCACGAGGATTGTCTTCGGAGAATACCATTGGCTTCTCCTTGGTTTCACCAAATATGGTGAAACGGCAGTTGTGATCGATGGCCGGCCACCGAATGGAACCTTCGTTTGATTCCAGAAGTCTTTGGAATGATTATGCTGTTATGATCAGAGGCCACGACCGCCAATTGAAACCGTCGATGAGACCTAATTGATTTTATCTCTTGGGTCCAATTTGGTGCTTGGAATAAACGGCCATGAAACCACCGTTGATACCTAACGCTCTCGGGTTCAATTCGGCGGTTATGATCGGCGGTTGGTGGCTACCGAATGAAACCGCCGATTGGCGCGTTTCAAGGGCAAACTTGTCTTTTCACCAAGCTTTTGATTGCTCTCTATAAATACACCATTATGTCACTCTCTTTCATTCAGCTCTTTGAACATCAAAAACCCTAAAAGAGAAAGAGAGATTTTTGAGAGAAAAAGCACAAAGATTGCTCCTTTGATTCTCTAAACTCATTTCCATGTGCATCAAACATCATCTAATCATCATCTAGGATCATCTAGGATGTATCTATGCATGGGTCTTCTTTAACACACATGATTTGGTAAATTGAACACCATACTCATCCATTTTAGTGTTCTTACTTATCAATTAATCTCTTTTATTATTTGTAAGCATTTAGATTAAATTCTATCTATAAGATTGAGAATATTGTGTTGTTTGATTGTGAGTTGTATTTTGATAGCTATGACATCTAGGATTATTTTATCTTAAATAGCTAAGTTTACATGACATGTAGACACATGATATCTAAGATTGTTATTATTGACATCTTTAATTCCTAAATAAGCATTTAGTATAACCTACCATTATTTCCATTTAGAATATTATCATATTCACATAGGTTATTAATCTTTTCATTGAGAATTAAGTCTTGTGATTAAGATTGCTTAGTGTGTAAGCAAGTTGATCTAGAGTTGCTATTAAAGGCCCGTTGGATAGTAGTGGTTGGTTAGTGACCAAGAATGATTGAGGTCAACCTAGGTTGTAAACACAATTACAAGTAGTGATTTCGAGGATCGTGTGTGGCTAGCATATTAGCCCGTGAGTTTTTCCCTATCGAGGGTTTCTCACGTAAATCAATCAACTTGCAATTTATTGTTTTCCGCACTTAGATTAGGTTGATTGTATTTTTGACTGGATTGGGGTTTTTATTGAATATTGACTAATCAAGAAAAATTTGTAATTAACTTGATTAAAATCTATTCACCCCATCCCCCCCCCCCCCCCCCCCCCCCCCCCCCCCCCCCCCCTAGATATAATTAGGCACGCCATATTAGTTTCACTTTTGTTTTTAATTTTTTAGATTGCAATCTCAAACCTTAAGCTGGTTGTGTGAATTTTGAATCTAATTGAAAAGGCTCGGAGAACAAAGAAAAAGGCTCGGAGATTCAAAATTAACAAAAAAAAAATGATTGTTGAAAAGGCTTAGAGAACAAAGGAAAAGTCTCGGAGAACAAATGAAAAGGCTCAAAGAACAAATGAAAAGTCTCGGAGACTAATTGAAAAGGCTCGGGGAATATTTGAAAAGGCTCGGAGAACAAAGGAAAAGTCTCGGAGACTAAATGAAAAGGCTCGAGCCTTTTCAATTGTTCCCCGAGCCTTTTTAGTTGTTCTCCGAGCCTTTTCATTTGTTCTCCGAACCTTTTCAATAATCATTTTTTTTTTGTTAATTTTGAATCTCCGAGCCTTTCCCTTTGTTCTCCGAGCCTTTTCAACAATCATTTTTTTTTTGTTAATTTTGAATCTCCGAGCCTTTTCATTTGTTCTCAGAACTTTTTAATGAACTGTCTGAGCCTTTCTAAGCTCTGTCCGAGACTTTTTCGAGCCTTTTTAACAATCATTTTTTTTTCACACAATCAGCTTAAAAGCAACTAATAGGAGGATTTGTATCTTAGATGCAACTAACAAAGGCTCGGACATAAAAAAAGTCGTTATTGTGTTTGTTCATGGTCGTCGACGGCGACGAACTCGTGTTCATGGTCCACCATCATCCATTGATGGAGGGTTTTGAAAGAAAAAAAAAAAACCAAAATGGTGAAGAAGGTTACTGTGGGGGGTATTTTTGTCCGTTCACCATAATAGGTGCCTTTTAAACTTAAGTTATTAAAGTGATGATTTTCTTACAAAGTGAAGCCCAAATAGTGACAAAAAATTTTTGAGCCCAAAACTATAGAACAAGAGTTTAGCGCCGGTGGAAATATTTTGGACGAAAGACGTTCGGTTTTGAGTTCAAAATCAATTTAAGTCCAAGTTTGTGTTGATGATTGGACTAAGGCGCAATACAGACAACAAGAAATCAATCAAGAATTAGTTTACGTTTTCTTCAACAATGACCAAATCATGGGAACGGAAGGCACAAGCAGCGATCAATTACAGTTCTAGGTTCCAACTTCCAACACCAAACCTTGAATAAAAGGTAAGAGAACTACATGACCTTTGATTCCTCTAAAGTGAGGATACGTAGGCAACTTAATTGTTGTAAAATTTAAGTACAAGGAACCGAACCGGGTGAACCGGAATTGGAACTGCCGGTTCCGAACCGGAACAGGGGTCACCTCTACTACAAACAAAGCAAAAAATGGGAAAAAAAAAAATGGAAAAAAGAAAAGATGTGATGCTGCTTCTTTTTGGACAAATCATAGCTACACTTTGGTCAAATGTTTTTGTTGCTAAGAAAGAAACTTAGAAATGAATATTTTTAGCAATGCTGTTGCCAAATATAGTATCAGCTGTTAGACCAAAAACATGTTAACTTCATTCTCAAATTAATATACAACTTTATGCTTTCTCAAGAGGTTTCGGATCGAATCTCACTTACATCAAAGGTGTGGACGAATTGATTCGCATTTTTATTGTACTACTTATATAATTGTATGACAAATATTTGGAAAAATAATACATAATTCTAGAGTTAAAAATCTCACTTACAATATTGAAATTCAATGTGGAAACTTTGAGAAAATATGATGTGAGTGCATTGTAGGAGATCAAAAATTCTTCTAAGTACCAGCCTAGCATGATAAAAAAGGAGTCATTATAACCAATAATAAGGTGTCCACATGTCAACGGCCATCTAATTTTTGGTGGTTAGATCATGATTTTCTCTTGTCAAAAGAAGCAAAAAAAAAAAAAAAGGTTTTAATGTGTGTGTGGAATGAATAATTAAGATTATGACCATTTGAGGGTCCCCTATAATATGTATGCCACTAGCTAGATGACCCATTTCCATTCTCATAATCCTTAATGATTATCATGATTTACGACATCATTTCACCACGTTTTATGGTTTAAATTAAAGTAAGATTTATATATATATATATATAGAATTTTGGTTAAATATCACTCAATTTCTTCACTTTTTAACCTACAATGAAACTTGTTAAAAATTTCCTATAAATTTATGAAATTTAGCATAAACCTTTTATATTCAATGAAGGAAAAGTGAGAAATTAATTTTAGAGATTGTAATATAAATTGAATACACGCCATTTATGTTTGTGTACGTGTGTAGTCACAACCCATAGGTATTGTCCACTTTACCCATCGATCCTCATAATTTTGTTCTTAAAAGGGTCTTCATAGAGTTAAAGTTAGCATTTTGTTAGCATTTTATTATTTATACCACTAACTAATCTTAACTTCAACTTATGTGCAAGTGGTCCCCTAACAACACACACAAACATATATCATTTTTAAAATCCATCAAAAATCTTTCTTAAATTAAGAAAATGTGTTTAAACTTTTTATGAAATGAAATTTATTAAAACCCTTGTCCACAAAACAAGTAGCAAAACTTTTCCCAAATTTATGAGTCTTGGCTTTAAAGGGAGCAGATGAATATATAAGACTTTGGACAGCCAATAAAGATTAATAATTAAAGCTCATAAAAAAAAAAAAAAAAAAAAAAGAGTAAGTACAATGGAGAGATTGATTTGATTTCAATGAATAAAACTTTTTATATAAATAACAATCAATAATGATCATTGCATTTCTTTTTAAATACCACATGTGCAGGGTGGTGGTGAATTGAACCTGAAATATTTCTAAGCTGAATGAACACTATTACCACTAAATTATATTGGACGATGATGAATGATGATCTTTGCATGTTTTACGGCTGAGATTTGTGAGCCGGTAGCCTATGGTTTTTCCATGTCAATTAAGCTAATGATGCCCCAGGGGCGTAGCTCAGCTAGTATATGAATGAGTTTGGGGCTTGAGCAAATGACTCACAAGTCAGCGGCTCGAAACCTACCAATGACAAAGAGCTTCAAAAAAAAAAAAAATACCTGGTCTAAATAGTTGGATAAATAGTGTTAAAAAAAAATAAATTAAGCTAATCATTATAGATTAGGCGGGATTTCTCAAACTTCAAATATAGTTTTTCTTTTATTTTGCATATATATATTTTTTAAAATATTACAATAATTCATGATTTGGAGGTAGGGAATAGACTCGAACCCACAAACTTATGGTGTAGGTGTGAGGGGCAAACCACTAGATCAATCTTATCTTGTCTAATTAAGTGTTAATTAAACTTATTTGAGAGAATCCATAACTCCTAATTTGTGGTTCTGGTCCACATAAAATTTTCAATGCACCGGGTGCATTACTGAGTGATACTTGTATCAACAAAATATTATATTTTTAGTGACATAGTAGGCTAGCACATTACTCATTTGCACTAAGTACTTTGAAGAGCGGGGCGCGTTTGGTGTCGTTTTTAAAATGATGTTTTTGAAAACTATTTTCAAAAATAAATATTATGTTTTCAAAATGATGTTTTCAAAAACGAAATGTATTGGTAACATTTTTTAAAAGTAGTTTTCAAAAGGGGAAAATGATATAAATGTGTTTGGTGTTGTTTTAAAAATGGGTAAAATAATTGTTTAGAAGGAAAAATTATGGTTTGTTTTAAAAAGATAATGTATTTTGAAAACAGTGAAAAACAATAAAAAGTTGTTTTTCATTTTTTAGTTATAACTTTTATAAAAAGGCAACCCAAAAAAGACTATTAATGTGAGTCTGTGAAAGGCAACCTCTTTTTTTTTTTTTTTTTGAAAAGGAAAATTTCATTAAAACAATAAGGGGTTACAAACACCTTGGAAGATCTTTCAGAAGGTACCCTCTAACACAAAAAGGGTAGTCCTCTAACCAGAAACGATCCTCAGACAAGCAAAGAGCCATCTTGGCTAACGAATGAGCTACACAATTAGCCTTTCTAAGCACAAAACTAATAAAACAAAAATTTAGATTTTGCATCAATAGCCAATATCAAACAAAATTAGACCCACATAAGAATTTGTATGTCCACCATCAACCACCCAATTGATAACACTTGCAACATCAGACTCGGCTTCCACACAAAACACCCAAATGTAACTAGCCAGAAGGAGGCCCTGATATAATGCAATGGTCTCAACCACATAGGGAGGGTAGGTCGCCACAGTATGTTGGGAACTTGTCGCAATCACCATCCCCTTTGCATCACGAATAATAGCCCTAAACCTCACAATATTTCCATCTGAATCAATTGTTGTGTCTGTATTTAATTTATATCTCCTTGTGCATGGTGGCTGCCACACCACATTATCATTTGTTACCTAATCTCCATCTGACTGACCACCATATTTGCCTTCCTATAGTCTGTCACAAAAGCTTTTGACCAAGCCACCACATTACATAAATCCAAATTCGGCATCCCATGAACAAGCTGATTACGACGAAACCAGTTCCGCCATACTACCACAAAAACACGACCATATCCTCCACTCTCATAACATTAAAACAAACCTGCATGAAATCATATAACTGAATATTCTTACCACTACCAACATGTTACGCCATCAACATAGAATCTCTAACTAGTTTAAGCTTCTTGCAGCCCCACAAGGCATGCCATGTAGTTTCACGCCCATAATCACACACTTGGCACCTAATTGACACTCTCAAACCACGCCCCTCCAAATTGACCATAGTTGGGATCCAGTTATTGCAGGCTCTCCAAATAAATGACTTTACTTTTAACGGAATGTCAATCCTCCATAAGAACTTCCACCATGAAACCGCATCATTCAAACTAGAGGTAGAAGGAGAATCCAGCACATTTTAGCCGATTATACACCCACTGCGAATAGTAAACTCACCACTTTGATCAAAATGCCAAACAATTGAATCCGGAGCCACTATCGCAACTAGAGGAAGACTTAAAATCACATCTGCATATGCCTTTACAGAACTTGCTTTAATAAGCTCTAAATTCCAGCCATCAGATAGGCTATTTAGGTTTCGAACTGTCGTAAATTCTCCTAGAATCGACGTAGAAATTGTCTTAAATGTAGAGACTAGGAAACCATCGATCCTTATGAATTGAAATTGACGCACCATCCCCCACCCTCCAACGCGTACCTTTTTCCAACAGTTCTCTACCCCAAATTAGACTCTTCCAAAGGAAAGAATTCAAATTCCGAATACTTGCATGTAGAAAATCAGTTCTTGGATAGTAATTCCCCTTCAAGACTCTCACTACTAGCGATTTAGGATTTCTTAAAATCCACCAGCATTGTTAAGCTAACATTACCTTATTAAAAATTGCAAGATCCTTTAATCCTAAGCCCTTAAATCTCTTCGGTTTACACAGGCGGTTCCAACCAGCCCCAATAAATTTTCCTAGTCTCTTGGCTACTACCCCACCAAAATCTGGCACACATCCTTTCCACTTTCTTAATAATACCCTACGGAAGCCTAAACAAATTCATAGCATAAGTCGGGAACCGACTGGATTACTGCCTTGACCAAAATTTCTTTCCCCCCAGAAGATAACAACTTCCCCTTCAATCCCTTAATTCTCTCGAAATTTTTATCCAAAATGTCCATGAATAAAATTCTTTTATTTCTACCAATGAAGCATGGTAGCCCAAGGTACCTGTTATGGCATTCCACCACTCGAACACCCAAGATTTTCGAAAGCCTCTTAGTTTCCATATCATCCATGGAAGAACTTACACACATAGCAGATTTACCAAAGTTCACAACTTGCCCTGACACTTTCGTATAACTATCAAGCACATCCCGAATTGCCACACAATTAGCATAATCAACTTTTGAGAACAACATACTATCGTCTGTAAAGAATAAATGCGTGACGGTTGGACCAAACCTACCACTCTTGAAACCTGTTATAACATTAGCTTCATGGGCTTTCGAAATAAGGGAAGACAACCCCTCAGCACAGATCAGAAACAGGTAAGGGGATAAAGGGTCCCTCTACCTAAGTCCCCTTATCAGTTTTATAATCCCACAAATCTCCCCATTAACCATGAATGAATATGAGACTGAATTGAAACATCTCATGACCCAATCAACCCAACCCCCGGAGAAACCAAGCTTCCTCATCACCTGATCAATGAAACCCCATTCCACCCTATCATACGGCTTCGACATGTTAAGCTTGATAGCCATCAAACCTTCCTTTCTCTTTTTTCTCTTTAAAACATGTATACACTCAATGCCAACAATGGTGTTATCGACAATCTAGTGCCCTGGAATAAATGTGCTTTGAGTCTTTGAAATCACTTCTCCAAGGGCCTTTCGAAACCCATTTGCTATAGTTTTTGCAATGATTTTGTAGATCACATTGCAAAGACTTATCAGCTTGAAGTCTTGCAAACGCACGGCATCTGTAACTTTTGGAATTAAGGGGATCAATGTACTATTCATGGTATCCAGTAGCAATCCCTCATTCAAGCAGCGTAAACACACCTTCGTCACATACTCCCCAACCGTGGGCCAAAACTTCTGATAGAATAAGCAGGAAGACCATCCATACCTAGAGATATCAGAGGCCTCAACCTCACCTGGTCTACTTCATAAGTATTTATTATTTAATATACATAACATTGTTTCAAACAATTATATATTCTTAATGCATAGTTTGAAGACATTAAGAATTTTCAACAGGGGCGTAGCTCAGCTGGTAGATAGACGAGCTTAGGGCTTTGATAAATGACTCCCAAGTCAGCGACTCGAATCCTACCAATAGTGAAAACTTTTAAAAAAAAATACCTGGTCCCGGATTAATAGATATTATCAGGAAAAAAAAAAAAAACAGTTGGCCAAACAACTTTAAAGTTGTTTTTTGTTTTTAAAAACAAAACAGTTTTATAAAATGAATCCAAACGCACCCTTAGTGCCTATCCTATGGCTGTTTTTCAGCCAGTTTTCATTTTTGTTTTCCAAAAAACGTTTTTTGAATTCGCGTTCGTTAACCGTTTTTCATTTCCACACACACAAAAAACAAAAAACAAAAAAAACAAAAACAAAACAAAAACAAAAAAAAAAAAAAAACAAAAAAAAAAAAAAAGAGGAAAAAAATATCAGTTTAAAAGTGAAAATTTAGAATAACAACTTTTAGATGTTTTCCATATTTTTCACTTTATATATATATATATATATATATATATATATATATATATATATATATATATCACTTTTTATTTATTTCAATTTTACTATTTTCTTCTTCTTCGACATGTTACCGTCATTCTTCTTCTTCTTCTTCTTCCAGACTTCTTCTTCTTCTTCGGCAACACCAATCTGGCTCCAACGCCGGAGGCCAGTCGATCTGCTCTTCTTCTTCACTGCCGATCTACTATTCTTCGCTGTCAATTTGCTCTTCTTCTTCTTGTTCTTCAACTGATCTGTCTGTCTTTTTCCTCCAATGTTGGATGTCTTCTTTGTTTTTTAGTTTTTTTATGCAATTTTCAAACTCCTTTTTAAAAGCAAATCAATATTGCATTACATTTGCACTACAACTAATTAGCAACTCCTTTAACCTGATTATCATGGACAAAAAGTCAATTTTGCCAGATACAAATAAAGGGCATCGGAGCTGTCTTTTTTTTATTTTATTTTTTTATTATTTTATTATTTTATTATTTTTATTGTTATTTAAATTTAATACGGTAAAAATGAATTTTTTATTTAGCTTTGTTTTGAGTGTTTGATTAATTGATTATTAGTTGTGATTTGTTATTGAGCCACTTTTGTTTTTCAAATTTATAAATTACAATAAAAAATTATATTGATTAATTATTTAACCAATTTGTTTTATAATTGTTATAATATTAAAAAAAAAATACAAAAATGATATTTTAATTTTTAATATTTTCGGTTAACCTACCATACGCGTTTTTTTCCATTTTCATTTTTAGAATACAGCTTCCAGTATATGCTACTATACGCATTTTTAGAATTAAAAACCAAAACCGAAACCAAAAACACTGTTTTTATTTTCATTTTCATTTTCATTTTCGAAAAACGGCGAATGAAAAATGTTTACAGGACACGCCCTTAATCTCTTGTCCATGACTTTGTTTCTGTACCTGCTTTGGCATTGCCACTCTTGGTCTTGGCTTCACCTTTCTAGGGTTTCTTTTGCAATATCTAATGTGAAATTTGTTAATATCACTATTTAATTCCTTAATTCGTTTTTAATTGATTATCATTTGCAATAATAATCAACTATTATTTGTTCTAGTTAGAGAAATATGAAACCCCTGATTATACATGTTAATCAAGGAATCCAATTTGTTGATTCCAGTTAGAATTAGCAAAGCGAGTTTAGTATAGTCGTCTATACAACACTTGCCTTTAGACCCAGATGCGTAGCTCAGTTGGTAGATGGACAAGCTTAAGGCCTGAGCAAATGACTCGCAAGTCAGCGGCTCAAATCCTATCAATGGCATAAAGCTTAAAAAAAAATACCTGATCTAGATAGGCGGATAGATAAATAATGTAAATAAAAATAAAAATAAAAATGGTGGAAACTTATTATCAATTAACATTTCCCTATACCTTGTGTAAAATTTTCACTCTCATTAGCCATAGTTGTAAAGTCTTAAATGTTGCAATTATAAGAGCTTTGGCCTTTGAGTGAACTTCATCTAGTTTTTGTATCGTACGGATAAGAACAAAATAAATAATTACATTTATTGTTTATAATAATTAACATGGATTTTATTTATTTATTTATTTTGTAATTTCTGAGATTTATTGAATATTTTTATAAATTCCAATACTTATTGGGAAAATACAAAATTTTCCTTTTTTTTTTTTTTCTTTCTTCTTCATCGATCGACCTCCATTGGAGTTACGTTCCACTGACCTCCATTGATGGAGGACCTCCATTGTTCCTCCATCAATGGTGGTTTTTGAAATGAAAATTAAACCTAGTAGCAAAGAAGTAATAAAACAAAGAAGGTGAAGGTATTTATTTTTTTCCATTGTTGCCATTTAAACTTAAATTATTAATCTAGTGCTATTCCTAAAAATCATTATGGATTTGATGTTATTTAGGCCTATTTCCACCTCAACAATATTTACCTAAAATCTTGACAACTCACATACTACATCATTTGGGCATGATTTGTTGGGCTATCTAACATTACTTTATTTTAAATAAGTTAGAAATATTTAAACCATAATCTGAAATTTAAGATTTTTGTTTAATTTATAAACATTTTTTTGTTTGATATATCACACACAGTGTGCCGAATCAAACTTAGAACATTGCCAGATTAAATGAGCATTCTTTACCAACCAAACCATGTTGGGCGGTGGTAATTTATAAACATATTTTAAGATCATAAATTAACCAAATATATAATTCTCAATTTTCATGGTATTTTAGACAAGATGGGGTTGCCCTAGTGGTTTGTTTCTTACACATACACTATGAAGTTGTGGATTCGAATATGTCCCCTCTCTCTTAAATCTTGAATTATTATAATATTTTTTTAAAAAAAAAACTTCATTTTTATTTGAAACCCAAATAAAAGTTTGGATAAATGATAGTGTCAATAGTACATAATTGGCTGGTGGATTGACAGAAGGATGAGAAGAGTTTTAGTTGAAAGCTACATGATAGAGTCACAACTCAAGCTCATAACCTCATTTATACAAGAGCGAAAATTTTACCAATAAACCAATCTCATCAATAACAACTTAATAACAAACGAAGACATCCAAAACCACAAAATGCAATATATATATATATATATATATAACTGTATATTTTTATCATTAAATAATTAAAAATGTAAACCAAGTACTAAACAAGTCATTTCACCAAAACAGATCTAATGTTCCCAAAAGTGGCTACAACACAACCAAGGCCACTTACTTCTTTTCAATTTTATAAACCCCTGTTGGGGCTTTTAATTTTATTATTTGATTTTTTATTATTATTATTTCTTTATTTTACTTTTCGCCTAAAATTTTGAGAATCATCGGGACCAATGGAAGAACACAAGTACACATTAGTGTTAAAGGATCGGCGCGGCAGACCATTTTCCTTCTATTGGTGACCTTGATATCTCTTTTAAACACCAAGCATCTTCTTATCATTCATATTTTATTGTTAATTATTTAATCGATAGTTAGATTAATGCAATTTTTTAGCATTTGTGGGGTTTTGTAGCATAATCTTAACAATCATATAAAGAAAAGATTATTGCATGTTATGGAGATATTATATATATGCTTTTTGGTCATCGAGTTAGGTTAATTTAAGATAATGGTTTCCTAGAAGATGCTAGCTGCAGTCTTGTAAACGTTTTTCGTTGACTGTTTTTCAAAAAGAAAATTGAAAATGAAAACAGTGTTTTTGGTTTCACTTTTGTACTGTTTTCATTTTTAATTTTGAAATCCAAAAACGTGTCTGGTAGCATATGTGGAAAATAATATTCTGAAAATAAAAACATTAAAAATGCGTCTGATAGATTAACCAAAATTTTTTAAAAATTATCAATAATTCATCCCAAATAATTATCAATTGAGTCATATTTTTTTTATTAAATTTAAATTTAAATTTTTATTTATTTTTATTTTTTACAAAATGTTAATATCTACCGGTAGAGATGAGATTTGATGCTTCAGTTGGATGAATTGCATCCCGAAATGTATAACCATCATCTCTGTTCTTACAATGAATCTCAAGAGGAATACACAATCTTCGACTAAAAGACAAAATCCAACTGACCACCAACATATGTATCACACATCCATACAATACACATACATTTCCATTAACTCTAGAAATAAAATTCCAAGCTTGGACAGCCAGAGAAAGATGAACTAAGCCCAGATTTTTTCATTAAAAAAATACAACTTCAAGGAGAGGATTCATGCATAATGAGAAATTCATCATATGGAGTAATGTGAATTAATTCCTATTATTTTTACAAATCAGAGCAGAGATTTAGTTAGATGAGAAAACAATTAAAAATATTTTTTATTAAATATAAATTATAAGAAAAAAATTAAAATTATTCAAAAAAAAGAAGGGAAAAAACTAAAATAAAAAACAGAGTAGGGATCGATTGAGCTATGGAGGAGCAGATCTGCTCCTACAACACCTGAGGAGGTGACACCGATCTGGATGAGCAGATCGGAGAAGAAGAATAAGAAGAAAAAGAAGTAGAAGACGAAGAACAGTGTCGGAGAAGAAGAAGAAGAAGAAGAGCAGTGTCGAAGATGAAGAACAAGAAGAGAGAAGCTGAAGAAGACATGAAGAAGAAGAACAGTGATGGAGCGTCCAAGAAGAAGAAAAAAAAGTTAAAAAAAGTTAAAAAAAAATAAAAAAAGTGAAAAACAAAGAAAACAAGTATCTGGTGTTTTTCAAATTTTTCACTTTTAACACTGGTTTTGTTTTCATTTTATTTTTGTTTTTTGAAAATAAAATGAAAAACGGTTAACTAACGCAAATTTGAAATCGTTTTTGGAAAACAAAAACAAAACGGGCTGAAAAACAGCTGCAAGACAGGCCCTAGATATACTTATACTCCTCGTCCTAGTTAAGATACGTACATGATTTTTTTTTCCTTCTTTCTTCTTAAAATTATTTAGATATTTTTGGTTTATCATTTGAAATCAAGATATGATCAGCTAAAAAAATAACATGTGTGAGAAGTTTTATACCTAGTGTTAATGTTTATCGAAGTAGATATTCGAACCGATCAGTCCCGACAAACCCCTCTATCAAATCTAAAAAAAAATATTAATAATAAAAAATAATGATATGATTATAGGGGTTTCACATAATAATTCGGATACAATCTCCTAAACTACAACAGCCTTACACCCACGTTAATGAAACTACGGGTCCAAGCTTTTGATACAAATTCTTCATATTTATAATTTATACACATTCCTCCTCCAGTTGTGGAAGCGATTGCTATTTTGTGAGGGCTAATTTTTGCAAAAGAATTTGGGTTGGAGGCGATTGTTATTGAGTCTGAAGCTCTGGAAGCGGTGAATATGATTAATTCAAATTTTTGTTTGTTAATTGCGGATATCATAGATCGTCTCCGGGATATGGTAGGATCTATGGTGTTTGCTTATAGAAATGCGAATGTTGTCGCCCACAAACTTTCAAAAATGGTATTGACTATTGTGGAAGACTATTTTTGGACGGAATCTTAGGTGTGTGGAGCACTAGAGCAGTTTTTCAAGGACGATTGTCCTGGTTTATTTGTATTGTTTTGCTTTGTTTCAGAGAAAATAACACTAGACACCATTAATTAGTAAATGGAGTCCCAAAATGTCCATTCACTATTTAAATTGTTTCAAAATCACCATTTCAACAAAACATTATTCAGTGGCAGCCATCTTGTCAAAATCTAACAAAAAATTGCTGTTATTTATGAGCAATATTTTATGCCCTTTTATAGGCTTGAATTGGAAAATTTTGGGATTTTCTCTAAGAAGATTATTGCCCCCCTCTTGTTTTACTGTTTTGACGTCTATTCTGATAGGTTATGATAGAAGCAAACATACTTCAAATAATTAAGGGGCAAAGTGGAAACAATTAATACCTTATTCCTATTAAATGACTAATTTGAGCCGTTTTGAAAAGTTAATGGCCATTTAGAGACAGTCTCACCAAATCAATGACTCTAAAAATCACGACTCTTTGTTTTATTACTGTTATCCTTATAAAAAATTGAAACGTCTACTAATCTACTGAAATTAATTGAAAACATCTTTTTTTTTTTTTTTATAATTTTTTTTTTTTATAGAAGATTTATATTAATGATATTGAATTGAAATCAACAAAAACATTTGTTGATAATATAAAAATACTAGGAATAGTTCTAACTCAAAAAATGTGATTTAGATGTTTAAAGAAAAAATCGTAATTTAGAAAGACTTCATAAGAAGAAAAAAAAAAAAAAAAACTACAAACAATCGAACATCTCAAATTTATCACGTCCTAACTTGCACAGGTGTTAAAATAAACTCTAAGTCCAATTTAAGTTTATGCAGATCGAAATTTTGGACGAAAAAAAGTTAGAATCCCGCACCTCATCAGCTCTGATCAAACATTATCTCCATTGTATTCATTTTTTTAATTATTTTTTTAGCCTTAACCTTTATTCATGTGGGTCAAAATCAGCATAAAAAAAAAAAACATTTCCTGTTCAGGTAAAAAAAAAGAAAGATTTGTAATTATGAGTTTGGAGCATACCAATCCAAACCACATAAAAAAACTTTAAACACAATTATGCAATTCCTTTTTACTCCTTGTTGTTTTATTAACATTCATTGCACATACAATTATAGCTATGATATAAATATATATATATATATATATATACAATCTTTTTATTATCAATTCGAACTGACAATAAATATATCAGGACGAAGAATGTGGACCACATATATATATATATATACAATTTTTTTTATTATCAATTCGAACTGACAATAAATATATCAGGACGAAGAATGTGGACCACAGATTATGGAGAAGTTTTGATAAATGCATACACTTTGAGTCAAAGTATGTAAATCTAGTGGTCCACATTCTTCATCCTGATATATTTGTTGTCAGTTCGAACTGATAATACTAATAATATATATATATGTTATATATACAATCAATTACTGTAATCATAATTGATAATCAAAATATATACTCATTTTTACTTTTTAGCTTTGTAGAGTTGGGCCTCAAACTAGGCCCATTTTAAACTTTTCAAAAAATTGAAAAAAAAAAGGCCCAAAGTCACAAATTTTGAGTACACACATTTAAAGATTTGGTTGAATCAATGAATAAACATCAAAGAAGAAAATGATTGCATATTTGCACCCTGGATGTGACATTGTGACTAGAGGAAGAAATTGTTGGTACGTTTTTTTGGAGGCTTTTATATGTTTAGAAATATAATAGGTTATGATGATTATCATGATGGATGGTGATCATAAATAATTATATAGATCTCTCAATCTCTCAATTTCAATTGTGGGATTGAACAATTTGAAGTGATGGGAGACAAAAGGATCATTTGATTTTGGCAACTCACCTACTACTACTGCTACAAACTATATCTACTATCTTGAATGTATTGGGTTGGTTCCAATTACTATTTTTCTTTGATAATTGATTTGAAATAGTAGCTAGAAGACAACCAATTCTTTAAGAAAATTGCCAAAACCCTTCCTAAAAAACAAAAAATTAATAAATAAAAAATATTTAATAACGGGTAAGTTCTGATTCTTCTGAAACTTTGTGGCATTATAGACAGAATTGGGACCTACCGACCTAGTAATTTATTATAGCAGCTCAATTTGAACCGTTAGGTTTCTCAAGAAACCTTTTTTTTTGTTTTGTTTTTACTAAAGTTTTCCATCATTAAATTCATGGTATTTATTTCATCTCATTTGATAGTAAATTAAATATTATATGGTTTGGAGTTTTTATTTTTTTATTTTATATATATATATACAGAAATTCTATTATCAGTTTGAACTGACAAAAGTTATATCAGTTCCTTGTATGTGAACCACTGGATTTAAATACTTTGACTTGGTTGTGTGCACTTGTCAGTCAAAGTATTTAAATCCAGTGGCCCACATACAAGGAACTGATATAACTTTTGTCGGTTCGAACTGATAATAAAAAGACTGTATATATATATTGAATAATTGTCTATAATTATTTGTAGAATAATAGATTATAAATGTGTTTATAAAAAAATAAAAATAAAAAAATAAAAAAAAGACCGGTAGTGAAGTCTGAATGGTTGATTATAAACGAGGCCCCTCAACCTCAATTGGGAAGATTTTAAACTAGAAAACATAAATGTGAGTTGGTGATAATAGAAACATATTAGCCCCATTATACAACAAAAAGAGACTGCAAAATCACATGCAATGTCAGTTACAGAGAGTGGTTGCTTCAAGCCTTCAACATATCCAAATTCTGTAAAAAAAATTAAGGCACTTCCAATAATTGGACATTTTTTTTAATTCAATAATTTGGAATTACAACTTCATTCATTCATTAATATAAAACATATGAATTTGTAATTTATTACATATTTATTCTTTTTGTTGAAATATATTACATACTTATTTTTTTAGATAAATACGTAATTCACTAAATATCTTTCTACATTCTATTTTAATTATTTTATTAATATTTACATTTATCCTTAATTAGAATTACTATTACAAACCAATTTTTAGACTTTAACGTATTTCTTTATCTCTTTTACGTATTTTTAAAGCCATTTCTTTTGTTTTACACAAACCCAAAAACATCTTCTTTTTTTTTTCAATATCATGTAAATTTTATTTAATTTTGAAGTGATGAACAATAATTTGTAACAACAAATACACAATAACAAAGAAGTAAGTTCTTAATAAGTTTAAAATTTGCATGTTGTAGCATCTTAAGAATTTGGATTATATGTTGTATTAAAATTCAATAAATCATAAAGATTTTGCTTGTCCTTTTATTCTACAATAAATAATATCACATTTTTATTTTTAATATATCATTTACAAGTGACAACAACCGGATCTTAAGATATTATACAGATAAGCGTTTTTACCATCAAGTTAGATGGTATAATATCATATATTTAACTTCCTAAATTTTATCCCATCTTAAATGTAATGTGTTCATAGGAAGAAGTTTAAAGTGTCGCAAATCACAAAAAGTAATTAAAAAAAATATATTTTTTTTGTAGAGAAAAAAAAAAAAAAAAAAAAAAAACCTCCTCACCAATCACACTAGGCACTAGCTAGCTAGTTGTTTTTCTTTAATATTTGTTTTTAGCTTTGAAGCTCTTTCTTCATATATATATATATGGGTTAATTGCACTAACAACCTTGACTTTATTGAATCTAGCAAAATTTCAAACAAATGCATGAAACTAACACAAACACCCCTTACCGTTAGTCAACACCGTTAGAGTTAACCATTGACTTTGAAAAAGACAAAATTGACCTTACTATTGAGAAGTCGAAATTACAACTACCCAACAAACTTTGAAAAATTAATAAAAAATATTACCACGTAAGCTCTGATTTTTTTTTTTTATCAATTTAAATAAAAAAACAAAACAATTTGGTTTCTAAAAAAAACATATCAATTTTAAAAATAAAAATAAAAATCTCATATTTTTTTTTAAAAAAAATTGATATGTTTTTTTAGAAACCAAATTGTTTTGTTTTTTATTTAAATTGATAAAAAAAAAATTAGAGCTTATGTGACAATATTTTTTTTATTAATTTTTCAAAGTTTGTTGGGCAGTTGTAATTTTGACTTCTCAATAGTAAGGCCAATTTTGTCTTTTTGAAAGTCAATGGTTAACTCTAACGGTGTTGAGTAACGACAAGGGGTGTTTGTGTTAGTTTTATGCATTTGTTTGAAATTTTACTAGATTCGATAAAGTCAAGGTATGTTAGTGCAATTAACCCATATATTATATATATATATTGATTGAAATTGAAAGCCTGCAGAGTACATTACTCTAATTTTTAA
Organism: Acer saccharum; assembly: GCA_030490815.1. Taxonomy (NCBI): domain Eukaryota; kingdom Viridiplantae; phylum Streptophyta; class Magnoliopsida; order Sapindales; family Sapindaceae; genus Acer; species Acer saccharum. The sequence goes on along the minus strand of CM059875.1, from coordinate 7,440,076 downwards.
ATTTTTCTTGACACAAAGGTCTAGATAACACAAGCAAGCAGGACACGGAACAGTAAACCAGATTCCATTTCAACTTAACCTGGATCAAAACGCATTAAAAGATTTTTAATAAAAATACCAAAATTTTGATCAAAACATGCATGCACTTTAGGCCATCCCCAACGCATTACTTCAATTTGGTGCCACTTTTACATTAAAATAGTGCAACTTTTATACAATTTATTTTTTCCATCTCCGACAAATTTCACCAAATGTTATACTAAAAAGAATATTCCATTTTTTTCTTCATTACAGAGGTAAGGGTAAAATTGTAATTAAAAAAAACTCCATCTCTACTCCATCTCTATATGTCACAACACTATAGACATCTTCAAAATGGCACTCCCTTTTGCAGGTCGGTTAGAGATGGGATTGAGCTTCAAATTGAAGCTTGAAGCTCGGTTGGAGAAGCCCTTAAAAGATTTAATATTAAATACCAAATTTCTTAATTTTTACAACTCACCACAATTAACTAAGCTCTTGCATTTCGTCTTTTAGCAAATATGATAGTGTACCTCTCTCCCGTATCAGTGGTAAGGGAATTGAGTCCCACTATACACATTTTATAAGTATGTGTGGGGGGAGTTTTCTCCTAATTTATAGGTTAGATGTTTGGACTGCACATGTAATGTCTGATTTTGACAGGTTCCGACAACCCTATTTTTAATAGTTGTAATACTTATAAAAGGAAAAAAAAAAAAAAAAAAAAAAACTCTCAATTACTATAAAATACTATCACTTCTATCTTCAAAAACTCAATTTTTTTTTCTTCTTCCTTTGACCACTGGTCTAACGTTTCTCCCTCTCTATCTTTCTATAATATTCGCTCACTTTCTCTGTGTCTCTATACACACTCACCAGTCATCACTCTTTTTTTTTTTTTTTTTTTTTCTCTTTCTCTCTCTTTCTATCTTTGTTGTTGGGTTCTTTCTAACAAACTAAGGGCTAGTTTAGCTTGAAACAAGCAAGTTTGTGTTAGTTCTTCAAAACGAAAAGGAAGAGAGAAAAAAAGGGTGGATGGATCTTTCATTCTTGAATGTTTAAATCAGCTTAGATCTCTGATTCAATGTTTCTTGAGTCAACTCACTGACCGGCTCAGGACTCAGTACTCACACAACAGGAGAGAAGTTGGGTTTCTTTTTGCCCTTTTTTCAATGGCAGAGACCTCCTCAGAAGCTGCCAAGACATTGCCACCAGAAGCAGAGAAGAAGAAAGAACAAAGCTTGCCATTTTTTCAGCTCTTCTCATTTGCAGACAAGTATGATTATTGTCTCATGACAGTTGGCAGCCTCGGAGCCATCGTTCATGGCTCTTCAATGCCTGTTTTCTTCCTTCTTTTTGGTGAAATGGTCAATGGTTTTGGCAAGAACCAAATGAATTTACACAAAATGACCCATGAAGTTTCTAAGGTAAATAAATAAATCAAACCCACTTCAGAAAAATCAAATCTTTTTCCACTTATTCAATGCTTTTAATAGATCTGAGATCTGATATCTATACATTTACTTGACTATTTCTCTGTTTTCTTCAATGCAGTATGCACTTTACTTTGTGTATCTTGGTCTGGTTGTGTGCTTATCATCCTATGCAGGTATGTTTAATTTTTAATATTATAAATTTCAATGATTTTGACTGGTTTTTGATCATCATCATCGTCATATATAGTTGTGGCTCAAACTCTGGTTGGTGCCACCCCACGTGGTTCACGAACATGTCTTTTGTCTTTTCTTCTCTCTTCTCATGTCTCTCTCAACTTGTATTATATCTGTTGAATGAAACTGTCACGACCGTCAAAGTTACAATTTCTTTTTTAAATATATGTTTTAACTTACTGAAATCTAATTCCAAACTACAGAAATTGCATGTTGGATGTACACTGGAGAAAGGCAAGTGAGCACACTGAGGAAGAAGTATCTGGATGCAGTGTTGAAGCAAGATGTTGGATTCTTTGATACAGATGCTAGAACCGGTGACATCGTCTTCAGTGTTTCAACGGACACTCTTCTTGTTCAAGATGCCATTAGCGAGAAGGTCCAACTCTATCTATAACTGAATTTTAATATTATTTTGTTCTTTCTGCCTCTCTCTCTCTCTCTTTCTATTTTTCTCTTGTGTGTACTGTTTGGTATTTTATGGGGCCAAATCTAAGCATTTGAAGGTGATAAATTGCAAAATGCTCATCTGGGTTGTTGGATATCATTTAATGCGGGTCCCATTTGGTCATAACAGTTCATTTTCTTTTTATTGACTGCGTATGTTAGCAATTCTACAGTTAACGTGCGCTGGTTTTTTGTGATTTTGGTTTCTTAATTTCTTCAGGTGGGGAATTTTATACATTATTTGTCCACATTTCTTGCGGGGTTGGTTGTTGGATTTGTGTCCGCATGGAAGCTAGCACTGCTCAGTGTGGCTGTGATTCCTGGTATTGCTTTTGCTGGAGGTTTATATGCATATACTCTCACTGGCTTGACTTCCAAGAGCCGCGAATCGTACGCGAATGCAGGCATAATCGCCGAGCAGGTCAGCTTCATTATCCTAATAGAATCATGACATTACCCCCTGAATTCTCTATAATTGTTGTTTGTTTCATTGATTCAAGTAATTGTATGCTTCTATGTCAAGCACAAGCAGCTTTAAGATATACTTTGGAAGTCCTTTGCGTATCAAATGATGTTTTCGGCATGTGCAGCTCTCAAAACAGAGTCCTTTGCTTTTGATTAACTTTATATCATATTGGTGTTACAGAAGCTTGAACTTCCAACTTTTTGTCAACTCTGGTCAAAATTGTTAATAAATTCCAATTTATGATCGTGGTTATGGATTTCGTTATACTTATGTTATGGATAATGCATAAGCTGCAAGATTTCTGCTGAAACACATTAACTACATCTACAATTCAGTCTATCTAAATCTTTAAGCTTTTGAACAGGCCATTGCACAAGTTCGGACAGTTTACTCGTATGTTGGTGAGAGCAAGGCCCTTAATTCATACTCAGATGCGATACAGAACACATTAAAACTTGGCTACAAAGCTGGTATGGCCAAAGGTCTTGGGCTGGGATGTACGTACGGAATAGCTTGCATGTCGTGGGCTCTTGTTTTCTGGTATGCCGGTGTTTTTATCAGGAATGGACAGACTGATGGAGGGAAGGCATTCACGGCAATTTTCTCTGCCATTGTTGGTGGCATGTAAGATCTCGAGTTGAAGTTTTCCTGTTTTTAGTCATTGCAGATGGTCAAGTTTTCTCTTGATTATAATGCGATTATTGGTTGTTGCAGGAGTTTGGGTCAGTCATTTTCAAATCTTGGAGCATTTAGCAAAGGTAAAGCTGCCGGTTATAAGTTGATGGAGATCATCAAGCAAAAGCCCTCTATAATTCAAGACCATTTAGATGGAAAATGCTTGGCTGAGGTTAATGGCAATATTGAATTCAAGAATGTTACTTTTAGCTACCCATCAAGGCCCGATGTTATGATTTTCCGGGATTTCTCAATTTTCTTTCCAGCGGGAAAGACTGTCGCGGTTGTTGGCGGTAGTGGGTCAGGCAAAAGCACTGTTGTCTCTCTGATAGAAAGATTCTATGATCCTAACGAGGGTAACTAAGAAACTATGAAAGATTGAATTTTTTGTGGTCTTTAATCATGGCTCGTTTTAATGGTATATTTTATGTTGAGCAGGGCAAGTTTTGCTGGATAATGTGGACATTAAAACATTGCAACTTAGATGGTTACGCTATCAGGTAGGGCTGGTGAACCAAGAACCTGCACTCTTTGCAACCACGATTCTTGAGAACATACTCTATGGAAAACCCGAAGCAACAATGGCTGAAGTGGAAGCTGCTGCTTCTGCTGCAAATGCTCATAGCTTTATTACCTTGCTTCCTAATGGGTACAACACTCAGGTTGGTAAATCTAAAACTTTAGTCTTATTGCAATGTGTCATCGAAATCATTATTGTTCTTTTTCGTTTTTACTGCTTAAATTGTATAAAGAAATTTGTAACACTAAATTTTGATGGTATTGACATTGTTATCTAATAATTAGGTGGGAGAGCGAGGAGTCCAGCTATCTGGTGGCCAGAAACAGAGAATTGCAATTGCGAGAGCTATGTTGAAAGACCCCAAGATCCTTCTCCTTGATGAAGCAACTAGTGCTCTTGATGCAGGGTCAGAGAGCATTGTTCAAGAAGCACTCGATCGTTTGATGGTTGGGAGAACAACTGTCGTTGTTGCCCATCGCCTCTCCACCATTAGAAATGTTGATTCAATCGCAGTCATACAGCAAGGACAAGTTGTCGAGACAGGAACACATGAAGAATTGATTTCTAAGGCCGGGGCTTATGCTTCATTAATTAGATTCCAAGAAATGGTGAGGAATAGAGACTTTGCAAACCCATCAACCCGACGTTCACGCTCATCACGCTTAAGCCATTCATTGTCAACAAAGTCCCTAAGCCTCCGTTCTGGCAGCTTAAGAAACTTGAGCTATTCTTACAGTACAGGTGCCGATGGCCGGATAGAGATGATCTCAAATGCCGAAACTGAGCGCAAAAATCCTGCCCCTACCGGTTACTTTTTCCGGCTTCTCAAGCTTAATGCTCCTGAATGGCCATATTCAATAATGGGTGCTGTAGGGTCTGTGCTCTCTGGTTTTATCGGTCCAACTTTTGCGATTGTGATGAGCAACATGATTGAGGTTTTTTACTATAGAAATGCTGCATCCATGGAGAGGAAGACTAAGGAGTATGTCTTTATTTACATCGGTGCTGGTCTTTACGCTGTTGTCGCATATTTGATTCAGCATTACTTCTTCAGTATTATGGGAGAGAATCTCACTACAAGAGTGAGGAGGATGATGCTTGCCGGTATGTGAAATTATCGAGCCCTCTTTTACGGTACACTAAATTCTGTAATATCAGTGCTGCTGATTCTAACGCTCTCTTTAATTTTTCCAGCAATCCTAAGGAATGAAGTCGGATGGTACGATGAGGAGGAGCACAACTCGAGCCTAGTTGCAGCTCGATTGGCAACGGATGCTGCCGATGTGAAATCGGCGATCGCCGAGAGAATTTCAGTGATACTTCAGAACATGACTTCACTACTCACTTCATTCATTGTTGCTTTCATAGTGGAATGGAGGGTCTCACTTCTCATCCTGGCGACTTTCCCTCTTCTTGTCCTCGCAAACTTTGCTCAGGTAAATAAAATCTTACTTGTCACACCTTCTCTATATTTCATTAAACAATCATATGCCCACTTCACAAAAGTGTTTTTTTTCCCTCAAAGATTTGGTCCAAAGACCAAAAAACCATCATAGTCAAACCAAGTTAGTATCTCAACTTTCCAAGTCCAAACTAGGGGCAAATGGGTAATTCTAACTTCCAAATTTACTCCTTTTTTTTTTTTAATGAGTGTCAGATATTTTTTTGTTATATATCTGCTTTTGATATTTGGAATCTAATAGTTTCACTACATCCTTGTATAAAACGACAAAAGCAAAGCTATACGTGTTACTACACTGATGAACTGCACGTGGTTCCTCCAAGTCAGTTGCATTAACTCCTCAAAAACCACACATCAACCCAAAATATAATATAAAAATAAATAAATACAGAGAAACTGTTCTTTGTTTAGCTTATTATTCCTCGAGACCCATCACCTCATTTTTTTTTTTTAAATTTCAATTCTTGGTCAAAATTTCAACATGTCTAGTTTCTATCACAGTTTTCTCTCTTGATTTTTTTTTTTTCACCTCATAGATTTATTTTACCAGTCACCGACACTGCTACTTACTTACTATACAGTGTATATCAGTTCTGTGTCTGATTTCTCTCCTAGGTACATGAGCTTTGTTTACTGTCTCCTCACCATACTCTATAGATATTAGATTACAACAATCTTGTGAGAGTTCCAAGAGATTCTTGGTCCGTGAACACATTATTATCTTTATTTTTTTCCTGGGGTCATTTGTATTTTTTTTTTTTATGGAGGGTGTCAGGATGGTGACAGACTTTGTGGCTGTAAAAAGAGTGAGAGAAAAGAAGAGAGAGAGAGAGAGAGAGAGAGTCTTGTAAAGAATTGGGTAGGTGAAAGGTGCTAACTTGCGCAGAGGTGCACACGAATCATGAGTCATGAGACACCCATTTAGATTTTTGGCCTTATTAATGGTGTTTTTCAGAATCTGGGGTTCGTATTCAAACTCTAGTACCTGAGTCCAAGCCATCCTTGTCTGAGTCCTGGTATGGACCAGTGCTTCTAAATTTGCGCATGCTTTTGTATACAGTGTTGAAAAGTGACTGATGCTACAGGACTTCCTGCTAAGACATAAATGTCTTATTCAGTTATTCATCTAACCTGGTCCTTGTAGTAGAAAAACACTATTTTTTTGGTCCCATAAATTAACTTACATTGCTTCAGGCTTTGGAGGGTCCCTCCTTCACATTGGCCTGCACAAACTCTATATCTTTTTAAATCTTCTCCAACCATGTCCATAAATATATCTGTTACTGATATAAGTATTTTACCAATATCATTTACATATTTATCAGTAAAATTTACTAAATTGAGTGTAGAATCTGATGGTGAATATCAAATGATGTCATGATTTTGGTCTGGTTTGATAACTTTATGATATCATTATACTTGACAGTTAATTCTGTTAATTTTTTTTTATAATGCAGCAACTCTCTCTTAAGGGATTTGCTGGAGACACGGCCAAGGCACATGCAAAGACAAGCATGATTGCTGGTGAGGGAGTGAGCAATATTCGAACTGTTGCTGCCTTTAATGCCCAAAACAAGATCCTTTATCTGTTCTGCCACGAGCTTCGTGTGCCGCAACTCCAAAGCCTACGTCGTAGCCAAACTTCTGGCCTTCTCTTTGGACTCTCTCAGCTTGCTCTCTATGCCTCAGAAGCTCTCATTCTATGGTATGGTGCCCACCTGGTCAGCAAAGGTGTATCGACATTTTCTAAGGTTATCAAGGTCTTTGTAGTCCTTGTCATCACAGCCAATTCAGTTGCCGAAACTGTTAGTCTTGCTCCAGAGATTATTCGAGGTGGTGAAGCTGTTGGTTCAGTGTTTTCTATCTTAGACCGATCTACTAGGATTGACCCAGATGATCCAGATGCTGAGCTAGTTGAGACAATTCGTGGGGAAATTGAACTAAGACATGTTGATTTTGCGTATCCATCGCGACCTGATGTGATTGTTTTTAAGGATTTTAATCTAAGAATCCGAGCAGGCCAGAGCCAAGCTCTTGTAGGTGCTAGTGGTTCTGGAAAGAGTTCTGTGATTGCATTGATTGAGAGATTTTACGATCCAATAGTTGGGAAAGTTATGATAGACGGAAAGGATATCCGCCGATTGAACTTGAAGTCCCTTAGGCTTAAAATTGGATTGGTGCAACAAGAGCCAGCGCTCTTTGCTGCTAGCATTTTCGATAACATTGCATATGGAAAAGAAGGGGCAACGGAAGCAGAAGTAATCGAGGCAGCACGTTCAGCTAATGTGCATGGATTCGTTAGTGCATTGCCCGACGGGTACAAAACACCAGTTGGTGAGAGAGGGGTTCAACTCTCTGGGGGACAAAAGCAAAGGATAGCAATTGCTAGAGCTGTTCTAAAAGATCCAACAATACTTTTGCTCGACGAGGCCACAAGTGCCCTCGATGCTGAATCCGAATGTGTGCTACAAGAAGCACTCGAGAGGTTAATGAGGGGACGAACCACAGTGCTAGTGGCTCACCGTTTATCAACCATAAGAGGTGTGGACAGCATTGGAGTTGTGCAAGACGGCCGCATTGTAGAACAAGGTAGCCATGGCGAGTTGATTAGCCGCCCAGACGGGGCATATTCAAGACTCTTGCAACTACAGCATCATCACATATGAGAATGCTTTGATTATTGAAGAAGCAACATGGCCTTGTTTGTGGTAATTATATTTGGGTCCCATTGATTAACCTCATGTTTCCAATTTTTTTTTTTTCCTTTTTTTTTTTTAAAAATGATGGTGATGGTGATGGTGATGGTGATGATAGTTGTAGATATGGAAATGTGGAAGAGACAGTACTACATCTTGAAAACTACTGCCCCATTTGCAATGGAGTAGCTAGCATGTGTTCTATTTATTAATATCTATCTATGGTGCATAAGCCTTTGTTGATCTATCTATCTGGTTGGTTTGCTTTCTATTTCCTTTTGTAATTGGAATTTTATAATACTAAAAAAGCTAACACACCAGTTGCTGCTGCCTTTCCAGCCCTATAAATGAGACTTTTTCTTCTTCTTATTGCTTTTCTTCTACATTGCATGTGTTTGTTAAAGTGATCTTTCTAAGTTACAGATAAGAGAGGCATGTCATTTTGTTTGTGTTTAAGGCCCCACATAAACCCAAGAAATAGTTTACACACAAAACAAAAGACTAGTTTGTATCTTTTACCAAGGTAGAGACTTCAAAATGAAGCTCTACCACACTAGGGTTTGAACCCTGATGTTATAAATATAATCTTAACGTTGCCTATTAAACCCTAAAATGTGGGGAGATCTGTTCTTTTGAGTGTCAGTTACATTCCGAATTGTTCTTATCAAGCTTAATTTCATACCATCTGCTACTAATGGAGACATTCATTAGTAGCAGATGGTATGAATTATTGAAAAGTAAGAGATGATTTTTTTTTTTTTCTCTTTCCTTTTAATCAAGATGTAAAGCTTAAGAATGTGTTGCAAAAATGGGGATCATAACTTTTTTGAGTGCAAATGCAAATGTTGATACTGATGGTGATGCCCTTTATTAAAAATCTGCAAAGTGGGGTTTTTCCCAAAGTAAACAAATCCCATTTTCAAAACCAATCAGATTGACTATTATTAATATGTACTAGATATGGTAAACAATATTTAAAAAACTGAACAAGGCTCCATGAAAAAGTAGAAGCCTAGAAGGGTCCCTTAACTCTTTTTACAGTTCATTTAGAAGAAGAAAAAAAAGAAAAAAAGGAAAAAAGAGAGAAGCAGTAGTAAACTATGAAGTGAGAGAGGTATGACAGAGAGAGGACAGTCACAGATACAGAAAAAGCAGAGGAATGGGAGAAATATATATATTTAGTGAGTAGTGAGTAGTGGGGCTGTTGAGTTAAAAAGACAATTTTGTGCAGTACAGAGATGATGCATCACATCAGTCCTTTTGTTTTCTCAGTTGCATTATGTGTAAACTCTGTGTGCATGTTAGTAGTCTTTGGTGCTGCTGATAAAAAATAAATATTGTCTGCCTGCTTGTACAGCTCTTGTTCACACTATAAACACCCAACTGCATTTTACATTTTTACTTTTATTAAAGATACACATCTAATTACATGGTAAGAATGAATAAAGATTATTACTGGGTTGGTTAAATCTAGTTAAAAGAAAGAAGATATGAATTTAACCAGGTGAAAATTCAAGTAGAAAACAAAAGACAGATCACATGGTGAAGAACAGCAGAAAATGATAATTGGCAGAAGCAGAAGCAGATATTGAAATTTATTAGATTAGATTCTTATTTCTTGAGGGGGATGGATTCATCTTCAAATGAGAATGTGACTACACAATAGTTACAATCAATCAATCGTCTGTTGGTGTCCAGTGTCCTCTGTGTTTTTGTGTTTGTGGTGGTGATGCTGTAGAGTCTGCAATTGTTGACTTCTACACCTTATTACTCATCAATCTTCTAGCTACCTCCACTACATTTCCCACACCGTGACCATTTTGTCTTTGAGGCAACGAGGCCTCTCTCTCTCTCTCTCTCTCTCTCTCTCTCTCTATATATATATATATATATATAAACAAAAGAAAAACAATTCAACATTTCTTGTTATAACCGGTCAATCAAACACTATATGTACAGACTGGATATCTACTCTCAGTAGAAACCTACACTACATAGACATTGTTGGGCATATCATCTCTTGGTTCAAGTAGTGATATGTACTCCCTGACATGTTATCACCGTGCTCATTTTACAAATATGTGTGAGGAGTTTTCTTTCCGATAATCAAACTACACAAGCAGTGTATAGTATTTGTTCTTCAATGTCATATTAGCAAATTTGATGGAGCAAATTCTGCAATATCCTGAAGGTGATATGACCAAGAACTGATCCACTCCAAGTCTGCAAGAATTTGAGAACTCCCTAATCTCAATAATTGAAAGATATTAAAGAAGCTCCTCTCAAGTGGCCATAAATACCTTTTTAGATCTCTTCCTAAAACAAAAAATACTGTACAAGATAATGTTACAATGATTTGTCAGCCAACAAACCCTTTCAATTATTAAAGAGATTAGTGACTGAAAATGGGTTCATTCAAAGAAAAACCAGAGACACATGTTTTGTCAATCAAATTACTTGGATTTTTTAAGAAAATTATTTTTTATTAGGCAAATTTTCAACCCATTTCTCTTGTCTTCTTGTTCAGGTGATAGTTTTAAAGATAATGTGTTGTCTCCATTGGAATAATTTTGGGTTGATTGTGATTGGTCAGGCCTTAGAGTGCTGATGGGCCTAGCAAGCCCAACTCAAGTTTGAGACTCCTCTTTTCTTTTCTTTTCATGCAAGAAACAATAATTTATTGAATAAAGTTGCTACTTCCTATCTATGTCCAACAACCAACATTCTTTTGTTTTTCTTTTGTACTTATTCAAAATTGTAGCAAAACAATAGGACTTTACACCAAACAACAACAATATATGGGCCCCCAGAGTTTGGAAAATAAAAGGTTTGATCAGGTGGCCCTTTTTTAGGAAGTTTGTCCAACCAGCAGATGTTTTTGAAGATTTGGATATATAATTTTTCCTTTTTCTTTTTCTGATGTACAACCTATTGACGCATTTGCAGGTAAGTGTGATTAGAATTAAGTTAGTGCGTATTTAGAAAACCTATCTTACAATCCACTGGTTTTATGGGTTGAAAGTACAAATCTAGCGTAAATAAATGAGAGCACAAAAGCAGAATATCAAATTATAGGCTAACACTGTCAACTCTTACTACAGTGGTTCTGCACTTCATCTTCAACTCCGTGAATGGGGTTCGAGTCTCACATTTGTTCATTAAATTCACAAATGTGGGGAGACCCCTTCATTGTAGTGAGAGTTGCATCATTCTAGGTCGTGCTTGTTAGAGAACCCACATTGAAAAAGTAATAGACAAGAGAACCCATATATATATATATATAGTAAAACCTCGATAAATGAATGTTCGATAAATTAATAACCGCGTTTAAATAATAAAATCTTCCGATCCCGACTCGGGCTTGTGTATTAACTTAATAACCTCACTAAATGTATAAGATAATATATATTTTTTTTTAAGTCCTTTAGGTCCCAACGAATATATAAATTAAGAATTGATTAAATATAAAAAAAATATAACACATAAAAATTCATAATACATATCACTAAACTTTTAACAAATATTCTGCTGACCTTTCGAGAGTGTTTGATATTGTTGATTGGCTATGGAGAGATGAAAATTTTGTTGAACTCATTGTTGCAAATCTTTTTGACTAGAAGAGGGATAATCATTTTTATACTCACACAATGCTCTCCTCATCTCATTGGTCAATGTAGATTTTTTTCACTCCTTTGAAATGAGACGTCATGGAAGAACTAGATATGGAAATTGTAATGATTTAGAATATAAGAATAAAACTTATGACTATTTATAGAGGATATGTTTTATGTACATTAAATATCTTAAAACACTTTATTTTCTAAGTTATTAAATTTTAAAGTCACATTCATTGTAAATATGTTCTTCTTAACTTTTATGCATGTACTTGTTTATGTACGTACATGTAATTTTGGTATTGTATGCATGTTAGTATGTACTTGATAATTTTTATGAATCTACTTTTATGAATGTACATTAATTTTTTGACATTGTATATATGTACTTATTAATGTTTATGTATATACATATGTATCTTGGTCGAAAATATGTATAATACATGTATAAGTAAAAACATAAAACTTAAAAAAAAAAAAGTATGTACTTGATAATTTTTATGTATCTACTTTTATGAATGTACATTAATTTTTTGACATTGTATATATGTACTTATTAATGTTTATGTATATACATATGTATCTTGGTCGAAAATATGTATAATACATGTATAAGTAAAAACATAAAACTTTAAAAAAAAAAGTAGTAAAAACATAAAACTCTTTTTAAATTAATAAATATTCATTTATCGATAAATTAATAAATTATTCATTTATCGATAAATTAATAACCCCTCTAAAATAATAATTTTCTCTGGTCCCAACGATATTATTTTATAAGGATTTTACTGTATTGAATCTCTCACGAAGGATCTTTTACTTTATGTCTTTTACTTTAACATAAAGTAAGGAGCGCCTTAAAATCCATCGATTTTAATGAATTTTGATATAGATTTTTTTATACATGATAAGTTCAATAAAATCTATTTGTAAATAAATTTGAAATTTTTGAAAAACTACAACTATTTTTTTTCCTATTTTTCATCACATTTTCCGATGCTTTATTTTCAATAAAATCAGGAAAAAATATTTGTAGTTCTTGAAAAAAATTTAAATTTTGTTTACAAGTAGATTTTATTGAAATTATCATCTATAAAAAAAAAAACTATATCAAAATTCATTAAAATCAATGGATTTCAAGATAGTCCTTACTTTATATTAAAATAAGCTAGTCTTTTGGGTTGTAAGGCTATTCATCAATATTTAACACAATTTATCATAAACACAAAAACACACAAGTATAAAAAATTGTTTGTAGTGGGTTAATCTTGTTAGGTCCCAATTGCAATATGCCCAAATAAAATTAATATTTAGGAGTCATTTGTTTTATTTATTTATTTGAGACCTGACTTTTATTGAAGATTGAATAGTGACTGAAACCTGAACTGAGAATGAATATGCCTGAATTTTATTGATGACTGAAACTTAAAACCTGAAACGGGAATGACATGTTTATTTGTTTTATTCTGACCTCCGAATATAAGTGTAGTTTGTTTGTTTGTTTGTTTTTAAATATGGTGCCGATATTGACACCCATAAAACTTATTAGTACACTCATATTTTATTAAAAATTTTAATTGTAAACATATCCTAATAGAAATTTACCAATAAGGACAAATTACTTTAATTAAAAATAAACCAAATACTATATACACTCATTAATTACACCCATATCTTCAATTATATTTCTTTATAAAAAAAAACTTACTTTTCAAAAAAAAAAAAAAAACTTATGATAAACCCTAATTTTTATGATAAACCCTAATTAAACTCTAATTTTATTTTAAGTTTCAAACTTTCTCATTATCACATGATTATCATATTGTTTTTGTCTTTCTTTTATGTATAGTTATGAACTCTATCAATAAACAAAATATTTTTGTTAACGATAGCTATAGATATCAACAAGTTTTTTTTTTTTTTTTTTTTTTTTTAGATAGCCGTAGATATCAATAAGTTTATTTATTTATTTATTATTTTATTTATTATTATTATTATTTTAAGATAGATGTATAAATAAGATAATTTTAGATTGAAAATCTCTTGACCCCATATACGGTTCCACATATTCCTTTTTATAAGGCTCCTACATTTGAGATATTTCCAAAAGTAAATTGGACCATCATTAAAAGAGGCTATAATTCCAAAAAGAATATAATTTTTTAATAAATTGGGTGTGATAATAATTTAAGAGTGATTATAAATAATATGTATTAAAATGAATATATTTATTTCAATGATGGTACTATTGGCATTAGGATGAGTGTTTATAGTAATATTTATTTTTTAAATTTTAGACATGGGTGTTGTTAACCGCCAAAAGTGGCAGGGATCAAAGAAGAATTTTCCATCAGCACTAGAGGTATTAGTCGGGGTAGGAAGCAACAACAGGAGAGACATCCGGATACCCTGCCTACCTACGGAAAAGCTATGGTATAGACTCCTACCCGCCTCAAGCAAAGTCCAAGGCTTCCAAGACCCAAAAAGTACCGGAAAACCTCGAAGACAAGGCCGCAAAGACATTACTATCACGAGGTGCCTGGTATTTGTCTACATCCCGGTACCCCGTTACCCCGGTATCCTGGTAGCCCGATAACCGGTGCCCTGACATGGTCAAGCATCAATCAAGAAGAGCAAGAAGAAGGCGAGGTACTTGAGTACCCCGATCCGCCAAAAAGCTAGCAGTGGGCACTTAGCAAATCCTGGTACTCCGACCCCGCTTGAAGTAAGGAGCAAGTATCCCGAACAGCGAGCCGAGTAAAAAGACAAAGCATTAAACGCCATCGTTTGATAAAATACTACATGCACTCCCTCCATTCAAGAGTCCTATTCAAAGACAAAGTCAACTCTTTCAGTTCTAAAAGGAAACACATGATTTCGGGGATCAAGGCCCGACAAATCCGTGAATTGCCAAAGGAAGGACCGATAAATTACTAAAACCCTAAACCGAAGTTCCAAGGGTGCATGGCAAGGCACAGACCTATATATTGATCATATCACCACAGAGACTGGGGGATTGAAAAAGAAACCTAATATTTTTTCCACTTATCGACAAACACGAAAAGCTCCATCGCCATTGTTCTTCAAGTTTAGTTTATCTTAGTTCATGTATTGTTCGTTAGGCTATCAACCTATTGTAACCTTACTACATGTCTATTTTGAATAAGATAAGCTGAGTATTCTTCCTACCATATGTTTAAATCCATCTTTCTTACTGAAATCGTATGCCAACCTTAGTAGACATTTAGGAAGCAAAGGGTATCGAACTACTTGATACCCCACCGACCAAGATCTTGTTAGGATTATGCTCAATAGTACGAGTGTAATATTGTAATTAACAATCTTTTTCATATTAATAAAGTGATTTTTGGTTTAACAAATCTTATAGCATTTATAGTTTAATATTATAATTGTCAAAGTAAATAATCATAAGGTCTAAAGACTATGAGAAAAGAAGAATTGTTCATACATCTGGATATGTATGAGGTAGACACAATTATTTAGTTAGTCTTGAATAATGTTCACAACTTAAGTTAAAGGTTGGGCACCTTTATCTTGTTAAAGTTGTAGAATTCTTTTGCTAGCATTTGAGTGGGATCAAATGAAATATGATGAGTCTAAAATCATCGGAGTGTCTTCGAGTAAAAGAATCTAGTGCATTGGGTGCATTGAACTGGATCACAATGAAAAGCTTTATTTAGAACCGTCAATAGATAATAGTCTTTTCATTATCAGGACAATCGGAGAGTCTATTTTAATCCCGAGATAAATGATGGACTTATGGTTGCAAGTGATATCATTTGAGTTATCAATGAGTACGATTATATAGCATAGTCTATCCTCGATAGTTTGGTGATATTCATTTGTTAATCGATAGAGGACTTCATTTATAGATATGGACATCGTGGCTCCATTTATTAAATGAGAGTATAATATCATCATATGGATGTTTTGAGGTAATTGGATATTAAATCTCAACGTTGAGTTTTCGATAGTGACTATTGAAAACATTGCTTCTGGACAAGTCAAAATATCCAAGTTCAAAACGTGGTCATATGAGTAAATATGGTAACTTGGAGAGTAATAGGCGGTCTATGAACTCTTGGCGATTACTGATATTAATCACGAGGATACACTATCTCCAACATGATTGTATAGGGTATGAATGAGGAACATCTTCTTATTCTATCTTTATTTAAGAGTTCAATTTTAGCTCTTTAGTGGAATGAGTTAAAATTAATGGATCGGACCTAAGTGAATCATTTGTTGATTGTGATTAGGTTATGTCTATTGAAGCTTAAATTTAGATAGCCCGCCAAGATTCCCAATCCACACGGACTTGCATGGATCACTTGATATATTTTACTGGACCAATTTATGGGTCCATCTAGAATTGCATTTAATATATTAAGAATATAATTTGCACATTATTTATTTAATGGGCTGCTCAATTATATTAATATATTAATGAAAGACATGTGAGCTTGTTTCTTTTAGTAAGAATGGGTCTGATTCACATGTGGGCTTTTTATTTAAAGTCCAATGGATTAAATGAAATAAAAAAATAATATATGGCCCATTTTATTCAAGTGGGGTGGCAAGGTTAAAATATTAGCCTAATATATTATTTTGTTTCATTGTTTGATTAAATGAGAATTAATTAATTAATTAATTAATTAATTATTTAATTAAGAAACAAAATCTTTTTCTAATTAGGAAATATGTTTCCTAGAGGTATACTATATGTATATTAAAAATAAAAGACTTGTTTGGTAAGAAAATAAATAATTAAGTTTATTTATTTAATCAAATAAGAAGTCTTTTTATTTTAGTCAATAATAGAATAAAAATACTTATGAGTTGGATTAGGGTTAGAAGTCTAAAGTTGATGTGTATTAGGGTGCAACACAAATCCTTTTTTGTAAAGGAATTCAACCCTAATTGAACAACATAAAGATTTCGGCCAACCCTAAAGGAAAAAAAGAAGAAATTTCGGCCACCTATATAATACAAGATATAGAATTCGGCCACCCTAGTTGTTGATTGATTCAATTTTCTTCTTCTTCTCAATTCATAGAAAAGTATTATTTTTATTCTACTAAGACATAAAAGAGTGAAGAGATTATTCTTTTGATGGTACACTAATTGCTTGTTCATCAATAAGCTTGTGTGTACAACATCGAATTAGGTTCACGTGAGTTTCGATCATTAGATTGAGAACTCAAAAGTGACCGGAATAATCTTTGTATTCTTTTGATTGTTTTGTGACTAACAAAAGAAAAAGAAAAGTTTGTTTGTCCATTCTCAGGTTTGCAATTCAAAGAAAAGGGAGACCACGCTCCTAGGTGATTCACGTTCATGCTAGGATTGAAGATCTTGCGGATTACCATCGACGTAAGTCAATCGGATCACGCGACAAAAGGTATTCTACTTTTGTTACTTGATATGTATAGTTAATTAATTAAAGGGTTAAGGTTCATAAAAGGGAAAAATTTTAAAACATACTAAATCTATTTTTAGTCTCGCTTCCGCTGCGTGTACTACGGTATTTTCCCCTACAGATCTACCCTGATCTTGGTCTCCCATAAATTGTTAATTGGAAAAAGCACCCCGGTGGCAATTTTCGGTTAACAGGTGTACTTATAAAAATGGGTGTACTAATAAGTTTTATGGGTGTCCATATCTGTACCCTTTTAAATACAAAAACATACGAAAACAAATAATTTTATGTTTATATCCTTATAGCTATTAATTGTTATGTACTTTTATTTAAAGTTTGCAAATAGGTAATTTTTTTTTTTTTAATAAATCCTAAATTAAAACATCTCAATATTGATAATAATTCATAAATTAATTTTATTTTTACCGATAGTGAATAAATTATAATTGTCTTTAATAATATTTTAGAAAAATATTAAGTTCATGTAATTTAAAATTATAAATGTCCAAAAAAATTAGTTAAAATTAATGTACAAAGAAACTAATTTACTAGCAGCATAAGAAGATTGAGAATGTGTAGGTTATATAATGAAGATTATATTAGAAATATATCAATTGTGGAAATATGGGGTTTTGTCACTCTTTCGAGTTGGTGTTTCATGAGTGTCACAGCTTTTGGAAGGAACACATTTTATGTGCCATTTAAACACAACTTATTAAAAGAGTGATAGTCTTAAAATGCCACATCAAAAAGGTGCTATATAATTTTTGAACCCTATATTAATTTTGGGAGGATAGTTTTAGAAGAAAAAAAATTGTAATTATGATTCAGTTATTAAGTGATAGTAAAAAATTTTAACTTTTCATTTTAAGTTGTATTTTATCATTTTTAAGTTGTTGGCCACTTAAATTACAATTAAAAATAAATTAATGAGTCAAACACAGACTTATTAAGTGATAAGTGGAACACAAATGACCATTTGATTTTTTTTTTTTTTTTTTTTTTTTTGAAATATTACAATAATTTGGGTTTGGAGAGGAGTAGAGACTCAAGCCCACAACCTCGTAATATAGGTGTGAGTGACATATCATTGAGCTAGCCAACCTTATCTTGTCCTCAAATTACTCTTAGTTAAATTAGTTGTATACCACTATCTCTATTTCGGTGAGAGAGTTAGGGGTCATTTGTTTTTTCCACTTAAGACTTAATGAGTTTGAATTGAACTTATTAAGTTGTTCTGTTTGTTTTTTTTAAGTGGTCAAATAACTTAAAAATATCAAAAAACAACTTAAAAAAAAAGGGTAAGAAATACTAACTTTTAACTTAATTCCAAATCATTAAATAAAATTAAAATATTTTCTTTCAAGTCTATTCTCCAAAAAGAGATATATTTCTAAATTTATCATAATTTGATATGGTGTAGAATTATTTCTTTTAACGTATTTCTTATTTTAAAAGGCCTTTAGAAAGAAAGAAAAAAAAAAAAAAACAAACTCTAATCACTTCTCATATTGAAATCTTCCTGAGATTAAATAATTGAATTTCTCTCCTACCAAATTCCAGTAAGAACTCTTTAATTTTTTATTTTTTTTATTTTTATTATCTACATGTAGTGGCAGTTATAAAACTCTTTAAACATAATCTAGAATGATAATTTGTTATGATTGTCATAGTTGCAGTTATATAATTTATCAAATATTCTTTTTGTGGTTGCAATCGATTTTGAGTAGATTTCATGACTTGAAGAAGTTATAGAATAATTGTTTATCTATATATATATATATATATATATATACATATATATGTACCGGTGTATATAATTTAGGGACCTATTTAAAAAAATTAAAAAAAAGGTATCTAGGAACCTTTAAAAAAAAAAATAATTTGGTTTCTAGTTGCATATGATCCAGGAAACAAAAAAGAAAAAAAAAAAATGGTTTCTAGAATTATATACTGGATAATTGGACAATATGTAAAATTGAACTTGAACATTTTTTTTTTTTTACAATAAATTGAACTTGAACTTTGTTTGCAAAATAACATGTAAAATTATATTCCTGGATGAATTTTTTGTTTTGTTAAATTAAACTTTGTTTGCGGAAGAACATGCAAAATCTTATAAAGAGTGTTGCATGTTAAATTACTTCTTTTAATTATTATGGGTATATATGTAAAATTACTTTTTTTCAGACAATTTTATTTTTAAAAAACAAACATGTTGACAAACATGTTGACAGTACATTCAGACGCGAGAAAAAAAAAAAAAAAAACATGTCATTTAAATTCAGGTTTCAGTCACTATTCAATCTTCAGACAAAAAAACAAACGACCCCTTAGTCTCAATTTTGTCACAAAAATTTAATGTAAAGAGACATTCCCGCTGTTGTGGGAGTAACTATCTAAAAAAGAAAAGTGAGGAAGGCTGAAAAGATAGATCAATTAAAGAAAAAAAAAAAAAAGACCAAAAAGATGGACTAGTAAAAAACTGACAAAAAGAAAAAGAGGTGTGGAGAGAGAAAATTTCGATCGGGAGATCACGGCGGACCACGGTGATAGATTGATGATGGACAACCACGAGCAAAGTGATTATGACAAGAAAGATAACATAATTATAGCAAATAAGTCTCCTACGCTTAAATTTAAGAATCTTTGTATCTTTCAATATTAATTTTAGTTGAATATCTTGTAATAACAAAGAATATATTTATAAATGAAAACTCTTTGAGCTCAACAATATTGTTTAAGCTTTTCATGAGTAGGCAGATCACATTAAATTTTAAGATTTTATCTGCAGTTAACGTCAAGTCTCAATTGGGGAAAACGGGTGCAATTCATTCTATCAAAAGAGAATATTTTTTTCAAAATTGTTAACTTGCTTTTTCAATCATCATCAATTACCCAAAAGGAAGAAAAATATGCCCATGGCACATTCAAATCCACGAGATGGGGTTGCTTCGGTAATAAAACCTTCATATCTGCACAACGAGGTTACGGGTTTGAGTTTGAATTTTCTTTCTTCCCAGAAAACCCCCAATTTATGTAATAGTATAATACTTTAATATATATATATATATATATATATTTATTTATTGTACATTCAAATTCGCTCTTTTTATGCAAATTCAGACCAAAAAAAATTAATTTAAAATCAAAAGCTGAATAATCAGAACCCTAAAATTTAAAAACGTACTGGGATGAACCAGAAAAAGATGAACATTGAAAGAAAGAAATGGAGGGGGGATTAAATGTGATGATCCCATTTCCATGAAATTGAGTTTTTATAGGGTTACTGTTTTTGGACTCTAATGCACATGTGCATTATGTCGGTAGCATTATTTCTTAGTTAATTATTTTGATGTTTGACTTCATCTAAACTTACTATTTATCTTTTCCTTTCAATTTTCTTAATTGTCTTTTTTTTTTTTGTTAACTATTTATAGAGTCCAAAAATGGTATGGCACTCTTTATAGAGTGTTTGGTGGGCTTCAGCCCACATTAGTAATTTGAGTTTAAATGGCTCCAAAATACGCGGAATTATGATAGAAATGTCACCACTTTTTATTTTTTATCTTTAATTTTTTTATATTTTTTCTTACTATTCTTTTTTTTTTTTTTTTTTAAATTTCAAAAACCTCCATTGATGGAGGTCTGTTCACATAAAACTGCAAAAAATGGAGGTTTGTTTGCACATACCTCCATTATGGAGGTCTAAAAACAGATCTCTAATGCTATAGTTGGAAATTTGAGAAAAAAAAAAATTCCTATCACCATAGACTTCCATTAATGGAGGTCAGCGAAGGATGTCTAACAGATCTCCATCAACGATGAAAAAGGTTTTTTTTTTTTTTTTTTTTTTTTTTTTTCAACTTTTGAAAAAAAAAAACTTTTTTGGCTTCATCAATAAATTTGCCCAATAAGCCTCGATTGAACAAATTAAGTCTCGAATACATGTCCAATAAATCTCAAATTTACAAAAATAAGTATCGAATTTACAAAAAAACAAAGTCTCCGAACTCATAACACACGTACCCAGTAACAATATATCAATCCCAGTTTTTACATCAACACAGATTCACCTTAACAAATTCACAGCACACATACTTATTTATTTATTTTGAGAGAGAACATGTGAAGTGAGAGAGGAAACCAGAAAAATGAGAGAAGAAAGAGAAAAGTAATAAAAACAAATAAAATATATGTAAAGATCAAAGAATTGGACAAAAGGGGCATTTTTGTCACTCATTTACTATAGTGCTATATAAATTCAACTTATTAACTTGGTGTTATTCTCAAAAGTTGTTGAATTTGGTACCATGTAGACCCATTTCCTCTACTTTATATACTTACATATTTTGCCTTGGTACTTAGAAACTATCAAGGATATCTACCGTGAGTACCATCCAATATTAATTGGGTGGTGAATTATACTCATTCAATCCAACTATGTCTGAGGTTCAAATCGCCGCATCATAGATAATAGTGGTAGTATATAAAAAAAAATCTTAAAAATTCAGAGTGATTTTTTTTTTAAAACATAGAGTGATTCTTAAAAGATAGATTTTATATATTTTGAATGTTTATTCATACGAGATCCCGATAATTATATATATATATAAAACTAGGATTCCGCACTAAAGAACCTGATAATTATATATGTGTGTGTTAAACTAGATTATTGCATTACATATGGGTTTCTATGACGTGCATATATATACTTGTATCAAGTGTGAATATATTAGTTGGTAGAACAGTGGTATTCAAAAAGTATGTAAATCGGAATGATTGTTGAGGATGAGAAGTCTTGGTAGTTTGAAAAGTGAAAAGATTTGTAAAACACAAGTTTTAAAAATGATTAATTGTGCTTGTTTGGTTTCGTCTCAAAATGTCAGCAAACATCTATTTGAGTTTATTTTAATTGTTTTGTTTGACTTTTGAAATTGTTTATTTTAAATTGAATAGAGACTAGTAGAGTTTAAATCTCTACTATGCAAAAGCTTATGGGAAGGTGCTTCTCTAAATATACCTTTTTTTTTTTTTTTTTTTTTGTTAAGTGTACCAACCAAACGTCTATAATTTTTTTTTTAAAAAAAAAAAACTCTATTTCTAATAGATCTACTACAAATATATTTTTTTACCAATAGAGGTTTTTCAAAAGTTCAACCAAACAAACTCTTGGGATTGTTTTCGGTTGAAATTTTTCTCAGCAAATAAGACATGCGTAAGTCGTAACCACACCTACCAACATGCATGGTAAATTAGCAAGGAACATTAATTCAACTTAAAAATAAACTCAGTCACTGTCTCTCTTTTAAATTTTTTTTTTCTTTTTCTCCTTTGTTGACAAGGATATTTTCTGGTCAAGTTAATGATGAGAATTGGATCATGAACAGCATACAACATGAATTCAAAATTCAAAATGTTGACTGACAATTAGAATTTGCAATGGAATTCAAACCCTAATTAGCTCTGGAGATACAGATTCTTTATTGACTAGATCTCAAGAAAATAAATCCAAACCCCTTGAGTTAAAAGATATATATTTTTAACGGACACTAGATCGGATCAGGAGTATATCGATCAGAATTGCTGAGAACTAAGCCCGCACAGTCTGAGTAGCAAATGAATTGAGCAAGTTGTGTAGATTTGTAGGGTTGAGAGGAAAAATCAGTTGATGATAATCTCAAACTCCTCAATATTTATTAACAATATTTTTACTTTAAAAAATATGTAGGATCCCGTATCAGAAACGTTCTATATATAACATACACTAAGATCGAGTTAGGAGTCTGTTGATTGAGATCTGCTGAGAACTAATGCGGTTTGAATACAGCAAATGAAGCAAGTTGTGTAGATTTGGACGGTTGAGAGGAAAAATCAGTCGATGATCTCAAACTCACCAAAAGGAAAGAAAATGGAGGAAGGTCGACAAGGAATAGCATGCAATTATCTATAATTACATGTACCAATTAAATTGCTAAATAGTACTCAAGAAAAAAATATGTATAGAATTTTTGTGTTCTAATTAATAAAGCTGAACCATCATTATTTTTATGTCGGGGACTCTAATGCATGCCAAACATTATGTTAGCAAACAAAATCTAACAAAGCAAACACAGGATTAAGCTTGTCGGACACTAAAATATAAATTAATCACTTCCAAAATCCAACACTGTCTCTATAAGACTATAATAATCCCAAAGTACTGTCAATTCACATAAACCATGGATTTAATTGCTCTACCTAATTAAGAACAATAAGAGTTCAAAATATGGTGGTATATATATGTAAGGACAAATTAAGTTTATGGAATTTTCCACGCTTCGGTTCAGATATATATGAAAAGAAACTTAATTCATGAGTTGTGGTTATGGTGTTTACTAAATATTATTTACAGTCAAATTATGTGGACCATATGTTGAGTTTGTGAAGCCTAAAGAAACAGCTGAAAAATCGTTGGAGGAAGCAGACCACAGCGTGAAGCGCGGTACATAGACCACGGTGAATTGCAATGATTTCTGCAGCATGGAGTGTGGCGCATTAGACCACGGTTTTTTTGAGCGGTCGTTTTCAGAGGTTTTTCGTGGTCCAGGGTGTGGGTTGCAGACCCCGGCCCAGACCCTGGTAATGACGTAAGTAGCGTGAATCGGGAAATCTTATGCGGGAAGAAAATGACTCCTAATGGGATTTGACTACCCTAATGTTTTAATATAAATACCTTTGTTTTCTCACATTATTGGTGGACTCTAGCGCAACCTAGAGGGTGTAGAAAATAGCAAGAGAGGTTGAGAACAATTTGTAGAGAGACTGAAAGAGAGAGACAAAGAGATTGTAATCAACTATGATAGTGGATTGAGTGCAGGTGCCTCCCGTAGACGTAGGCTTTTACCGAACCACGTAAAAATTTCTTATGTCATTTCTTTTTCTTCTTATTGCTTTTATTATCCGCGTGTGTGATTTAGATTTGCATATTGTGTGTTTACAGATTTTTCTACAATAACTGATATCAGAGCCCAAGTCAGAGGGATCTAGGGTCATACACAAATTTAAGGTTTCTTGAGGCCAGCGATTTTGTCGATTGAATATGGAATCGGAGAAGGATTCTTACAGGATTGAGAAATTTGATGGTACGAATTTCAGTTTCTGGAAGATGCAAATTGAGGACTATTTGTACAAGAAAGACTTGCATTGGCATATAATGGCGAAGCTGAAGGATGTATCCTACGTAGACTAGCAGGTCAAACGAATGTCTAAGGGTATGAGCGACGTATAATGGTTTCTATTAGATAGCAAAGCATTGGGAGCGATTCGTCTCAGCTTGAAGAAATCAGTTGCCTTCAATGTCAAGGATCAGGAGACAACAACGGATCTTATGAAGACCTTATCAAACCTATACGAGTAGCCTTCCACAACAAGGAAATCAAGACGCTGGTAAGTCTAAAGAAGTCAGAAAATCAGAGTTTCAAGGATCACCTGAACCAGTTCAATAAAGTGAAAGATGGGTTAAACTCGGTATCCATGGTATTTGATGAGGAATTGTTAGGCAGCATAATTCTCACCCAGATGCCAGAAAGTTGGAAGCTGACGTGTCAATCGATAGCCAACTTGTTCGGAAAAGAAAAAATAAACTTCTAGCAAGTCATGAACATGATCATGATTGAAGAAATCAGGATGCGTGAAGAGGGGTCAAGGGCATCATCTTCAGCACTGAATATAGAAGGTAGAAAAGTAGAAACAAGAATCAGAATAGGAATCAATGGGGTAGATCAAAGTCAATGGGTGAATCCAAGTCTAGGAATCATCAGGGCAACAATTCGGGTAATCAGGAATGAAGCAAGAAAGCTATCGAGTGCTGGAATTGTGGCAAGATAGGACATTACTCGAGTGAGTGTAGGTTCGGCAAGAAAGATGATGACACGAGCAATGCGAATTGCGTTTTAGAGGAGTCAGATGATTGCCTCATCTGCTCGTTGTAAAGCAAGACGGAATCTTGGGTGTTGGACTTAGAGGCATTATTCCATGCCACCTCACACATGGAGTTGTTTGATAACTTTGTCTTCGAAAATTTGGGTAAGGTGTATTTTGGTGGCGATCAAGCATACAGCATTACCCGGAAGGGAGATGTGAAGATTCAGCTGAATGAGTTAGTTTGGAAGCTTGACAATGTGAGGCACGTACCGGACTTAAGAAAGAATTTGATCTTATTAGGGCAGCTTGCGTCAGATGGGTATGTGACAACTTTCACAGGTGATAAGTGGAAGATCTCGAAGGGAGTTATAACAATCACTCGAGGAACTAAGAATGGGTCTCTTTTCACAACTAGCGATGGGTATGGTTCGACTATAGTGGCAGAAGCACATGAGCAGTCAGGGGCTGAGATATTTACATTCGAGAGGGAAGTTGCCAGGGTTAAAGTATGTTAAAGTAGATTTCTATGAGAGCTGCATTCTTGGGAAGCAGAAGTGAGTAAGCTTCAAGAATACCAGAAGTGTCTGGAAAATGAGAAGCTAGGACCAGTGCACATCGACGTTTGGGGTCCAGCTTCAATCTCATCAACTGAAGGTAAATAATACTTCATCATGTTCATCGACGATCACTTTAGGAAGGTGTGGGTTACTTCTTGAGACATAAGTATGAGGTGTTTGAAGCTTTCAAGAAGTAGAAGGTCATGATTGAGAATGAGACAGGAATGAAGATCAAGAATTTACGTCTAGACAATTGAGGAGAGTATGAAGACAACGAGTTCACGAAGCTATGCTACCAGAGTGGGATCAAGCTTGCGAGGACGGTGCCGAGGACACTATAGCATAATGGTATTGCAGAATGGATGAATAAGACATTGACTGAGAGAGTTAGAAGCATGCGCCTACCATCAATGAGCAGTGTCTAAAGATGAACGAAGAGAAGAACTTCATGGTTAGAGTTCCATATACCTAAACCATTGGAAATCTAATGTAAGCCATGGATTGCACGAGACCAGATATTGCCTATGCAGTGGGAGTTGTGAACAGATACATGTCCAATCTAGGCAAGCAATATTGGGAAGCAGTGAAGTGGATCTTAAGATACATACGGGGTATGACAGAGAAGTGTCTAACCTTTAGAAGAGAGGAGCTGAAGCTGGAAGATTATGTGGATTCCGATTTTGCTTGAGAGGTGTATCTCAGGAGAAGCACGGTACCACATGATATGTCCTTATGATGTGGAGTACCGCTATAAGTTGGTTTCTCAGTTGTAGAAGATAGTAACAATATCTACAATTGAATCAAAGAATGTGGTTGTGACAGAAGCTAGCAAGGAGCTGATATGGTTACAGGGGTTGTTAGTAGCGTTGGGATTCATGCAGGTGTTGAATGTGTTGCATAGTGACGATTAGAGTGCGATACACTTGATAAAAAATTTGGCGTTCCATTCCAGGACCAAGCACATAGACATGCGGTACCATTTCATTTGGTCGTTAATCGAGGATGGGGTGTTGAAGCTTGTGAAGATCGTAGGGAGCAAGAATCTGGCTGACATGTTAACCAAGCCAGTCACGACACAGAAACTGGACCTGTGCACAACTTCAGTGGGTCTTCAATGTTGAAGATAGAAGGAATGAGCATAAGGTAACTATCCACTAGTCATCGAGGAAGATGAAAGAAATATATTCGAGTTTCAGTCTTCTAGTGGGAGATTGTTGGGTTTATGAAGCCTGAAGAAATAGCTAAAATTTTTTCGAAGGAAGCAGATCGCGGCGTGAAGCGGGTTCCATAGACCACGATGTAGAATACAATGAATTCCATAGATTTTTGTGGCGTGGAGCGCAGCACATTAAACCACGGCTTTATGAGAGACCGTGGTAATTGAAATTCCATTTAGTGTGTCTAAAATAACCTAGAGGGGGGTCGATTGATTTACGTAAAAAACCCTATAATTGGGCAAAACTCACGAGGCTATCCATCTAACCACACACGGTCCTCAAATCCACTATTTGAATGAATGTTTAATACTTAGGTTGACCTCTAATCAAACCATCCTTATCCATTAGCACATTCCATTCTACTCGCGAGCCTCTAATAATAATTCTAGACCAATTGCTTATACATTAACACTTTTAGTCACAAGACTTGACTCAAGAAGAGATCAAATAACCTAAGTAAATATAAGAAAATATTCTAGATGCAATTAATGCTAGGCAAACATCAAATGCTTAATTAGGAAATAAAATATGCAATCAACAATTCCTAATTATCAATATCTAGATGCAAAGAATGAAGACTTAGCTAGAGGGCAATGATGAGATGCAAGCTATCAATGAAGAATCAATTTACACCAACAAACAAAGACTCAAACATGTTCAAGATAAACTTAAGAAAAAAGTCATGAATTTAATTAACACAATAAATGTTAATCCTAGGCATAGATGAACAATAATGAAAGCAATGAGTTACATGGCATGTTCAACTTACCTAGTTATGAGATCAAAGAAGACCCATGAAGAATTGATGCTTGAATGATGCTAGATGCACATGTGATTTAAGATTGGTTGAGTAACAATGGATTCTTAGGAGTCTGTAAGGATTCCCATATCTTGATTGGCTTATTTCGTGGACAAACCACGTGTTGGGGATTGTATGTAAGGGTAGCTTAAGTGATTGAAATTCAAGCTCAAGACCCTCTCATGTCCTCAAGGTTGATAAGCACCAAAGGTAAATTTCTATGTGCTTAATTTGCTTTGAAGAGATTAGTTGCACACACACACTCACATCTCATGCTTAATTCATTTTCTTGTATGTTGTGTATGTGTTGTTATTATGTGCATTCATGATCATATAACATCTCTTCTTGCATAAGTATTGATTGCATCTTGTGTCTTTAATGTCATACCATGATAGGCTTTTAGGATGCATCTTGTTTTACCTTTTTACCCTTGCATGTGTTTGTGGGTTCAAAGGAGTGGGCTATGTTGTGCGCTGGTCGTCAAGCGCCTGACCAGCGCAGATCACCCAGTGGTCTGTCGCTGGTCGTGCGCTGGTCCACACCAGCGCAAGGCCACCAGTGCCAATCGCCCAGTTGTGCTCCTCTGGTATGGCGCCTGTATGAGCGCTGGTCGTCAAGCGCCTGTGTGAAATTGTGCTTGTGCGCTGGTCGTGCGCCTGTCGTCGTGCGCCTGTCGTCCAGCGCAATGACACCAGCGCACAGAGCAATTTCTGGTGCGTTTTTCAAAACGACCTCACTTCACTTATGGCCCCTATATATATATGCCATTTTGTCTTTAGGTCATTTAAGTGAGTTGATTTTCTGATTTTATACTAAGAACATTTTTCAAGAGAAGAAAAATACAAAGAACCCACCTTTAACCACTCAAATCAAATCCCTTTTGCATCATATTTCATATTGTATCTTCTATTACTATATAGAATGCATCCATGATTGGATTTGCATCATCACAACTTGCTTGGTAAGATTTTGATTAAGTTCATCTTATTTGATTATTTTTATTATCAAGCTATTCTCTTTATTTTACTTGTATGTTTTGA
Organism: Acer saccharum; assembly: GCA_030490815.1. Classification (NCBI taxonomy): domain Eukaryota; kingdom Viridiplantae; phylum Streptophyta; class Magnoliopsida; order Sapindales; family Sapindaceae; genus Acer; species Acer saccharum. The sequence goes on along the minus strand of CM059875.1, from coordinate 7,411,546 downwards.
TCATATGATAAATACAAGATTAGAGAATTAATTGTGATGAATTGATTGAGTGTTGTATTGTGATAGATATCTAGGTTTTTATAATCTATGTTTATCTAAGCTATTATGACATGTCATTTAGCACTTGATATCTAGGATTGATTTTAATTGAATATATCATAATCCTAGATAAGCATCTAAGGTTCCCTAGCCTTGTTTGTTATTTGAATATTCATACATATTCACATAGGTTGCATAATCTCTTCTTAGAGAATTAAGACTTGAGGCTAAGAGTGCTTATGCCTCAAGCAAATTGGAATAGGGTTGCTAATAAAGGCCCACAGGGTAGAAGTGAGGGGTTACAGACCGGATTGTTAGACGAGGTCTACATAGGTTGTAAACTTCATTTCAATTAGTGATTTCGAGTTCCGAGTGTGGCGCACTAAACAGCCCGTGGTTTTTCCCAGTGGTTGGGTTTCCACGTATACATCAAGTGTCATTTTTAATTCCGCACTATATTACACTTGCTTGTATTTTTGACTAGTAGGGGCATTTTCGTAATATTGACTTGTATACGAAAATTGGGTAATAATAGCTAAAATCTATGCACCCCCCCTCTAGATTAATATATTTAACACGCCTCGAGTATTTAGTTATTTACAGAGTCTCTCTCTCTTGAAAATCACTTTCTCTCACTAAGGATTGATTTTAGACTCTTAGAAACGAAATAGAGAGAATAGAACATATATATACGAGGTCAAATGAAAACTGCACCGTTTTGTCAAAGTTACCAGATTTCGGGCTCTATGCACTGTACGAGTAGCGCATGACCAGCGCTTGTACAGTGTAGGTTCACTGGTTGACTTGCACTGGTGATGTGCTGGGCGAGTAGTGCATGAACTGCGTAGGATCTTTGGAAGACTTGCGCTGGTAATGCGCTGGTCGAGTAGCGCATGAACTGTGCAGAAGACTCCAACTAGCCCTAATGGCACAAAAGCAACATGTCCAAGGCCATTTTGTATATATTATATAAGACTAGAACTAATTTAAGGTACCTCGCCTCCCTGTGGAACGAACCGTACTTGCTGCTACGCGATTGTAACGATCCGTGCACTTGCGGATAAACTCGCACGTCCTATCATTTACGGTAGTTTTTAGAACTATCATATCGTGTTCGCGCCGATCAAGTTTTTGGCGCCGCTGCCGGGGAGGCATAGCATTACCTTTTGTTAGTTTTAGTCTTATTTTTACTTTCGTATTTTTAGTGTTATTTTTATGTTTAGAGTCTTGAGTCTCTTATTTATCCACATATCATGATAAGATGCATGGAAACATATAGGTTTAGGGGTTTAGACTCCCTACTTGTATAGCATGTGCTTGTGGTAGCTTTTGGTGTGATTTGTGTGTGTGCAGGGGTTGGAATCAAGAAGAAATACCTACAGTGGGATGAGTCCGCGGGAATATGCCCGCTCAACAAAGCCGCGGGGTTCTCTTGGAACCTTGCGTGTGATGCATCCGCCGGAAAGAACAAGCGGAGCAAAAGGAAGGAACTCGTGGAGTTCTCTGTGACTTCAAACTCGTAGGAAAATGCCCGCTGGCTAGAAGACAAGAACCCGCGGGGTTCTCTTGAAAAAAAAAACTGCGACTTCAAGCCGCGGGAACAGGGAATCAAGACCCGTGAGAAGATCCCATGGGAATGAACCCGCTGCACAATACCGCGCCCCAAATTGCACTATACACCATACCACAAGGCCACACCAACCTAGGAATGCTAAATCTCAGGTCCAATCCTCTACTTTATAGCTTTTACTTCATAGCTTTTACTTCAAGTTATATCTCTTGTTTAGCTTAAGAGTGTGAATTGATTGTGTTGCCTAGTGACTAGGATTTGTTGTGTGATGTGATTAGTGGTGGATATTTAGGATTGTAAATATGTGTTTACATGTTAATTGTAGATATTAGGATTGTATATATATGATTATGTTGTATTTTTGTTTTTATTTTTGTTATTGTTTTTCAAACCTTGTGAAAATGCCCAGTTTTGAATTTTTAAGGCAAAATGTTTCTTTAAAACTGTACTAATCAGTGAAGAAAGAAATTTTTCCACCTACATTGTGTTCATCGGTTTTTCGATATGATTCCAACGATATAAAGAACGTAAATTTCTGGGTGGTGGTTTAAAAGTTATGAGTATTTCTTTGACCGAAGGTCATGAACGTGCCCTGTTTTCAAAATTCTACACGTGACCTGTTTTTGACGTCTGTTTTCACACTTTTATGATTTGAATTTTGAAATATTTTCTTCATGAAAAGTGTTAATTTGCATGTCTATATTCTTGTATCAAAATTTTAGCAAGTTTAATGGAGTATTTTTGAAAATATGCATTGAAAAGCAGACGTTGTTCGAATTTGAAAGTTGACAGTTTTTGTTGAAATGTTGTCCTCTATTTTCAGAAAGCATCTTTCACATGGTGTTTTTGTTTGTTTGTGTGTTTGTGTTTAGTTGTACATATGTGTTAGTATATTTGTGCTCAGATTTCCAAATCATGAACTCTTTGTCCATGTACTTCAATTTTTCAACATTGAGGACATTGTCGAGTTTAGGTTTGGGGGTGTGGACACCTTAGTGTCATTTTTTTTTTTTTGGTGAATATTTTGTTTTACGTTTTTTTTTGTGTGAATATTTTGTTTTTGTCAAAATTTTTGAAATTTTTGTGAATCGAGCCATCTTTGAACAAATTGTTTAAATGAGATGTTTTGCGTAGTGCCGTTGAGGAGTTTTTCAGCATGTGTTAGTTGCTGAGTCCTGGATAACTTTTTGTCAATCTAGGAATTTTTTGCGCATAATGTGAATTTAGTCCCTTTCTCTTAGTGTCTAAGTGGACGAGACTCCGTACTCGATTGTTAGGATTAATAGTGGAGACTACCCGTGATTTTGTGCCTTAGCGTTCATTTCTGAGGGTATATGTTTCTATTCTTAAACACTCTTCGAATATGTTTTTCATTGTGATCTCATCGTATCATTTGCATTGTTTGCCATAGAACATTCATAAATGTGGATAACATGTTGAATTTGTATTCCCATGGTAGATGGACTTCTAGAAATGATATTAGGACTTTGTTAGTGTTTCACTACTAAAATACCCAAACATATCCATGTCCCTATTATGTGTGCTTCATTGTTTAAATTGTGGCCAAAACACTTAACCTTCCCTTAGTTATTAATCTTGTCAAGGTGTACAAATTAGAAGATTCAATTGATAAGCTCACTCCTCCTCGATTACCTCGAGTGTTCCTTTGCTGTGAATTCTGCTCAAGCATCTCGTATTTATCAAATACGTACTGTGCTGTTTTCTCTCGCATTGCTCCTCCACAAGCGTTATTAACAATTGCTTGTGAGAGCCCAGTTATTCTATCATAGAATGACTGAACTTGCGACACTAAGCTATACTCGTGGTGAGGGCACTGTGCTAAAAGTAGCTTGAATCTGCCCCATGATTCATGAAATGAATCTCCTTCCTTCTCCTAGAAATCGACTATCATACTCCGTATTTCCTTAGTCTTCCAAGAGGGAAAGTATTTGCCGAAAAACTTCTACTCTACACCTCCCCATGTGGTAAGTGATCCTGCCAGTAATGCCATAAGCCACTGCTTGGCGTCACCTCTCATGCAATACGAAAAGCATCTCATGCGTAGGTGATCCTCCGTCAGATTCCTAAGTGGAAAAGTAGTTACCACATTGTAGTACTCCTTCATGAATTGAAGGCAGTCTTCACTTAGGTCACCTCCAACATGTGGAAGTGTGTTGTAATGCAAGTTCTTTAGCTCATAATTCCTCTGGGCATCATGACACGCACGCAGTAGTTCTAAAATATATCCCCGGTGGTGCCAAAAACTTGATCGGCGCACGGACCGGTTCTAATAAACTACAGTAATTGATATGGCGTGTGAGTGTGTTTTTACCCTTTCGCAAGTATACGAATGGTTCGCCACATATAGTGGTTACGAGTAAGGGTATCATTCCCACGAAGGAGGTGTTATCTTAAGTCGGTTCCAAGTCTTAGATATATATATATATATATATATATATATATATATATACAATATAATTACACTAATTGCATGCAAGAAAGTAAAAAGGGAATTGTCACAAGCAAATTAAACTAAGATTACACTAGAATTAAACTAAGATGGCAATAATCAAACTACAACTAAGTTAACATTAATCAACTAAACTAACTAAACTAACAAGCTAACCAACGCAATTAACTAATTAAACACTAATTAACTAAACTAAACTAATTACCAACTACACTCATGCATGGTCATGGGAAAGTGTAGTTGTGAGGTGGTAATGGCATGGAAATGCTAGGAAATGGTTTTCATGCATGCTATTGATGTCTCAAATAGTCTAAATCGTATTACATATCAATTAATTGATTAATCAATTAACATGCATACATTAAGCTCAAGCAAATAAACTCATCAACCAAAATATGAATATTATTACAATCCCACCAATATTCCCAACATAAACAAGTAATCAAAATACAACAACAAGCTAAAGTAAACAAAGAGATAAAAAAGACAACCAATCTCTTGTGAAGTCCTCAAGTTAGCTAGACTTCTCCTTGTCTTTCCCAAGCTTGGAGTCAAGAGGTGTTGAGAGTGAGCTAGGTTGGTTTGGGTGCAATTCTAAGCTATTTCTAAGGTGATTATCTAAACTTTAGTTGTTTGGATATTTAGGGATGTGGTTTTTGTGCACAAAAGAGGGATATTTATAGAGGAAAGGGTTTGGGAAATATCTCCACGTGAAAAGACAAGAAAAAACCTCTGAAACGCCATGCTCGCGGGTTCCAAACCCCTGTCTTGCGGGTTCATTCCCGCCGCACAAACTCGCGGTGCGTTTTGGTGCTTTTCCCGCGAGTTTAGACCTTTTGGACTACGGGAATGTTCTTGCTGCATGAAGTCATGAAGATTCCATGGGTTTGGAACATCTGGTTCGCTAGAAAGAAGCCGCGGATGGTGACCTTGAAGGTTGGTTTTCCATGGAGGTTTGGCTTCTTGAAGAAGAAGGAGAACTTGTGCATGGAAGGCCCAAAATGGGTCCATTGCGACCGGAAGGAGCTTGGCCGGTGATCTGGGCGGGATTTGGCCGGAAAAACCACCAAAAATGAGTTGGAGACGATCGAGTCACGACCAGGTCTGTTGCGGGTCGAGTCGGGTCTACTAGGTAAACGGGTCGACCCGGCTGAAGGTTAGGGACAATGACGTCATCGCTGCGTAATGTTGATGCACGCTTGCCCAAAACGACACCGTTTCTCGTGGTGACATGGCGCTGACGCTGTGCTTTGTGTTGCAAATTACAATTTGGCCCCTCAACTCTTCCCTATTCACAGAATCTTCAATCTTCTTCAGAATATTACATTTTAGCCCTTATTTCTCCAAAATTACCACAGTGTCCCTGAATTCCTCTATTTACCTGAAACACTTATTTAAACCATTAAAATCCCTATTTTACCCAAGAAACGAACACAAAAGGTAGGAAATGGGAGCGCTAAATGTGAGCATTTACAGTGCGATCACATCATCTAACAATACAGCTGAAGGATGTGATCCAACGGTAGGTAATGAGAATTCCTTCATCATTCGTTGATCCTATACTTGTTCTAACTTAGTTGATGTACTGCTATAAGAGACTGAATCATTCTCAAGATCAGTTAGTATGCTGGGATTGTCCGTCATTGTCGGTAGCCTAGCTATGCGATCAATATCTTCAACAAAGGGCACTAGCTGACTTCCCAAAGATCGTCTTCCGTGCATCAAGTAGTGACAAGTAACCTGAAAGTACACTTACAAGAAACTACCAAAAGGTTAATTGCTCAAAACAGAAATTCCAATGAAATAAAACAAGTGTTACAGTAACTAATGTTTTATGAAAACGTAAATGCTGCTGATCCCCAGCAGCGGCGCCATGAATTTTGATGCGACCAAACCAGTTCTAATAAAACTCCTAATGATCTACCCTAATCTACCTCGGTTATACTAAAGGGGCGCGTGAGTGTTTCATCCTTTGCAAGTGCATAAGTCGTTTAACTCATATAGGGTGCACAAGTACGGGTTATCATTCCCATGAGATAAGCAGATTTAAATCTAAGTAGCTAGAAAGCAATAACACATGTAACTAACTCTAACAAATGTGTAATTAATTAACTAAGATGATGAAAACTTTAATTAAACTAAGATGAGAATCGATTAAGATTAACAACTACAACTACTTGGTTCAAATACTAGATTAAAGGATTGCTAGGGGAAGAATTCATTCAAGTAATAACCTATTAGCTAATCAATCATACATTAAGCTCGTTCACAATGACCTAAGCATGCATCTATTCATGACAATATTATAAGGCACTAAATCCTTCATTTTAATCACAACCTAAGATTAGAGGAGTGAGTTAAAGGAGGTTTACTCAATGGTGTTGGTAAAGATTCACAAGGTTAGTAAATCTCTACCACATATATGGCATGAGTGTCATATGCATAAATGGTCTTTATTGCATATTGAATTTGTAAGGTCCTCATATATTGATTGGCTTATTTCGTGGACAAACCACATGTGGGGATTGATGTAATGGTAGCTTAGGCTTTTGATGGTTGGTGATTTGCACAACCAAGGCCCTCTCAAGTCCTTACGAGAAGAAGCACCAAAGGTAAAATTCTAAGTGCTTAGTTGCTTTGAAGAGATAGTTGCACACACTCACAACCCATGCATATGTTTAATACTTGTATGTTGTGTGTCTAATATGTGTGCATTAATGTTCATTAATCTCTCTTCTTGCATGTTCTTTTGATTGCATCTTGTGTTGTTTATTGCCTTGTCATACTTAGGCTCTTAGGATGCATACTACATGAAGGGCACTATTCAGGCGCTCTACAGAAGCGCTGTAAGAACAGCGCCCATCTGAGACCTAGTGGGAACTGGGCAAGTCGTTGTACAGACCTGATTGATTTAATCATGGTCGTTGTTCGAATAGCGACTCTCTGTTTCCCGAGAAGAACTGAGTTGTGGAGCTGTTGAGTCGCTGTTCAGAAGCGCTCTACGAACAGTGCCAATGAAGAATGTTCTTCATTTTCCCAGGTAGGCGTTGTACAAGTCGCTCTACGAACAACGACTCGTACATCACCCAAGGAAAAAACAAGGGAACTTTTCAAAACGATGTCACTTCATTTTGACACCCTATATATATGCCTCTTTACCTTTAGGTCAGTTGAGAGAGTTCAAAATCAGATATTTTACTTATCATATTTTTCCAAGAGAAAAATTCACTAAAGAACTCACTTTTTATTACTCAAACACTTTTCCATGAACATCAATCATCATCTAGCATCATCCTTGATCATCTAGGTGTCATCTTTGCATGGGTTTTTCAACACACTTTGCTTGGTAAGTTTTTCACTAATATCTTACATATTTTGTGTCTTTCTTGACAAGCAATCTCATTTATTACTTGTATGCCATTAGAATATATTTTAAATACAAGATTGAGATTAATGTATTGATTGTTTGAGAGTTGTATTGTGATAGCTACATAGGATTGCCTAATCTATGTTTAGCTAAGCTTTATGATATTGTCATTTAGCTATTGATATCTAGGAGAGTATTTGTTAACTGCCAAAATTGGCGAAGGGTCAAAGAAGAATTTTCCATCCAGATTCAAGGTTGAAAGAGTTACCAAGGCAAAATCTAGCTACCTCCTATAAAGAGTCCAGACCAAAGTACTTAGGCACACCTCCGGACTATCCAGACTGAGATCAAGGGTGCCATAATTCCCAAGTAGCAGGCAACACAGAAAACAGGGTCCTGAAGTACCCCGCTATCACATAGACCAAGTATCCCTCTACCACCTTGTCCATGTATCCCGCTTCCACGTAAACCAAGTACCCCGTTACCACATAGACCAAGTATCCCGCTACCACCTTGTCCACGTATCCCGTTTCCACGTAGACCAAGTACCCCGCTACCACATAGACCAAGTATCCCGATACTTGTTCGTTTTGACACCACGCTATAGCATCAGCCGGTGTCCTGATACTTCGATCCATCCCTAAAAACTGGCTGGCTAGATTAATTAAAGTACCGGGAAGAATAGATCGTAAAGGTAAGTCTAAGCACGCTCAAAAGACAGCTTAAAGTAATAGTAAAACGCCACCGTTCAAGACAAATAAAGAGTTATGCTCATTCCCGCCACTAAGAGTCCTATTTGAAATACAAGTCAACTCTATCAGAATTCCGTAAAATAAGGGATCTCTCAATTCCTAGAAGGGAAGAAACGATCTTCTCACCAATAGCCATGGAATGCCCCGAAAAACTCTAGGTCACAAGATCGAATTCAGATGAGTGCTGGGCAAGTATTGATACGTATATATACCCTATATTATCACAGAGAAAGGGGATCGCAACTTGAGTGCTTAACCCTACTAGAGATTTTTTCCACTTATCGACATGCATGAGAGTTCCATCGCCATAGCCAACTGAGTGTTTTTATCCCATCACCATAGCTATCTAAAATCTCTGTTGTACTCCTATCATGTTTTCACTATCAATAAAAAAAATGTTATGTGTGATCCTTTTATTACATTAATTTTTATTCACCATTATCATTGCTTTTTACAGATTTTATTAGGAAGCTAAGGGAATCGAACTACTTGATATCCCACCGACTGAGATCTACCTTGATTTTAGTCATATTGAATTGTTAATTGGAAAAATCACCCTAGTGACCATTTTTGGTTAACACTTTTAGCGCCGTCTGTGGGAAAAAACTCCCAACTTTTTTACAAAGCTACCTACCTCTACCCAGAAGAATCAAAAGATGAGGCTCCGATCCACTCAGGGGCATCCCGACCCCTCAGGACCCCATTCCCTCGCTTCCACTCAAAGAAACAAAGGGAAGAGGAAGGGACCTAGAAGCCAGGTCCCGGCACCGATTCCTCCACCTAATACGGGCTCTACGCCCCAAGGCCCCGTGGTTCAGGAGGTAAATCAGGATACCATGGAGCAGCACGCTGCTGCCTACTTGGAAAGCATCCGCCTCTGGATGATCACCCAAGGAATACCTTTTGAAACACCAAGACTCGTAGGAGAAGTCGGACTGAGTACCCGGGTACTAGTCTTTGACAGAATTTGGCCGCCTTTACCAGTATTAGATCATCCCGGAGATTTCAGACCCCGACAGGTGAAGTCGGCATTTGACATCCCTCCTAGAAAGATCCAGCCAACGGCTAGATCGGCAGCAGAGAAGAGGGCTCCATAGCCCGATGCAGGTGGTAGTATCGGGCCTAGGAGAAACCCGCGGGGTACCCGGTCCCAGAGGGAGGAGCACAAGGAGACAGCCATGCTATCTGAAACTTTGGATAATGAGAAATTAGTAAGATCCAGGCACGATGGTTTTAGACACCTTAAAGATTAGATGGCCAAGATGGCAAAGGAACTCGAAGAGCTAAGGAAGAGGAAACACAGGGGTACCCGGAAGAACCCCTTGGGGGAGATGAATGCACCCTTCTCTAGGAGGATTAGAGAAATAGAGCTACCCATAGATTTAAGATGCCCGTAAAGAAATATTCTAGATCAGAAGACCCCGTGAGCCATATGGAGAGTTTTGTCCACCAAATGGAGGTTCAAAATGCTACTCGGTCAGCAATGTGCAGAATGTTTCCTTCCACTATGACCGATTGTGCCAAGACTTGGTTCAGAAAATTACCTCCAGGTAGTGTGGATTCATTTACAAAACTTACTACAGACTTTTGTGCTCAGTTCCAGGGGATCAAACCTCGTCCCAAGGAACCTGTCCTACTCCAGTATGTGATCCAGGAGCGGGGAGAGACGTTAAGATCCTATGTAGAGAAGTTCCATAAAGAAGTGATCCAGATGGGAGTGTTTGTTAAGAAGGAGACTTTGGCCAACTTCAGAAGGAACTTATGGGCAGGCCGATTGTTCCGATCATTTGCTAAGCATCCACCCGAAACTTACCAAGAAGCCTATGACAGGGCACTAGAGCAGGTGGACATAAATGAACAACTCCGGGTTAAGGTTGAGCACGATGAAGCCCGATCAACCAAACGTCTAAAAAATGAGTCTCCAAAGCCTGTAGTTGCGAAGAAGTTTTAGAATCTTCCTCCAAACCGGTCGACATATAGGCCACTAACTCCTTCCCAGCATCGGGATAGTTACCCGGTGAGAAGGACTCCTCATAGAACAACATCACCATTAAGAGAAGTAGCTTGGATGGCAAATGAAGAAGACTGGTACAACCATTACACTCCTCTCAATGCATCCCGGGAAACTATATACTTCGCTATCCACGATAAAGGTCTGCTCAAGAAGCCCAGTCCTATAAAGATCTCAGCCAATAAGAGGAATCGCGATAAGTACTGTGATTTTCATGAGGATGTGGAACACAGCACATCTGAATGCTATAGCCTCCGTAACTAGATCGAAGGGCTAGTAAGTGGAGAACTCTTAGTTAAGTTTTTACAGCAGGTACGGGATAGCATCAAGGCAGGAAAGGAGGTGTAAGAGGAGATGCGAGTGTAGGGAAAAATACCGTAGTACACGCAGCGGAAGCGAGACTAAAAATAGATTTAGTATGTTTTAAAATTTTTCCTTTGATGAACCTTAACCCTTTAAATTAATTAACCATACATATAAAGTAACAAAAAATATAATACCTTTTGTCACGTGATCCGATTGACTTACGTCGATGGTAATCCGTAAGATCTTCAATCCTAGCACGAACGTGAATCACCTAGGAGCGTGGTCTCCCTTTTCCTTGAATTGCGAACCTGAGAATGGACAAATAAACTTTCTTTTTCTTTTGTTAGTCACAAAAACAATCAAAAGACTACAAAGATTATTCCAGTCACTTTTGAGTTCTCAATCTGATGATCGAAACTCGCGTGAACCTAATTCGATATTGTACACACAAGCCTATTGATGAATAAGCAAATAGTGTACTATCAAAAGAATAATCTCTTCTCTCTTTTTTGTCTTGGTAGAATAATCAAACACTTTTCTATGAGTTAAGAAGAAGAAGAAATTGATTCAGTAAACATACTAAGGGTGGCCGAACCCTATAAGGTCTATTATATAGGGTGGCCGAATTTCTTTCTCTTTTTCCTTTAGGGTTGCCGAAATCTACTTGTTGTTGTATTAGGGTTGGCCGAATTTCATCACCTCACTTATATAGGGTGATCGAAATTCAACCCTAATTCCCATCAACTTTTAGACTCCTAACCCTAATTTAACTCATAAGTATTTTTATTCTTTTATTGACTTAATTAAAAGACTTCTTATTTGATTAAATAAATAAACTTTAATTATTTATTTTCTTACCAAACAAGTCTTTTATTTTTAGTATACTACTACCAATAGTATAATTCTAGGAAACATATTTCCTGATCAGAAAAAGATTTTGTTTCTTAATTAAATAATTAATTAATAAATTAATTAATTCTCATTTAATTAAACAATAAAATAAAATAATATTTTTGACTAATATTATAGCCTTGCCGTCCCACATTAAAAATATGGGCCAAATATTATTTCCTTATGTGAACCAGACTCATTCTTACTAAAAGAAACAAGCCCACATGCCTTTCATTAATATATTAATATAATTGATCAGCCCATTAAACAAATAATGTGCAAATTATATTCTGAATATATTAAATGCAATTCTAGATGGACCTATAAATTAGTCCGGTAGAATATATCAAGTGATCCATGCAAGTCCGTGTGGATTGGAGATCTTGGTGGGCTATCTAAATTTAAGCTTCAATAGACATAACCTAATCACAATCAACAAATGATTCACTTAGGTCCGATCCATTAATTTTAACTCATTTCACTAAAGAGTTAAAATTGAACTCTTAAATAAAGATAGAATAAGAAGATGTCCCTCATTCATACCCTAGACAATCATATTGGAGATAGTGTATCCTCGTGATTAATATCAGTAATCGCCAAGAGTTCATAGACCACCTATAACTCTCCAAGTTACCATATTTACTCATATGACCACGTTTTAAACTTGGATATTTTGACTTGTCCAGAAGCCATGTTTTTAATAGTCACTATCGAAAACTCAATGTTGAGATTTAATATCCAATTACCTCAAAACATCCATATGATGATATTATACTCTCATTTAATAAATGGAGCCACAATGTCCATATCTATAAATGAAGTCCTCTATCGATTAACAAATGAATATCACCAAACTATCGAGGATAGACTATGCTATATAATCGTACTCATTGATAACTCAAATGATATCACTTGCAACCATAAGTCCATCATTTATCTCAGGATTAAGATAGACTCTCCGATTGTCCTGATAATGAAAAGACTATTATCTATTGACGGTTCTAGATAAAGCTTTTCATTGTGATCCAGTTCAATGCACCTAGTGCACTAGATTCTTTTACTCAAAGACACTCCGATGATTTTAGACTCATCATATCTCATTTGATCCCACTCAAATGCTAGCAAGAGAATTCCACAACTTTAACAAGATAAAGGTGCCCAACCTTTAACTTAAGTTGTGAACATTATTCAAGACTAATTAAAGAATTGTGTCTACCTCATACATATCCAGATGTACGAACAATTCTTCTTTTCTCATAGTCTTTAGACCTTATGATTATTTACATTGACAATTATAATATTAAACTATAAATGCTATAAGATTTGTTAAACCAGAAATCACTTTATTAATATGAAAAAGATTGTCAATTACAACATTACACTCTTGCTATTAAGCATAATCCTAACAGCGAGATGCGGAAGAAAGAAGGAAGGGCAATAATAAAGACTTGATGCAGCAAATCAAAGTCATTCACACCATCAGTGGAAGCCCAACACTAGCAAGGACCTTTAACAACTCAAGGAAGAACCATGCCAGGAAGATCCCTAGGTTTACCACTAGTCATGATGTACTCTGGGTCTCCAGGTGATCTTAAGACTATCCTTGTTCTACCTAGATCATTTTCACGGAGGAGGATGCATACAACACAGTTCAGCCTCATGATGATCCTGTTAGGATTATGCTCAATAGCAAGAGTGTAATATTGTAATTAACAATTTTTTTCATATTAATAAAGTGATTTCTGGTTTAACAAATCTTATAGCATTTATAGTTTAATATTATAATTGTCAAAGTAAATAATCATAAGGTCTAAAGACTATGAGAAAAGAAGAATTGTTCGTACATCTGGATATGTATGTGGTAGACACAATTCTTTAGTTAGTCTTGAATAATGTTCACAACTTAAGTTAAAGGTTGGGCACCTTTATCTTGTTAAAGTTGTAGAATTCTTTTGCTAGCATTTGAGTGGGATCAAATGAGATATGATGAGTCTAAAATCATCGGAGTGTCTTCGAGCAAAAGAATCTAGTGCACTGGGTGCATTGAACTGGATCACAATGAAAAGCTTTATCTAGAACCGTCAATAGATAATAGTCTTTTCATTATCAGGACAATCGGAGAGTCTATCTTAATCCTGAGATAAAAGATGGACTTATGGTTGCAAGTGATATCATTTGAGTTATCAATGAGTATGATTATATAGCATAGTCTATCCTCGATAGTTTGGTGATATTCATTTGTTAATCGATAAAGGACTTCATTTATAGATATGGTCATCGTGGCTCCATTTATTAAATGAGAGTATAATATCATCGTATGGATGTTTTTGAGGTAATTGGATATTAAATCTCAATGTTGAGTTTTCGATAGTGTCTATTGAAAACATGGCTTCTGGACAAGTCAAAATATCCAAGTTCAAAATGTGGTCATATGAGTAAATATGGTAACTTGGAGAGTTATAGGCGGTCTATGAACTCTTGGCGATTACTGATATTAATCACGAGGATACACTATCTCCAACATGATTATCTAGGGTACGAATGAGGAACATCTTCTTATTATATCTTTATTTAAGAGTTCAATTTTAGCTCTTTAGTGGAATGAGTTAAAATTAATGGATCGGACCTAAGTGAATCATTTGTTGATTGTGATTAGGTTATGTCTATTGAAGCTTAAATTTAGATAGCCCGCCAAGATCCCCAATCCACACGGACTTGCATGGATCACTTGATATATTCTACCGGACCAATTTGGGTCCATTTAGAATTGCATTTAATATATTAAGAATATAATTTGCACATTATTTATTGAATGTGTAAGGTTTATGATTTGTATTGGCTTAATTCCATTGCAAAACACTCTATGATTGTATTAGTTGTTGCTTAGGACATTATTTGAAGAAAGGAAGCTTAAAGAGTGAAGAGCAACGTCTAGTGCAAAAGTCGTCTTCAAGAGGTGAAAAACGTCAAAGGTAAATTTTGACTTCCACCCTCTTGCAAGGCGTTAGCGCACACACGCACAATTCATACATGTGTGTCCCTGCATCGTGGTTCAAACATTTGGTATAACACATTCACACACTTCATAGCATGCTTATGCATTGATCTTGTATTGACAAACATTGTGAAATTGCATGCTTTGTGACTATCTCTTTGATATGGCATGTTTGTGTGAATATGTGTTTATTTGTTTCCGTATTTTGTGTTTAGGACTTGAACATGATCTTATTTAATGCCTTATCGAGTTCCGGTCGTTTCGGTTACTCATTCATAAGGTTTCGAGTCCAAACAAGTTGACTAGTCTACTTTTCGTTCTCATTTGTTGTGTTGATTTCATCATCGGATTCCGAGATGATTTCTCAACCATTTTTCAAAGTTGAGTAGTCGTAGTCGTAGTCGTGCGTGAGGGAGTCACAGTTCGTAATCCAAAAACGGATTCGAAATCGGAGGTCGGATGCTCAAGATATGGGGCAATGAACCGAGGGAGCGCGCGAGAGGTGTGCAAATCACGTGTGGCCACTTGGCCAGCCCGTGTGGGAGGCCGTGGGCCCCACGGGCAAGGGAGCCTTCTGCTCCCGTGGGCCCCACGCGCCCCCCACGGGGTGCTGATGTGGCACCACGTGATTTGCTCGGAAATTCTCTCCTTTTCCCTCCTTTTAAGCAAACCTCCTTCCCTCCACACTTATGCAATTTTTTGAAGAACACTTGACTTTCCCGCATCAGTTTTCTACAATTTTTGTTTACTTGTTTTGATCATATCTCTCTCATACGAACTCGAAATCAATCGATTCAAAAACTAAAATTGTTGGTCTCGAAGAGAGCTACAAACCCCAAGCATTTCCAGAGGCAGCTGACTTCACCATTGTTCTCAGTTGAGCGTTTTCCAGTCCGTGGTCAGTATGTGTGATACAACTTTTTCTTTTTCAATTTCATCTTTGATCTTCTTTTGATTCTTACTATTTGATTGATGAAATTTGTTGAGAAGTATGTTAGATCACTTGCTAGGGGTGTTTGATCATTTGTTAATTGAGTTTTAGCTTTGTGATTTGTTTTGAACATATATGTGCTAAACTTGATTTATCATGAAATTGATTCTAGAAAATGTATGTGTGATGTGCTTCATGTTATTTTCTATGTTTAATTTCATGATCTAAGAACTAGGTTTTTAGTGTGATATATTGAATATTCATACCTTGTTCTTATTGATTTACATGTCTTGATTTCTAGATAATCTTTGTGATTGTGTGTTGGAAGTATATTCTAGATTGTCATTGAACATGTACATTTTGCTTGATTGATCATCTAGCTTAATTTGTTTGTGTTTGCATCACTTGCATCACTTTAGATCATAGCCTTGCATTAGGTTGAAGTCTCTAGCAAAGTGAGTGAAGCTTTGTGGATAGAGCAAGGGAGCCTTGATTAGAGTCGGGAGGACTCGGATAATCAAGCAAGGAAGTCTTGTCTAGGGTCGGGAGGATCCGGATAGGCAAGCGAGAAATCTTCCTAGAGACGTGAGCGTCTTGGATAGGAAGTTGCTTTCTAGAGGTGTAGGATACATCTCGGATAGGAAGTAGGCTTGGTGATTCACTAGCCCGAGGGTAGATTAGGAGTTGATAGCTTGAGCGGATATCATGTGTTGATAGCTTGAGTGTGTAAGTCCTTTTCATATAGTGGATTGCTTTGCCGGTGGTTGTGGTATCAACCCGTGGATGTTTCCTCTTTGAGGTTTTACCACGTAAAAAATACTTGTGTTCATTTTTGTTTTTACTTTTCTTTATCTTCCATATCTTACATTGATTGCATATCTTGTAAATTGATTAACTCTTGTATTAGTGAAATCAATTCATTTGCTAAATCTAATCAAGTGTGCATTTTCTTTGTTGTATTCCGCATCATTTTTAATATTGGAAGAATTTGAGTAAATACCTATTCACCCCCCCTCTAGGTATATTTTACACTATATTGCTTAAGGGAATTTCAATTGGTATCAGAGCGGGTGTCTAGAAGTAATTAGATAGATCCATATTATAGTGTTTGTGTTTTGTTTTGTTGTGTTTTGTTGTGTTTGTTCATTTTTGTAGCTATGGGTGATTCAATGCCGGAAGGTGCTTCTAATGGTAGACCTCCTCTATTGAATAGTGGTAACTACTCCTTTTGGAAAATTAGGATGAGAGCTTTGTAGGGAAAAAATAATAAATAAAAGTGTTACACGCAGCGGAAGCGATACTAAAGACGATTTAGTGACTTTAAAAATTTTTCCTTTATGAACCTTAAACCCTTTTAATCAATAAACATGCATATATATCAACAAAAGTAAATTACCTCTTGTCGCGTGATCCGATTGACTTACGTCGATGGTAATCCGCAAGACCTTCAATCCGAGCACGAACGTGGATCACCTAGGAGCGTGGTCTCCCTTTCCTTTGAATTGCAAACCTGTGAATGGACCAAACAAATACTTTCTTTTCTTTGTTAGTCACAAAACAATCAAAAGAATGTCAAAATTATTCCGGTCACTTTTGAGTTCTCAATCTTATGATCGAAACTCGCGTGAACCTAGATCGATATCGTATACACAAGCTTATTGATGTTTAAGCAATTGTATACTATCAAAGAATAATTTTTCACTCCTTTTTGTCTCTCTAGAATAAAAACTCTCTTAGAATTAAGGAGAAGAAAGAAAATAAAAACTCAAGCACCAATTAATTGATGTGGCCGAACCCTATAAGAACATATATAGGTTGGCCGAATTTTTCTTCTTTTTCCTTTAGGGTTGCCGAATTCTATGTAGTATATGATTAGGGTTGGCCGAATTTCATCATGTCACTTATATAGGGTGACTAAAATTCAACCCTAATTCTTTTTAACTTTATAGACTTCAAACCCTAATCCAACTCTTTTATTTTTATTCTTTTATTTGACTAAATAAAAAAGACTCCTTATTTGATTAAATAAATAAAACTAATTTATTTATTTACTTATCAAACAAGTCTTTTACTTTTAGGAAAGATTTGTTTCTTTAATTAAACAATTAATCAATAAATCAATTAATTCTTATTTAATTAAAACAAATGAAACAAAATAATATTTTTAGGTTAAAACCTTAACCTAGCCGCCCCACTTGTATAAGGTTGGGCCTAACATTATTTTCTTATTTCATTTAATCCATTGGACTTTAAATAAAAAGCCCACATGTGAACCAGACCCATTCTTACTAAAAGAAACAAGCCCACATGTCTTTCATTAATATATTAATATAATTGAGCAGCCCATTACTTAAATAATGTGCAAATTATATTCTTAATATATTAAATGCAATTCTAGATGGACCCTTAAATTGGTCCGGTAGAATATATCAAGTGATCCATGCAAGTTCGTGTGGATTGGGGATCTTGGCGGGCCATCTAAATTTAAGCTTCAATAGACATAACCTAATCACAATCAACAAATGATTCACTTAGGTCCGATCCATTAATTTTAACTCATTCCACTAAAGAGCTAAAACTGAACTCTTAAATAAAGATAGAAAAGGAAGATGCTCCTCATTCATACCCTAGACAATCATATTGGAGATAGTGTATCCTCGTGATTAATATCAGTAATCGCCAAGAGTTCATAGACCGCCTATAACTCTCCAAGTTACCATATTTACTCATATGACCACGTTTTGAACTTGGATATTTTGACTTGTCCAGAAGCCATGTTTTCAATAGACACTATTGAAAACTCAACGTTGAGATTTAATATCCAATTACCTCAAAACATCCATATGATGATATTATACTCTCATTTAATTAAATGGAGCCACGATGTCCATATCTATAAATGAAGTCCTCTATCGATTAACAAATGAATATCACCAAATTATCGAGGATAGACTATGCGATATAATCGTACTCATTGATAACTCAAATGATATCACTTGCAACCATAAGTCCATCATTTATCTCAGGATTAAGATAGACTCTCCGATTGTCCTGATAATGAAAAAACTATTATCTATTGACGGTTTTAGATAAAGCTTTTCATTGTGATCCAGTTCAATGCACCCAGTGCACTAGATCCTTTTGCTCGAAGACACTCCGATGATTTTAGACTCATCATATCTCATTTGATCCCACTCAAATGCTAGCAAAAGAATTCTACAACTTTAACAAGATAAAGGTGCCCAACCTTTAACTTAAGTTGTGAACAATATTCAAGACTAACTAAAGAATTGTGTCTACCACATACATATCCAGATGTACGAACAATTCTTCTTTTCCCATAGTCTTTAGACCTTATGATTATTTACTTTGACAATTATAATATAAACTATAAATGCTATACGATTTGTTAAACCAGAAATCACTTTATTAATATGAAAAAGATTGTTAATTACAACATTACACTCTTGCTATTGAGCATAATCCTAACAAGCTTACATTAGATCCATTAATGAAAAGGCATGGATAAGTGTTGAGGAAGGTTATGAGTTGCCTACCAAAAGGATTGAAGATGGCACTATGATTGCGAAGCCTAGAGCCGAATGGACGGCCATTGATTTTGATAATGCTAAATGGCATCATCGGGCGATGAATGCTATTTTTGGAGGTGTAGATTGTACTCAATTTATCTACATCCAAAACCTTGAATCGGCAAAGGATGCATGGGATACTTTGCAAACTACCAATGAGGGTACGTTAGCGGTTCGAAGGTTTAGAGTACAAATGCTTACTTCTCAATTTGAAAGTCTTGTTATGAATGAGGATGAGAAGTTAGTAGACTTCCAAACAAGACTCTTGAATATCACCAACCAAAGTCAAACTTTGGGAGAGCTATATCCACAAGAGAGAATTAATTGGAAGATCTTGAGATCCTTGCCTAAGAGATTTAATGCAAAGGTGACCGCAATTGAAGAAAGCAAGAATGTTGATCTTATCAGGGTTGATAAGCTTCTTGGGTCTCTACAAACTTATGAGCTTGGGTTCAAGCCGAAGATTGAAGGTAAGGGAATAGCACTCAAGGTAACCAATGAGGAGAGTGAAGATGATGTGGCTTGTATGGTGAGAACTTTCAAGAAATTTCTAAAGAACATATGTTCTAAGAGAGAGGAAGTCAAGAAGAAGATCACTCCAAAAGAAGTGGTAGATTGCAAGGATAAATCTATGAAGAAGTTAATTCAATGCCATGAATGCAAAGGGATTGGATTTATCTCCACCAAGCGTGCTAATGAGAAGAGAGAGTCTAAGAAAGGATTAGCAATGGCGGCTTCTTGGAGTGATGTGAGTGTGAGTGATAAAGAAGAGGAAGAGGAGTCCTCAAATGAACGAGAATATACTAGCAATTATATTGCTCACCCGGCTATATATGAAGGAAGATTTGAGGATAGTGGTGAAGACTCCTCAAGTAATGAGGAAAGTGAATACTCTTCGAGTAGTGAAGATAGTGAAATCTCCTCCAATCAAGAAGAGTTCGAAGCCTCCTCAAATCAAGATTTTATAAGCTTCAATGACAAGATCCTTCAACAAAAGAATGAAGAGAACATCAAGTTGAAGTTGATCAATGCCAATTTAGTGGTGATCTTTAAAGCTCTTGTCAATGAAAAGAAGATGTCTTTGGAGAAGATGAGCAAGCAAAGTGAAGTCATCAAGGAGCATGAAAAGACCATTGAAAAGTATGTCTCTAAGGTGGAGGAAAGTGCTCAAGAGTTAGATGATTTAAAAGAAGACTTTACTATGAAGTTGTTTGCCATGGAAGGAGAGATTAAGCAAAAAGAGAACTCTTTAAGTATCATGAAGATAAAGGAGTGTGAGCTTAAAGATGAAGTCAAATCTCTTAAAGAGTCTATTAATGGCATGAAAATTGGAGCCATTAAGCTTGATGAAGTGATAAAACTTGGAAAGCATCATGGAGATATGAGTGGCTTGGGTTTTGTAGAAGAAGTTAAGAAGACTCCTACAACCAAGAACAAGTCAAGAAAGTCCAAGAAGAAGAAAGACTCTAGTACCATTCCTTCCAACATCAAAGACAAAGACAAGAAGAGCTATGGAACTTCTCAACCGACTTCTCAACCAAAGCATGCACACCAAAAAGGTAACTTTTCTAAATTCATTCCGGTTTGTCATTATTGTAATGTGGTTGGTCACATTAGGCCTAAGTGTTATGAATATGCTAGGCAATGCAAACTAGGAAATGTGGAACATGATAAAAATGTGAAAAAGTTACCTAATCATTCTCCTAAGCATGAGTTTAAGTCTAGAGCTAGACATAACATCTCTAAGTTTGTCCCGGTTTGTCATTTTTGCAATATTGTTGGGCATATCAAACCTAAATGCTATGAGTATATTAGACAATGCAAACTTGGGAATGAGATGCATGCTAGGGAGATGAAAAGACTTCCTTTGGTTGTTTCTAAACATGTTAGGGCATTAGAGACTATGCATGATGAACATGTTAATGAAAAGAATTCAACAAGGAAAGTTTGGGTTAAGAAAAATAATGTGCATACTTGTGAAATGGATAAATCTTCTTTGAAAGTTTCTAAACATGACAATAGCTTTGATGCTTTGAGAAATGTGCATATTGATCATATTCATGTGAAGAAACCTATCAAGAAAATTTGGATTGAAAAGAATAACATGCATGTTAATGATAATCATGTTAAGAAAAATGTTGAGAAGAAGTTGGTTAAGAAGAGTGTTAATCATGATCATTTAAAGAGTCTTGATGAAATATTTGTGCGTGGCAAAAATGTTAACTTTAATATGAGTGATGTTTTCATGAAGAAGATAGTTGATGATTTATCTTCTAGATTTCATATTGCCATGCGTAATGATCATGATGTTGTTTGTGTTGGTTCACCTAAGACCAATATGGTCAAAGGTGAGTGCTCTCATACTTGATTGAGTAGCACAAATGAGAATATTTTTGTTCTTGTTTGATAAGAGTTCTAGGTTTGATGCTTGATTATGCCATTTTTAATGTGCTAGGTCTAGTATTCAAACTTGGTGTCTCTAGTCAATACATGAACTTAATATTCTCATAATCACTATGATAGTCAAAATTTGTTGATTAACTTTTAAGAAGTTGAATTTTGAAATCTATTTGGTGAAAGTTTATGTTAAGACTTTTAGAGAAAGTCATTTTCATGTGTTTGTTTGAGTTGAAAGTGTTTGGTCTTTATTTTCTTGGAATGACACACCAACAACTTGTTGTCATGAGGACAAACAAGCCAAGAAAGCTCATAAAAAGAGCGGAGACCTTTCATTAGTGAAAAAGCTTGCTTTCTATTTCATTTTTTTCAACTCTTTGTATGCATGATATCATTGCACATAGATATTAGGCATCATTTTATTATAGAACATGTTGA
This sequence comes from Acer saccharum, assembly GCA_030490815.1. Lineage (NCBI taxonomy): Eukaryota > Viridiplantae > Streptophyta > Magnoliopsida > Sapindales > Sapindaceae > Acer > Acer saccharum. Next base: position 7,389,789 of record CM059875.1, on the reverse strand, counting down.
ACATTCTATTGTTACTCTAAAGCAATGCCTACTAAAAAATCAACTTGCGGATTTGTTCACTAAGCTCTTGGACATAAGAGGTAAAACTCTTTGAAGATTCATTGGCATGATTTGTGTTGATTATTGTCTATGTGTGATTGTGAGTGGCTTGATGAGCAAAACTTTAATTGAAAATCAATATCTTTGAGAGCTACTCACTTGAGAAGTAATGATCTTAAACAAGTATCTTTTATTGTTTCTAGATCATGCACTTGAGCTTGAAAATCATTTTTTTTGAAAAGTGCACTAATGCTTCTCTTATATGTTTTAGTTTTGAGTATATGTGGTTGAATATGTGTAGATAATGGATGCATCTAGAAGTTTATTGTTAAGTACATGATAGATGACCTATGGTATGTATCCATTTTGCTTCGGCACTACATAGTAATCAACGAGCACCCTCATGGAAAGGGCTACACACCTTGGTTGTGAAGCCACCCAATGTAGGAAAGGGCTACGCCATTGTGATGAGTGAAAGCCGCCATGAGGAGTATATGTTTTTGTTAGTAAAATCAAAGAAGTGTTGAAATGAATCATTAAAAAAAAAAAATTCTTTGATTCTAAGCCTAAAAGAAATGAAAAATAAAAAGCTTATTGGTGTATAGTTGAGAATTGTGAAAAAGCTCGGGTTGACAAATAGAAACGGGAAAACGAGCCACATGCACACACACGCTCATATGTTGATATCTATTCATTTTAAAAGCAAAAATCCGGATGAATATCGGTTTGACCTATTTTTGGAAAGGCTTTAGATGGATAGGTGTGGATAGAGTTTGCATGTTGATATCATAATTACTCCTACTATATATTTGTGAAGCATCACACACACAAATTTTGCTTATGTGCTTGATTCATTAGCAATGTGAGAATATTTTTGAGAGATTAATGAAAATCTATGATTCTCTCTTGGACTTTGACAAGTTATGAAATATTTTCTCGTATTGCTTGATTGTGTGATTGTGTGATATCCCTTGTGAACAAATCTACTTGGCGATAATATGTGGAGCATATGTTAAGGGGGAGCTTTAGTTTATTCAACTTTCGCTTTCTATACGATTTGTTTGCTTAATATCTCATTCTTTATCTCTTGTGTCCCTTGTCTATTCCTTGACAAAAAGGGGGAGAAAATGTATACCTCACCATGTTTGATATTGGGGAGATTTTGTATACTTCACACTTTATGTGGAAAATGTTCCAATTGTGTGAATCATATTCCTCTTTGTGCTTTATTGTGACTTTTTCTTAAGGGGGAGAATTCTTGTCTTAAGGGGGAGAAAGAATTCTTTCTTGATAATGTTAAGGATAGTTGGTTCTTGGAAATTGGGAAACTAAGGGAATGCTTTAATATATATTTTATTCACTTGAGATAATGCATTTGTGTATGAGATAAGGGATATCTTCTATGTTTGTTGTTTGGTTAAATAACTCACCATTCTTCTTTAGAGAAGATCTCTTTTTGGTTACTATTTTCTCTCATAGGTACTTTGAAGACCGAAAGAGGAATTCTTGAAGACTTGAAGACTTTTTAGTCTAGGAATTTCTTTGTAATGTGAGATTGAGAGTATGCTATCATTTTGAGTTTATTTGAGTAAAACATTGTATGGTGAGGTTGAGTGCTTTTGCCATGGAATAGCCAAAGGGGGAGATTGTAAGGTTTATGATTTGTATTGGCTTAATTCCATTGCAAAACACTCTATGATTGTATTAGTTGTTGCTTAGGACATTATTTGAAGAAAGGAAGCTTAAAGAGTGAAGAGCAACGTCTAGTGCAAAAGTCGTCTTCAAGAGGTGAAAAACGTCAAAGGTAAATTTTGACTTCCACCCTCTTGCAAGGCGTTAGCGCACACACGCACAATTCATACATGTGTGTCCCTGCATCGTGGTTCAAACATTTGGTATAACACATTCACACACTTCATAGCATGCTTATGCATTGATCTTGTATTGACAAACATTGTGAAATTGCATGCTTTGTGACTATCTCTTTGATATGGCATGTTTGTGTGAATATGTGTTTATTTGTTTCCCTATTTTGTGTTTAGGACTTGAACATGATCTTATTTAATGCCTTATCGAGTTCCGGTCGTTTCGGTTACTCATTCATAAGGTTTCGAGTCCAAACAAGTTGACTAGTCTACTTTTCGTTCTCATTTGTTGTGTTGATTTCATCATCGGATTCCGAGATGATTTCTCAACCATTTTTCAAAGTTGAGTAGTTGTAGTCGTGCGTGAGGGAGTCACAGTTCGTAATCCAAAAACGGATTCGAAATCGGAGGTCGGATGCTCAAGATATGGGGCAACGAACCGAGGGAGCGCGCGAGAGGTGTGCAAATCACGTGTGGCCACTTGGCCAGCCCGTGTGGGAGGCCGTGGGCCCCACGGGCAAGGGAGCCTTCTGCTCCCGTGGGCCCCACGCGCCCCCCACGGGGTGCTGATGTGGCACCACGTGATTTGCTCGGAAATTCTCTCCTTTTCCCTCCTTTTAAGCAAACCTCCTTCCCTCCACACTTATGCAATTTTTTGAAGAACACTTGACTTTCCCGCATCAGTTTTCTACAATTTTTGTTTACTTGTTTTGATCATATCTCTCTCATACGAACTCGAAATCAATCGATTCAAAAACTAAAATTGTTGGTCTCGAAGAGAGCTACAAACCCCAAGCATTTCCAGAGACAGCTGACTTCACCATTGTTCTCAGTTGAGCGTTTTCCAGTCCGTGGTCAGTATGTGTGATACAACTTTTTCTTTTTCAATTTCATCTTTGATCTTCTTTTGATTCTTACTATTTGATTGATGAAATTTGTTGAGAAGTATGTTAGATCACTTGCTAGGGGTGTTTGATCATTTGTTAATTGAGTTTTAGCTTTGTGATTTGTTTTGAACATATATGTGCTAAACTTGATTTATCATGAAATTGATTCTAGAAAATGTATGTGTGATGTGCTTCATGTTATTTTCTATGTTTAATTTCATGATCTAAGAACTAGGTTTTTAGTGTGATATATTGAATATTCATACCTTGTTCTTATTGATTTATATGTCTTGATTTCTAGATAATCTTTGTGATTGTGTGTTGGAAGTATATTCTAGATTGTCATTGAACATGTACATTTTGCTTGATTGATCATCTAGCTTAATTTGTTTGTGTTTGCATCACTTGCATCACTTTAGATCATAGCCTTGCATTAGGTTGAAGTCTCTATCAAAGTGAGTGAAGCTTTGTGGATAGAGCAAGGGAGCCTTGATTAGAGTCGGGAGGACTCGGATAATCAAGCAAGGAAGTCTTGTCTAGGGTCGAGGGGATCCGGATAGGCAAGCGAGAAATCTTCCTAGAGACGTGAGCGTCTTGGATAGGAAGTTGCTTTCTAGAGGTGTAGGACACATCTCGGATAGGAAGTAGGCTTGGTGATTCACTAGCCCGAGGGTAGATTAGGAGTTGATAGCTTGAGCGGATATCATGTGTTGATAGCTTGAGTGTGTAAGTCCTTTTCATATAGTGATTGCTTTGCCGGTGGTTGTGGTATCAACCCGTGGATGTTTCCTCTTTGAGGTTTTACCACGTAAAAAATACTTGTGTTCATTTTTGTTTTTACTTTTCTTTATCTTCCATATCTTACATTGATTGCATATCTTGTAAATTGATTAACTCTTGTATTAGTGAAATCAATTCATTTGCTAAATCTAATCAAGTGTGCATTTTCTTTGTTGTATTCCGCATCATTTTTAATATTGGAAGAATTTGAGTAAATACCTATTCACCCCCCCCTCTAGGTATATTTTACACTATATTGCTTAAGGGAATTTCAGAATGGGCTGCTCAATTGTATTAATATATTAATCAAAGACATGTGGGCTTGTTTCTTTTAGTAAGAATGGGTTTGGTTCACATGTGGGCTTTTTATTTAAAGTCCAATGGATTAAATGAAATAAGAAAATAATATATGGCCTATTTGTTCAAGTGGGGCGGCAAGGTGATATTAAACCTAATATATTATTTTGTTTCATTGTTTTAATTAAATAATAATGAATGTACACAAACGAAGTTAAATAGCTTAAAGCATACCTAGAGGGGGGGGGGGGGGTGAATAGGTTTTTACACCTTTTTTCAAACCCTTGAACAAACATCCGTTTGTCCCTCAAGGTAGCCTTACACACAACACAATAAGCCAAGGTAGACACACATAGACAATACAATGACACAATCATAAGAGAAATGTCTAAGTATATCAACAAGTCATGTGAGGTAAAATATCAAATAAACATAACAACAAAATAAGCTTGTATTTCATAAGATGTTCAATGTGTTACAAGAGTGATCAAAATGTCACTAAACAAATATTATAATATACAAAAGAATCAAAGATACAAATTGATCTATAGAATGAATACTCTAATCACACTATACAAAGACTTGGTTCACAATACATCACAAGTGAATATTATGAATCAAGACAATAAAATATACAATTAAAATATAAGAGAAGAGATAGAAAGAATTAACACAAGGGATTTTTTAACGTGGTAAAACCTCCAAGGAGGAAACATCCACGGGTTGAACTACAACCATTGGGTACTATATTATTGGAAAGTAAACATAGAACATTCACAAAGTGACCAATCTTTAGCTCACCCAACCTAGTGAAGTCTAAGCCTACCCAACCCTATTGGAAAGTATGAAATCCCTTAATGATGCGGAACCACCATATATTGGACAACACACTTAACCAACATCGATGGTAGATTAGAAATTCCTCAAGAGTGCTTACACATCCCGTGTACCCCGCTCTATCGGAGTCTATGTCTAACCATACGCCTAGGCCTACCAATATGTTAGCCAACTCCCTATCCAAGGCACTCTTGCCTCTAGGGAGCCTCCCATGCATGACTATCCGAGTCCTCTCGACTCTAGCCATGACTTCTTGCTTACCTATCCGAGTCATCCCGACTCTAGGCAAGACTTCTTGCTTGGCTATCCGAGTCATCCCGACTCTAACCAAGACTTCATGCCTTTTACAAGGACTTCCTAGTGTGATCATGTGAATGCAAATGATGCAAACATTCATTTCAACATAGAACATGTGATCAATACATTCTATGGCACAAATAGACCTAAACATGTGAAAACACAATTAATCAAGTCTAGATGCAAAAATCCATGAATAGAAACCTAAGCATGTGAAACACCTAACACATATACTCAAAGTCTCATTCACACACATAACACTTGAATCACAAAATGTTCATTAAGTCCTAATTCAAGATGCTATCAATATACAATCAAAGACTAGATATATGAGATTAAAATCAATCAATATACTAGACAAAAATATAGAGCAAGGTTTTGAGATTTACATCAATCAAAACCTATATTCTCTAAATCACAAACAAATACACAAATCCTTGATCTCTTCAATCAAAGGACCAAATCAAATCTCAATGTCATTTTAACACAAAATTAATTCAATTAATTATCAAACAACCTAAGATGCCATTCTAATCACAATACAACTCACAAACAAATGTAAAACCTAGAATCATAAAATCTAGTCAACATAAGTCCATAAATTGAATTTCAATTGGAATGATAATCAAGCTACCTTTTCAAATAGCTTTCATAAAACAATAACATAGATATAGAAGAAGAAACCCCAAGCATTTGGAAGGTCAAATAACAAGAAATCCCTAAGATGAGACCATTACCTCGGATTATGAAGCTGGTTCGGAATTCAGTGGTCAACCACTGGAAATCACGATCAAAAAGCTACCAAACCACTTGGAGATGTTAGAGGACTCAAATACGAACACTCTCCAACTTGAATCACTCAAATCCGACTCCGGATGAGGAAGATATGGTGTTTTGAAGTTTGGAAAAATTGGAGAGAATGCCTTACGGGATGACCAGAATTTTTCTTCTTAGAAATTCAAAATGAGAGAGAGAGGGAAGAAAAAGGAGGAGAGAGAAGAGAGTTTTCGACCAATCACGTGGTGCCACGCCACCCCCAGGCCGTGGGGGGCGCGTGGCCCACACGGGAGCAGAAGGTGCTCCAGGCCGTGGGGCCCACGGCCTCAACCACGGCTAGCCCATGTGGCCCACGGCCTGGGCTGTCCTCTCCCGCGCACCCTCGGTTCGTTGGCCCGTATCTCGAGCGTCCGAACTCTGAATTCGAATCCGTTTTCAGATTACGAACCATGACTCTCTCACGCACGAAAACGACTATACAAATTTGAAAAACGGTTGAGAAATCATCTCGGAAATCATCGATGAAGTCAACACAACGTAAGAGAACGTAAAGTGGCATAGTCAACACGTTTGGACTCGAAACCTTATGAATGAGTAACCGAAACGACCGGAACTCAATAAGGCATTGAATAAGAACATGTTTAAGTCCTAAACACAAAATATGGAAACATACAAACACAAATACACACACATATGCTAGTTTCCGGACATAGTCCTAGAAAATGCAAAACACAAAGTTTATTAACTAAATGTGAATGCATGAGCATATTTTGCCAAGTGTGTGAAAGTGAAATGTAAATGAAATAAAATCATGAAGGGACACACAAGAATGATATGTGTGAGTGTGTGCCTAGCCTTGTAAGAGATAAGAGGTCATGTATACCTTTGTAGACCGATAATGTCCGAAACTCTTAAAAACCGGCAACTTGAACGAATAATGGTTGAGACGTCCTTCGTCTTCGAAATCCTTCATTTACTAACCACTAAACATTACAAGTAAAACACGTTTTGATATGGAATTAATGCCAACACTAATTATCAACCTAACAAATAATTAATTAATTTATTAATTAATTGTTTAATTAAGAAACAAATCTTTTTCTGATAAGGAAATATATTTCCTAAAGCTATACTATTGGTAGTAGTATACTAAAACTAAAAGACTTGTTTGATAAGAAAATAAATAATTAATTTTATTTATTTAATCAAATAAGAAGTCTTTTTATTTAGTCAATAAAAGAATAAAATATCTATGAGTTGGATTAGGGTTTGAAGTCTAAACTTTGATGGAAATTAGGGTGCAACACAAGCCTATTTTGGCATGTGATTTGCGGCAACCCTAGTTGTTTTTAGAGAAGGATTTTCGGCAACCCTAAAAGAAAAGAGGAAGCAAATTCGGCCACCTATATATTTAGACTTATAGAATTCGGCCACAACAAGTTCTTGATACAATTTTCTTCTTCTTCTCAACTCATAGAAAGTATTATTTTTATTCTACTAAAACATAAAAGAGTGAATAGATATTATATATAGGTTGAATTTGGCTAACCCTACTTGCAAGGCTTGAGAGTTTTTCTTTTGCTTAAAAAATAGAATCCAACTCTAGTGATTAGTGTGTGTTGATTTCGACCAAGACATAAAAGAGAGAAGAGATTATTCTTTTGATGGTACACTAATTGCTTGTTCATCAGTAAGCTTGTGTGTACAACATCGAATTAGGTTCACGCGAGTTTCGATCATTAGATTGAGAACTCAAAAGTGACCGGAATAATCTTTGTATTCTTTTGATTGTTTTGTGACTAACAAAAGAAAAAGAAAAGTTTGTTTGTCCATTCTCAAGTTTGCAATTCAAAGAAAAGGGAGACCATGCTCCTAGGTGATTCACGTTCGTGCTAGGATTGAAGATCTTGTGGATTACCATCGACGTAAGTCAATCGGATCACGCGACAAAAGGTATTCTACTTTTTGTTACTTGATATGTATAGTTAATTAATTAAAGGGTTTAAGGTTCATTAAAAGGAAAATTTTTAAAACATACTAAATCTATTTTTAGTCTCGCTTCCGCTGCGTGTACTACGGTATTTTTCCCTACAGATCCAATGGTGATCATGGTACAGATTGCTAATTGCCGGGTTCACCGTATCCTAATAGATATTAGGAGCAATGTCGACATTTTGTTTAAAGAAGCGTTGGAAAAGCTTAACCTGAAGAACCCCTGCTACAACAGCTGCGCCACGCCCTTGTACGGTTTTATAGGAGATTCCGTAATGCTTGTCGAGACTTATATTCTACTGGTAATAATTGGAGAGGCCACCCTTCAACATAACATCATGACAGAGTTTATTGTGGTTGATACCCCGTCCGCATACAACGCGATCCAGGGAAAACCTTTCCTATTGGGAATCACGGGAGTGCTGTCCATTTATCACAATGTCCTAAAATTCCTGGTAGGAGCCGAGGTAGGAGAAGTTCATGGGGATCAACAAGCTGCCCGTACTTGTTACGCGGTGTCCACTAATCCTACCACTTTGGCCAAGCAGTGTGCCCATGTAACTAGTGAGCCAAGCCACGGGATACCGGAGTAGGATCACTATGTCCTAGAGGAAGGTGGAGACCCGAAACTTAAAAGAAGAAAACCTGGTTCTTAGAAAGGTGACCTAGAATACCCGGAAAAGGCCTGACAGGGTACTAGCCCCTAACTTGGAAGGTCCTTACCCAATAAAGAAAAAAGTTCGAAAGGGGCTTACAAGCTGGAAGACATGGATGGGTACTCGGTACGCTGCGCTTGGAATGCCGATCACCTTAAAAGATTTTACCCTTAGAGTTCTAAGAAGAATTTATTTCGGTTGGTATATTTCTAAATGTGTACCCCGATTTTGCTTTGTATTTGCTTCTTGAGAAATTCAATAAAATCACCTTTGTTCTCCTACATGATTCTCTTATATTTGCCTTGAGATGTTTGCCACCACTAGATTGAATCAAGACCGGGAGAGCTCCATAGCAACCCTAATGCCCTGGCCCGGGTTAACCCCTCTAGGAGAATCGCCGTGATAAAGCTTGTAAGGTTCCCATTTGTTGATTGGCTTATTTTGTGGACAAACCACATATTGGGGTTAATTGTGTAAGGGTAGTTTAGGTGATTGAAGTTCAAGCTCAAAGGCCCTTTTCAAGACCTCAAAGGATAAGCACGCCAAAGGTATAATCTTTAGTGCTTAGTTTTTTTCTTTGAAGAGACTTAGTTGGCACACACACACTTAGCATACTTGTTCTTGTGTGTATTCTCTTCACATGACACATTTCACACTTGCACTTTGTTTGATGTATCTTGTTTTGTTTGTGTGTTGTGTAATCCGTTTCCCGAAAATGTTCGGAAACGTCCGTGCTTGCACGAATGTGTGCTTGGTTTTGCGCAAAGACCGCTTAAGGAGAATGCTCTTGGCTTCTCCTTTGGTTTCACCACTTTTGGTGAATCGACGGTTTGATCGGTGGCCTGGCCATCAAATGGAAACCGCCGTTTCAATCCAGAAAGGTCTGGAGTGATTCTGCGGTAACGATCGGTGGCCCCTGACCGCCGTTCAAAACCGCCGTTCATACCTGATTGATTTTAAAATTCTTGGGTTTGATTCTGCGGTTGGTTCGATGGTTTCAAAACCGCCGATTGAAACCGCCATTGTTCCCCTACCTTTCTCGGGAACCATTCGGCGGTTGTAAATGGTGGCCTGGCCGCCGAATGAAACCGCCGATCGTGCGTTTTCAGGGGCAAACTTGTCTTTTCACATGCTCTGTTTTTGGTGCCTATAAATACACCACTTTCTCTTGTTCTGAGTGTGACTCTTTAATCATCAAGAACCCTACTTTTAAAAGAGAGATTTTTAAGAGAGAAAGCAACCAAGTTTGCTCATTTAAACACTCAAACCAAAATTCATTTGCATCAAAATTCATCTAGCATCTTCTAGCATACTTAGGATGCTTGCTTGCATGGGTCTTTCATCATCACACTTGCCTTAGTAAGTTTTTCACTATTATCATATATAATTAGTGTTTTATTTATTATGGCATCTCTTTTATTACTTGATTGTTCTTAGATTAAAGTCTAATATTCAAGATAGAGATTGTTGTGTTGATTTGATTGAGTGTTGATTTGTGATAGCTAATTAGGTTTGTGTTTAATCTTTATTAGCTAAGCTATTTGACATGTCATTTAGTTCTTAATATCTAAGATTGTTTTTATTGCAAAATCATCATCTTAGATAAGCATATAGGGTTCCCTTGCTTTATGTTGCATTTTGGATATTCACATATTCACTTAGGGTGTTAATCTCTTCATTGAGAATCAAAGTCTTGTGTGTAGCTTCCAGGATTAGGTTGCTTAGATCGCAAGCAATCGAACTAGGTTCGCTCATACCGGGATTAGGTAGGTGTGTGATTACTTCCGGGATTAGGTTGTAATTTCATCACATTTAGTGGATTCGAGGTTCGGGTGTGGCTCACTTAACAGCTCGTGGTTTTTCCCGTGAGGGTTTCCACGTAAATATCAAGTGTTGTTTATATTTCCGCACCATATTACACTTGCTTTATTTTATTGACTATTAGGGGCATTTTCGTAATATTGACCTTAAACGAAAATTGGGTAAAATCTATTAAAATATATTCACCCCCTGATGCGCACGTAATAGTTCTAAAATAGATCCTCGGTGGCGCCAATAACTTGATAGGCACACGCGGGACACAGTTCTATAAACTGTGGTAAATGATGGTACGTGCGTGCGAGTGTAAATTTACCCTTTTCGCAAGTATACGAATCGTTAGCCACGTATAGTGGTTACGAGTAAGGGTATCGTTCCCACGGAGGAAGTGTGTATCTTAAGTCGGTTCTAGGTCGTATATAATATATACACACTATATATATACAATATAATCACACTATATACATGTAATAAAAGTAAAGGGGAATGGTTACTAACAAATTAAACTAATTAATCTAAGATTACACTAAGACTAAACTAAGATGGCAATAATTAAACTATAACTAATTTAACATTAATCAACTAAACTAACAAACTTATCTAAACAATTAACCAATTAAACACTAATTAACTAAACTAAACTAATTACCAACTACACTCATGCATGGTCATGGGAGGGTGTAGTTGTGAGGTGGTAAATGCATGGAAATGTTAGGAACTGATTTTCATGCAACAAATCCAATTCCTAGTTGATAGCAATAAGCTTACAAGATTGATATTCACCAATCTACACTAGGATAAGACACACACACACAAATACTCATTCATGCATGCTATTGATATCTAAATCCTATTACATATCAATTAATTGGTTAATCAATTAACATGCATATATTAAGCTCAAGCAAATATACTAATCAACCAAAATATGAATAATATTACAATCCCACCAATATTTCCAACATAAACATGTAGTAAAATTACAACAACAATAACAACAAGCTAAAGTAAAACAAAAGAGATGAAGAAAACAACCCAATCTCTTGAGAAGTCTTCAAGCTAGCTAGGCTTCTCCTTGTTCTTCCAAGGCTTGGAGCCAAGAGGTGTTTGAGAGTGAGAGTGGAGTGAGTGCACTTCTAAGCTATTTCTAAGGTGTTTAGGGTTTATTTGTGAATGGTTTTTGCTTTGTTTGGATATTAGGGATGTGTTTTAGGGTTAGGAAAGGAGAATATATATATATATAGGGAAGGTTTTGGAGAGCATTTGGCCGAAATATCTCCAAGGTCGGTCAAGTTGGCGGGCTCAAAACGCCAAGCTCGCGGGTTCTTGCCCACCGCACAAAGTCGCTGGGCATTTCGGAGCCTTTCCCGCGAGCTTGAACGTCCTGGACTGCGGACACTTTCCCGCTGCATGAAACCGCCGTCTTTTTGGCGAGTTTGGACACTCTGGAACGTGGGCAAAGAGTCGCTAAAGTTGACCTTGAAGCTTGGTGGCCATGGAGGTTTGGCTTGTTGGAGGAGAGAGAAAACTTGTGCATGGAAGGGCGGAAATGGGTCCATCGTGACCGAAGGGAGCTTGGCCGGCGATCTGGGTGGAATTTGGCTGAAAAAACCGCTGGAAACGGGCTGGAAAATCTCGGGTCACGACCGGGTCTGAAACCGGGTCGGGTCGGGTCGCTCCACCGGGTAAACGGGTCGGGCTGCTAAAGGTAAGGGACGACCTGACATCAGCCTTGCGTTAGCGTGACGCGGGCAGGTCAAAACGGCACCGTTTCTCACGTGACGTGGCGCGTTGACGCTGTGCTTTGCATGGCAAATTACGATCTGGTACCTCAACTCTTCCCTAATTACAGAATCTTCAATCTTCTCCAGAATATTACATTTTAGCCCTTATTTCTCTAAAATTACCAAAATGCCCCTGAATTCCTCTATTACCCTGAAACACTTATTTAACCCATTAAAATCCCTATTTTACCCAAGAAACGAATACAAAAGATAGGAAATGGGTGCGCTAAATGTGAACATTTGCAGTGCGATCACCCCCCCTCTAGATTAATATTCAACACACCTAGTATTTGTTTCAATTGGTATCAGAGCGGGTTCCTAGATATACTTAGGTGATCCTTGCTTATTTTGGTGTGTTTTGCATTTTGTGTGATTTTTGATCATTCATACTTTTGCATTCATTTCATTCATTCATAAACACTATGAGTGGAAACGGTGGAAATGGTGGTGGCAACGAGGGTGCTTCTAGCACAAGGCCTCCACTTCTTACCGGGTTGAACAATTCCTAATGGAAAGGGAAGATGGAATCCTACATATGTCAAATTCATGACTGTGCGTGGATGGCGGTGGAAGATGGATATAATCTACCCATGATGACTCCCACTGGTGGAGGAGAAGAAGTATTGAAGCCTAAGGCGCAATGGAGCGTGCAAGAGTTTGAGGCTTCAAAGTGGAATAGGAAGGCGATGCACGCCATCCTTTGTGCAATGGATGAAAATCAGTATAAGCTAATTTAGAACAGTCAAATTGCGAAAGTGGCTTGGGATATCTTACAAGTTGCACATGAAGGAACCGAGGTGGTGAAGGAATCCAAGCTTCAAGTCCTCCAAACTCAATTTGAGTTACTTAGGATGGGAGAGGATGAATGCTTTAATGATTTCGAAATCAAATTGATGGATATCGTTAATTAAACTCACCAACTTGGAGACCCGTATTCGGATAGGAGAGTTAAGCAGAAAATTATGAGATCTCTCCCCGATAGGTTCGAATCAAAGGTGACGGCTATAGAAGAAAATAGTGGATATATGGATATGAAGCCGAGCGAGGTTATTGGAAGACTCCTTGCCTATGAGTCTAGGAAGGCTCCTAGCTCTACACCTCCTAAAAAGCAAAAAGGAATTGCTTTAAAAGTCTCCAAGGATGAAAATGAGGCAAAGAAGAATGACTCGGACGAAGACCTTGCATTATTTGTGAAGAGATTCAACAAGGTTATGAAGTTTGGGAGAAAGGGCTTTGGATCAAAAGGTCAAGAGTTGAAGAAAAAGGTCCTTTCAAGAAGTTCGAACCTAGACAAGAGAGGACTGAAAGGAAAGGGGTCCGATGCTTTGAGTGTGGTGGCATAGGTCATTTTGCCCTCGAATGTGCTAATCACAATGACAAGAAGAAAGGTAAAGTAATGGCCGCCACATGGAGTGGTAGTAGTGATGACTCTAATGAGGGAGATGAGTCTTCAAGTGATGAAGAACTCATGGCTAACTTCCTAGCCTTTGCTTTCTCCCACAAGAGCAAAAGTGCTAATGAAAGAGAGGAAATGAGTCAAGAGGAAAATGACTCAAGTGAAGGAGAAAGCGATTCCTCTTCTAACTCCATAAATGGTTTTGTGGAGAAAAAGGTGCTTGCTAAATACCATGCCGAGTTCAATGATTTAGCAATCAAGAGCACGAGAAAGATTCAAAGATTGAGAGAAGAGAATCTTGAACTTTCATCTCACAATGACCACTTAAGTGAATAAGTGGAAAGACTTAAGAAGATAGAAGATAAGCTAAGAAATGAGTTAGACTTATCTAAGGGGAATGAAGAAGGTTTAATAAGAGAGATTGAAGAGATTAAAGAATCTATGACTAGGATGGCCTATAGCACACATAAGCTTGATCATATTCTTAGTGTTGGAAAGAATCCTTATGACAAGAGGGGTCTTGGATTTAAAGATGGCAAGGAGACCTTCACTTCTAAGAAGACAATATTTGTCAAGAGTTTGGGGAACCAAAACGCTTCATCGGTGCAAACTCCTAGGAAGAAGTTAGAACTAGGACAATGTTCAAATAGTGCACAAGTGAAGGTGGTGCCAAGAAGGCAACCTCAAGCTCAACCCTTTAGGGTCATTCAAGCCAACATTCCTCAACAATTGACTCACAAAGGAAAGAGACCAATCATGCAACCTCAAGCTAGGAAGCAAGCTAGACTGGTTCAACAACGAAGATGGATTGAACCCACTCAACCACAAAGACATGGACAAGCTCTCATGCATGCACAAGGAAAAGGTATGATTCTTTATTTTATTCCAACATGTCATTTTTGTGGATTTGATGGTCATATTAGACCAAATTGCTTTCGATATATTAAAATGTATAGAACACGAAGCATGATTGAAAAGAGAAAGAATAGAGCCAAGATGCATGTTCCTAGGAATGATAAAATTGATGTGCATGATCCTAGGATAACTAGAGCCCTTGTACCAAAGACCACTAAGAAAGCTAATATTGTTTCTAGGTGGATTAGAAAGAATGAAAATGTTTACCATGTTGCTCAAATAGCCTTGAAGGCAAATTCTTCTAATTTTTGGTACCTAGATAGTGGGTGCTCTAGGCACATGACGGGAAACAAGAGTTTCTTCGAGACTCTTGCTATGGAGGACGGAGGATATGTCACTTTTGGTGATGGATCCAAAAAGAAAGTTTTAGGGAAAGAAACCATTTCCGTTCCCGGATTACCCTTTTTATCTAATGCTTTGTTTGTTGATGGCTTGAAAGCCAATTTGATAAGCATTTCTCATCTTAGTGATGAAGGATATTCCGTCATGTTTAGTAAAAATGATTGCTCTATCCTAAAGGCCGATGGACAAACCTTGTTAAAAGGAATGAGATCTAGCGACAATTGCTATTGTCTTAAAGCTAGAATAGTATCAAACAATGTGTCCATGGATGAGCAAATAGAGTTGTGGCATGAAAGACTTGGCCACATGAACTTTAGGGATTTAAGAACCCTTAGAAGGTTCAATTGTGTGCGTGGCCTCCCTAAGCTTGGGAAGAAAGCCAATGGTGTTTGTGGACCTTGCCAACAAGGAAAACAAACCAAAGCCATGCACAAAAAGGGCAAGTATCTCTCCACCAAGGATCCCCTAGAGCTTCTCCACATGGACCTCATGGGTCCTATGCAAACCGAGAGTTTAGGTGGAAAGAGATACATTTTTGTTTGTGTAGATGATTTCTCTAGATTCACATGGACATATTTTCTTAGAGAAAAATCTGAAACTTTTGATAAGGTTTAAAATGCTTTGTACTAAAATATAAAATGAAATGAACTCTAACATTAAAAGCATTAAACGGATTAGAAGTGACCATGGGAGGGAGTTTGAGAATGCTTCTTTTGAAAGCTATTGCAATAGCTTAGGCATCTTCCATGAGTTTTTGGCTCCTAGGACACCTCAACAAAATGGAGTTGTTGAGATGAAGAATAGGGTCCTTCAAGAGATGGCCCGTGTTGCTTAGCAACAATGTCCATAGGAACCTATGGGTCGAAGCCGTCAATATGGCTTGCTATATAGGAAATAGAGTTTTCCTAAGGCCCGAAACTAGAAACACCTCCTATGAACTATGGAAAGGTAAAAGGCCAAATGTTAGCTACTTCTACACCTTTGGAAGCAAATGCTACATTTTAAATGACCGTGATCAACTTGGCAAATTTGATGCTAAGACTGATGAGGGTATCTTTATTGGCTATGCCTTAAATAGTAGAGCCTATAGAGTTTTCAATTTAAAGACTCTTAAGTGTCATGGAATCATCTAACGTTGTCTTTGATGATGAAAGGCTTAAGTCTAGTAACCATGAGGAGGAGGTAGTTTTAGATGATGATTCTCCTTTGGAGAAGGTTGTGGAGACTCCCAATGTTGGGACGTCCAATGATAATATTGAGGACACACAATCTCTTAATAGAGTTCCTCACTTGGACTTTAATGAATCCGCTCCATGGGTTAGAAGACTCAATAACAAAGATGATGTTATTGGAGATGTTAATGAGGGTGTTAGGACTAGGCGTCAAATAGCTAATCTCATTAGCTTTACATGCTACACCTCTCAAATTGAACCCAAAAAGGTTGATGAAGCCTTGAATGATGAATTTTGGGTTCTTGCCATGCAAGAAGAGCTAAACCAATTCGAAAGGAATGAGGTTTGAACTCTAGTTCCTAGGCCTAAAAGCACTCATGTGATAGGCACTAAGTGGATTTATAGGAACAAATCCGATGAGGATGGCAACATAGTGCGGAACAAGGCTAGACTTGTAGCACAAGGGTACTCTCAAATTGAGGGTATCGACTTTGAGGAGACTTTTGCTCCCGTTGCCCGTTTAGAGTCCATTAGGCTTCTCTTGTCCATTTCTTGTGTGCACAAGTTCAAATTGCACCAAATGGTCGTCAAGAGTGCCTTCCTCAATGGTTTCTTGCAAGAGGAAGTGTTTGTTGAACAACCCAAGGGGTTTGTGGATGCACACCACCCCAAATATGTCTATCGCCTCAAGAAGGCTCTATATGGGTTGAAACAAGCACCGAGGGCTTGGTATGAGCGCCTCACTCAATTTCTTGTTGACAATAACTACACGAGGGGTAGTGTTTATAAGACTCTATTCATCAAGAAAGACAAGGATGAGCTTTTTATAGCTCAAATCTATATTGATGATATAGTGTTTGGCTCCACCAACAACACCAAGGTCCAACAATTCGTTGATGTTATGTCTCATGAATTTGAGATGAGTCTTGTTGGTGAGCTAAGTTACTTCCTAGGTTTGCAAATTAGGCAATTAGATGATGGGATCTTCATTACCCAAGCCAAATATGCCAAAAACCTAGTGAAGAAGTTTGGTCTAGAAAATGCCAAACATTGTGATACACCCATGAGTACCACTTTGAAGCTTAGCAAGGATGCAAGTGGAAAAAGTGTGGAACAAACTCTATATCGGGGCATCATAGGTAGCTTGCTTTATTTGATCGCAAGTAGGCCCGATATATCTTTTAGTGTGGGTGTGTGTGCTAGGTACCAAGCGGATCCCAAGGAGTCCCATCTCTCTTCTGTTAAGAGAATCATTCGCTATGTAAATAGGACTTCCAACTATGGGATTTGGTACTCGTTTGCCACTAATGCTAGTCTTGTAGGCTTTAGTGATGCGGATTGGGTAGGAAATTGCGATGATAGGAATAGCACATCGGATGGTTGCTTCTTTCTAGGCAACAACTTGGTGTCTTGGTTTTGCAAGAAGCAAAACTCGATTTCCTTGTCCACGGCCGAGGCCGAGTACATAGCCGCGGGGAGTGGATGCACACAACTCCTATGGATGAAGCAAATGCTAGTAGACTACGGATTCAACCAAGGTACACTCACTCTCTTTTGTGATAACATGAGTGCCATTAATATTTCCAAGAATCCGGTACAACATTCTAGAACTAAGCATATTGACATCCGCCATCATTTCATTAGAGAGCTTGTTGAAAATAAATGCATAGTACTTGAACATGTAGGTACTAATGATCAACTTGCGGACCTATTTACTAAACCCTTAGATGCTACTCGATTTAAAACACTAAGTAGATCTATTAGGATATGTCTTGTGGAGTGATGTGTTTTGTGATTGACCCCATATGGGGAACTCAAGCAAAGAGAGCTATTTTGCATTCTTGTAACTTGTAAAAAATTCAAAATAACTTATGCCTCTTCTTTTAATGGCTTGTGTAAGCTTGGTTGCACATATGTGTATATGTTTCAATTCAGTAAGTGTGAACCTTGCTTGTTTACAATCCATGTCATATTTATGTTCAAACATGCATTTTTGGACTAGGAGATGTACATAGGAAGTATGATTTGAATGACCTATAGTTATCTCTATGACATGATGATTCTTTTATAATATGCTAATGTCAAATGAAAAAGCATGAATTGATGATTGCGTTCTTAAATGCAAAACTTGTGTGAAAAAGACTTATGAGACTCAAAATGAATAAAGGATCTTGTATCCATTCAAAGGATCTAATCATCCAAATGTCTTTTTTTTTTTTGATTTGTTGAACATGGCTACTATCATACAGATATCTTATCCGAAAAAATCAAAAAGGGTGCAAAGTCGCTCATGCCATGTTTCGCTTATAAAGTTGGATATAGTTGCTCTTAAATTAAAATCAATGAAATCTCTATATCCTTGCTTTTCTCATGACAATGGTGAAATTGGTTTGAATTTTTTTTTAGAAACCTTTGTCATTTGCTTTGCCAAATACCGTTGTATTTTGGACTTGAATGCTACATGTCTTGTATGCAAAGCATGCTTGATTCACACATTTTCTTCAAATAAATCTCCTTGTTTCTCTTCAATTAATTGGGATGCATAAAGTGACTTATATTATTATACAAATATCTTGCATGCTACTATCTCTTTTTGCTAAGAGTGACCCGGTTGGGGACTACTCATTTGCCTATATCATGACAAAAAGGGAGTAGGATATGGTAAGGGGAGTTGTAAATTTTAGAGTTGCAAATTTTAGTAGTAGTTGTGCTTTTTGGGGAGAACATTCATTGAGGGGGAGTAACCCGTTAAGGGGGAGCATTGCATACACATACATTGCATGATGTTGTGCTTAAGATCATAGATGTCAATGCTTGTTTTATTCTCACTTGATTAATCTCACATGTATTATTTGGAAGATATAGAAACCTTGTCTTGCAGGTTTGATTGTTCTATAAGAGATTGATGCCTTGAAGATTTTATTCTTTAAATATCTCTGTGTAATGTAGAAGATTTATTTGTCCCGTAGTTTCTATTTTTTGTGAGGAATCAATGTGAGTGGTGGTTTTGTCACGAAATAGCCAAAGGGGGAGATTGTAAAGTTCCCATTTGTTGATTGGCTTATTTTGTGGACAAACCACATATTGGGGTTAATTGTGTAAGGGTAGTTTAGGTGATTGAAGTTCAAGCTCAAAGGCCCTTTTCAAGACCTCAAAGGATAAGCACGCCAAAGGTATAATCTCTAGTGCTTAGTTTTTTTCTTTGAAGAGACTTAGTTAGCACACACACACTTAGCATACTTGTTCTTGTGTGTATTCTCTTCACATGACACATTTCACACTTACACTTTGTTTGATGTATCTTGTTGTGTTTGTGTGTTGTGTAATCCGTTTCCCGAAAATGTTCGGAAACGTCCGCACTTGCATGAATGTGTGCTTGGTTTTGTGCAAAGACTGCTTAAGAAGAATGCTCTTAGCTTCTCCTTTGGTTTCACCACTTTTGGTGAATCGGCGGTTTGATCGGTGGCCTAGCTGCCGAATGGAAACCACCATTTCATTTCAGAAATGTCTGGAGTGATTCTACGGTTACGATCGGTGGCCCCCGACCGCCGTTCATACCTGATTGATTTTAAAATTCTCGGGTTTGATTCTACGATTGGTTTGACGGTTTTGAAACTGCCGATTGAAACTGCCGTTGTTCCCCTGCCTTTCTCGGGAGCCATTCAGCTGTTGTAAACGGTGGCCTGGCCACCGAATGAAACCGCCGATCGTGCGTTTTCAGGGGCAAACTTGTCTTTTCATAAGCTCTGTTTTTGGTGCCTATAAATACACCACTTTCTCTTGTTTTGAGTGTGACTCTTTAATCATCAAGAACCCTACTTTTAAAAGAGAGATTTTTAAGAGAGAAAGCAACCAAGTTTGCTCATTTAAACACTCAAACCAAAATTCATCTAGAATCTTCTAGCATACTTAGGATGCTTACTTACATGGGTCTTTCATCATCACACTTGCCTTGGTAAGTTTTTCACTATTATCATATATAATTAGTGTTTTATTTATTATGGCATCTCTTTTATTACTTGATTGTTCTTAGATTAAAATCTAATATTCAAGATAGAGATTGTTGTGTTGATTTGATTGAGTGTTGATTTGTGATAGCTAATTAGGTTTGTGTTTAATCTTGATTAGCTAAGCTATTTGACATGTCATTTAGTTCTTAATATCTAGGATTGTTTTTATGGCAAAATCATCATCTTAGATAAGCATATAGGGTTCCCTTGCTTTATGTTGCATTTTGGATATTCACATATTCACTTAGGGTGTTAATCTCTTCATTGAGAATCAAAGTCTTGTGTGTAGCTTCCAGGATTAGGTTGCTTAGATCGCAAGCAATCGAACTAGGTTCACTCATACCGGGATTTGGTAGGTGTGTGATTACTTCCGGGATTAGGTTGTAATTTCATCATGTAAGGTTCATGATTTGTATTGGCTTGATTCCATTGCAAAACACTCCTTATTTGTATTAGTTGTTGCTTAGGATATTCTTTGAAGAAAGGAAGCTTAAAAAGTGATGAGCAACGTCTAGTGCAAAAGTCATCTTCAAGAGGTGAAAAGCGTCAAATGTATATCTTGACTCCTATCCTCTTGCAAGGCGTTAGTGCACACACACACAATTCATACATGTGTGTCCCTGCATTGTGGTTCAAACATTTGGTATAACACATTCACACACTTCATGGTATGCTCATGCATTGATCTTATATAGACAAACATTGTGAAATTGCATGCTTTGTGACTATCTCTTTGATATGGCATGCTTGTGTGAATATGTGTTTATTTGTTTGTGTATTTTGTGTTTAGGACTTGAACATGTTCTTATTTAATGCCTTATTGAGTTCCGGTCGTTTCGGTTACTTATTCATAAGGTTTCGAGTCCAAACAATGTGACTATGCTACTTTTCGTTCTCATTCGTTGAGTTGACTTCATCGTCGTTTTCTGAGATGATTTCTCAATCATTTTTCAAATTTTTGTAGTCGTATTCGTGCGTGAGGGAGTCACGATTCGTAATCCACAAACGGATTTGAAATCGGAGTTCGGATGCCCAAGATACGGCTGAAGAACGTGAGAGTGCGTGTGCCCCTCCCCGTGAGGGAGGCCGTGGGGCCCACGGCCAGGGACCCTCTCTGGTCCCGTGAGGCCCACGCGCCCCCCACGGGGTGGGTGACGTGGCCTCTTCACATTGGCCCTGAAAACCTTCTCTCTCCTCCTTTTAATCACTTCTCCTTCCCTCCAAAACACTTGTGGATTTTCAAGAACATTTTTCACGAAAATTCTGCAGTTTTCTTCAATTTTTCATTTTCTTATTTTGATCATAACTTTCTCATACGAACTCGAAATCAATCGATTCAAAAGCCAAAATTGTTGGTCTTGAAGAGAGATACAAACCCCAAGCATTTCCAGAGGCAGCTGACTTCGCCATATTTCTCAGTTGATCGATTTTCAGTCCGAGGTCAAGGTTGTTTGTTCAACTTCTTCTTTTTCAATTTCATCTTTGATCTTCTTTTGATTCTTACTATTATATTGATGAAATTTGTTGAGAAGCATGTTAGATCATATGCTAGGGGTGTTTGATCATTAGTTAATTGAGTTTTAGCTTTGTGATTTGTTTTGAACATATATGTGCTAAACTTGATTTATCATGAAATTAATTCTAGAAAATGTATGTGTGATGTGCTTCATGTTATTTTCTATGTTTAATTTCATGATCTAATAACTAGGTTTTTAGTGTGAAATATTGAATATTCATACCTTGTTCTTATTGATTTACATGTCTTGATTTCTAGATAATCTTTGTGATTGTGTGTTGGAAGTATATTCTAGATTGTCATTGAACATGTACATTTTGCTTGATCGATCATCTAACTTAATTTGTTTGTGTTTGCATCACTTGCATCACTTAGATCATAGCCTTGCATTAGGTTGAAGTCTCTAGCAAAGTGAGTGAAGTTTTGTGGATAGAGCAATGGAGTCTTGATTAGAGTCGGGAGGACTTGGATAATCAAGCAAGGGAGACTTGTCTAGGGTCGGGAGGATCCGGATAGGCAAGCAAGAAATCTTCCTAGAGACGTGAGCGTCTTGGATAGGAAGTTGCTTTCTAGAGGTGTAGGATACATCTCGGATAGGAAGTAGGCTTGGTGATTCACTTGCCCGAGGGTAGATTAGGAGGTGATAGTTTGAGCGGATATCATGTGTTGATAGCTTGAGTGTGTAAGTCCTTTTCATATAGTGGATTGCTTTGCCGGTGGTTGTGGTATCAACCCGTGGATGTTTCCTCTTTGAGGTTTTACCACGTAAAAAATACTTGTGTTCATTTTTGTTTTTACTTTTCTTTATCTTCCTTATCTTACATTGATTGCATATCTTGTAAATTGATTATCTCTTGTATTAGTGAAATCAATTCATTTGCTAAATCTAATCAAGTGTGCATTTTCTTTGTTATATTTTGCATCATTTTTAAGATTGGAAGAATTTGAGTAAATACCTATTCACCCCCCCTCTAGGTATATTTTACACTATATTGCTTAAGGGAATTTCACATCACATTTAGTGGATTCGAGGTTTGGGTGTGGCTCACTTAACAGCTCATGGTTTTTCTCGTGAGGGTTTCCACGTAAATATCAAGTGTTGTTTATATTTTCACACCATATTACACTTGCTTTATTTTTTTGACTATTAGGGGCATTTTCGTAATATTGACCTTAAACGAAAATCGGGTAAAATCTATTAAAATCTATTCAACCCCCCTCTAGATTAATATTCAACACACCTAGTATTTGTTTCAAAGCTCCTCAAGACTAGGAAAGGTCAAATGGCATTCTTGCTGCCTTGGTCGGGGAATACCCTCCTCCAAGAAGGATCTAGTACACATATGCTTAAATGGTATAGTTGCCAGCCAAATTTAGGGTGCGAAGTCATAGCTCGGGTTGCCCGTCGCAGTCCTTAAGACCAAGAAAGCCTATACGACACTCCTACTGCCTCGGCCGGGGAATACCCTCTGCCGAGAAGGATCTGGATGATGTAATTATCTACCAGGATCATTTCGCCGAAGGATCAGGATCCTCTAGCAGGACGCCTGATGCCTAAGATTCGCCACTCGAAGACCTGGTGCCATAAGGGCCCCTAATTCCTCAACAGGTTGAGACCTTCTATGGACCAAGATACCTGATTAAGATACCAGATACCTTGTCCCACCATAAGAGATCTAGTGCCAAAGTGATCCTGATTACCTACCAGATGCAGATAATCCGGATACCATGACTCCTTAAGGCGGATATGTTAAGTCACATGATTCACCAATATTATCACCTAAGCACTAGGCATCCTGATTCACCTTAGAGAAGTCAAGAATCGGTCTTAACCAACAACCAGAATCAATTCAGAACCAAGACCCTCTGTGTGGGAGGTGTCTGGCACTTCAATTTGCATTGTTCGAGTTAGATACCACAAACAACCTTGATGGCTTGCAAGGATTAAGTCACCAGACTCAAACAGTGTGTGTTACTTGAGAGAAGTTTAGTCAAACTTCACAAGGGGACTACTCATCAGGATACTTCTGACTAAGTATCCAGCCACCAAGACTTAATCAACACCAACTTATCAAAGAAGGCTCTATTCAAATTATGGAGGGCTATCAAACAAGTTCAAGGTGTCAACAATGTTTCAAGTAAGTTATTATTATAGTCAAGCGAGGTCCTACCAAGATCTAGCAGGCATTCAAACGTTAAAATTCTATGGAGGCTCACTACGAACAGATAATAACAGTATACCGATAGACAAAAAATAGAATTCTATTGATCAATCAGGGTGTCTAACCCCTATTTCCTGGGCTATAAATTGGATAAAAAAAAAAAACGAAGAGAATGATCATGCAGCATCTTGTTTATCTCCCGCCTCCTGGCTTAGACCGGTAGCACCTTCAGCCTCCTTGACGCCCACAGCCTCTAGATCAATCTAAGTCTCCCCTATCTCTGATATCCTGGCTTTAACAGAAGCCTCCACCCCCTTTGGTTCAGGCACAACATCAGCAGGAGCCTCAAGATCATGCATTTGACCAACTTGAGGAATAGAAGGATCAAGAAGCCTGGCTTCATCTGTTATCATGGGATTAACAACAGGCAGGGTAGGCCTTTGATGCAAGGAAGAAGCCGAGGTAGCAGCGAGATTCGTCTGGACCAGGGCAGCATCAGAGAATTGGCTGGCTTTGGCCAAAATATGGTCCCAGTTCCAACCCAAAGTTCCCTGCATGTCAAAATTAGCAGGAAGAGCTTGGACAACTTCATAGGAAGTGGTAAAGTACCCAAGCTCGAAGGAATTGTCTCCCCTCGCATTCAGAGCTTGCATTGCATCCCGTAAAACCTGGTTGTCCTCTAGAAGCTGGTTTTTTCCCTGCTAGCACTTCCCTCTAGGCACGCCGACGTGTAGACTTGATGGTCTTTGTGTCAAAAGCACGCCTCATGCGTTTAGGTCGACCAAGGCTTCTTACCTACCCTGCTCAGATGCAGCCGCAGACTTGACCAAATCATATACAATCTCACGGGACTGGGCATGTTCCTCCTGGCTTCCTCCAACTCAGCTCTGGCTGCGATGCTGGCCTCCTTAAGGGACTTCATCTGCTTTTCCATTGCTAGGTTAAATTTGAAAGCCCACAAACATAAAAAACAAGTAAGTACCTTCCTTAGATCACCCAACTAAAGCAGGAAGAGCGAGAGTCATACCTCAGCAAATAGAGAAGGCCCTCTCATTACCAGCAAGCCCACAGGCATAAAGACCATGGCATCTGGACTGAACCCAGAACAAGCTGCAATAAAATGCGATATCAGCTCCAGTTGGCTACTGTCAACCCCCCCGATCTAAACAGTTGGTCAGTAGGAGTTGCCATTGCAACAGTTTCCTTCTCTTGCTCCATCTTGGACTGTTGCCATATAGATACGGTCGGAGGAGGAGGAGGAATGGAAGGTGAAGCCATTGTTAAAGGCTTAGCAGGAGGAATAGCTGGAGCCCGCTTCTGGGTCTGGATGGGAGATTTTCAAGCCTTAGCAGCCCTAGCCAACATCTCACCTATGTTAGGACGAGCTGATACCAGTTTAGGAAGCAGGACAGGCAGATTCAAATGTAGCACCGCCGGAGTTGAGGATACAGTAGTGGCAGGTAGAATAGGCTCAGATAAGACGTCGTCACCAGCATCAACACTAGGGGAGTTGATGGGAGAATCAATAGGCGTAGCAATAGGAAGAGGGTCCCGTGTATCTAGCCTTGCAAAAAGAGAGAAAAGAAGACAAAAGTGAGATAGCAAACGATGGAACCAATACCTGACGAAAGCATAAACAACGCGGTAAAAAAAATAAAAAATAAAAATAAAAATATATATATTGTGAAGCAAGCTACATACCCGGATTTATAGTGAAAACCTTGAGATACCGATCCAACCGAGCACCTTCGTAAGAATTGACATCGGGATACTGCGCGTTCTCAAAATTACGGTTCACAATCTTCTGGAGGATACCCAGGGAATCTGCAGAAGCATGTCCTCGATCCCACTTATCTTTCGTAGTGAACTGGGTTGGAACTGGGTATACGGTCCCACCAATATTCATCAAGCAACCCCAATTTCCACCCACCAAGACCCATTCGTCTTTCCAACTTTTGTTGAACTTGACGATAGCACCGGGTACAATGAACCTCATAGGGTTATGTGCCCTCAGATAAAATTGTCCCTTAGGCCCAGACGCAAAGTTGGCCACCTGAGAAACATACCGAATTTCATCAAAACCGGTTCCCTTTCTAGATTGTCTATTTCACATTGCTTCTTCCAAAGCACTAGGAACCCAATCAGATTCTTCCAAAACCCTAGCTAGATCTGTAGAAGGGCCAGGTCAAGAGCCACCTGTTAGGATTATGCTCAATAGCAAGAGTGTAATATTGTAATTAACAATCTTTTTCATATTAATAAAGTGATTTCTGGTTTAACAAATCTTATAGCATTTATAGTTTAATATTATAATTGTCAAAATAAATAATCATAAGGTCTAAAGACTATGAGCAAGTGATATCATTTGAGTTATCAATGAGTACGATTATATAGCATAGTCTATCCTCGATAGTTTGGTGATATTCATTTGTTAATCGATAGAGGACTTCATTTATAGATATGGACATCGTGGCTCCATTTATTAAATGAGAGTACAATATCATCATATGGATGTTTTGAGGTAATTGGATATTAAATCTCAACGTTGAGTTTTCGATAGTGTCTATTGAAAACATGGCTTCTGGACAAGTCAAAATATCCAAGTTCAAAACGTGGTCATATGAGTAAATATGGTAACTTGGAGAGTTATAGGCGGTCTATGAACTCTTGGCGATTACTGATATTAATCACGAGGATACACTATCTCCAATATGATTGTCTAGGGTATGAATAAGGAACATCTTCTTATTCTATCTTTATTTAAGAGTTCAATTTTAGCTCTTTAGTGGAATGAGTTAAAATTAATGGATCGGACCTAAGTGAATCATTTGTTGATTGTGATTAGGTTATGTCTATTAAAGCTTAAATTTAGATAGCCCGCCAAGATCCTCAATCCACACGGACTTGCATGGATCACTTGATATATTCTACCGGACCAATTTATGGGTCCATCTAGAATTACATTTAATATATTAAGAATATAATTTGCACATTATTTATTTAATGGGCTGCTCAATTATATTAATATATTAATGAAAGGCATGTGGGCTTGTTTCTTTTAGTAAGAATGGGTCTGGTTCACATGTGGGCTTTTTATTTAAAGTCCAATGGATTAAATGAAATAAGAAAATAATAAATGGCCCAATTTATACAAGTGGGGCGGCAAGGTGAAAATATTAACCTAATATATTATTTTGTTTCATTGTTTTAATTAAATAATAATTAATTAATTTATTAATTAATTGTTTAATTAAGAAACAAATCTTTTTCTGATCAGGAAATATATTTCCTAGAGTTATACTATTGGTAGTAGTATACTAAAAGTAAAAGACTTGTTTGATAAGAAAATAAATAATTAAGTTTATTCATTTAATCAAATAAGAAGTCTTTTTATTTAGTCAATAAAAGAATAAAAATACTTATGAGTTGGATTAGGGTTAGAAGTCTAAAAGTTGATGTGTATTAGGGTGCAACACAAACCCTTTTTTGTATGGGATTTGCGGCAACCCTAATGGCATTATAGGAAGATTTCGGCAACCCTAAATAAAAGAGGAAGCAAAATTCGGCCACCATATATATATTTCAAATGATAGGGTTCGGCCACCTCTAGTGGTTGATGGATTCAATTTTCTTCTTCTTCTAAACTCATAGACAAGTATTTGATTATTCTACTAAGACAAAAAAGATAGAAGAGATTATTCTTTTGATGGTACACTAATTGCTTGTTCATCAATAAGCTTGTGTGTACAACATTGGATTAGGTTCACGCGAGTTTCGATCATTAGATTGAGAACTCAAAAGTGACCAGAATAATCTTTGTATTCTTTTGATTGTTTTGTGACTAACAAAAGAAAAAGAAAAGTTTGTTTGTCCATTCTCAGGTTTGCAATTCAAAGAAAAGGGAGACCACGCTCCTAGGTGATTCACGTTCGTGCTAGGATTGAAGATCTTGCGGATTACCATCGACGTAAGTCAATCGAATCACGCGACAAAAGGTATTCTACTTTTGTTACTTGATATGTATAGTTAATTAATTAAAGGGTTTAAGGTTCATAAAAAGGAAAAATTTTAAAACATACTAAAACTATTTTTAGTCTCGCTTCCGCTGCGTGTACTACTGTATTTTTCCCTACACCACCAATGCTCTTTGAAGAGTATAGTGGAGAGATAGTCTGACCCCGCACTCAAACGCATCTGTATGAATAAGAAGGGTACCATCGGGAGGGGGTGTATACATCATAATCCCGATAAGGAAGAGAGAGAGAGATGGTATCAGGAATCTGATATATCTCTCTCAATCGCGTCAGATCCTCAACATAACTGACTGAATCAGGAATCACCCAGCACTCGAAAGGAAGGTCCGGAACCTCGCCTTCCATAATCGGAATACTTTCAGGTATAATTTCCTCATCCTCCTCTTCGTCAACAATCTGGACGGGTTCGTCAGGTCTATTGTTGAAACCCGACCCGATACGAGGGTTTCGATTAGAGTGACGGCACAGAGAGAAGGTAGAATTCTCCGCAGCTTCTTCGACAAGCTCCCTTTTCCTCTTGAGCGAAGGGGAACTCTCACTAGATACAACCTTCTCCATATCAAAAAGGTGGTTAAGATGGTCGACGACGTGTGGTGGAGATGCCATTATAACAGAAGCAAAAAGAAAAAGAAGTTTTCTTGAAGAAAGAGAGACTTGAGAAAGAGAAAAAAAAAGATTGATGTTTGAGAATATAAGTAAGCGTGAGCAAGTGAGGGAGAAGGAGGTTTATTTATAGACAAAGGTGGTCGGCTACCATAATAGAAAAGGAAATATGGAGTAATGACCGGAGACGTGTTCGAGGCAGTTTCGAGAAAATTGTGCCAAAAATGGCTCGTTTAAATCTACGGAGCAATCATCATCTGACGCGTGGATTGTTCATTAAATGCTATCGTATCAAAGGAAGATTTCTTCCTTGATAATGGAAGCCAGCCAAACAAGGGTACATAAGCAGGCAAGATAGAAAATCCTTCAAGCTGACCAGGAATCCTAACTCCAACCTCAGCAAGATACCAGTGTTCAAGTCATGGGGGACTTCTGTTAACCGCCAAAATTGGCGAAGGGTCAAAGAAGAATTTTCCATCCAGATTCAAGGTTGAAAGAGCTACCAAGGCAAAATCTAGCTACCTCCTGTAAAGAGTCCAAACCAAAGTACTTAGGCACACCTTCGGACTATCCAAACTGAGATCAAGGGCGCCAGGATTCCCAAGTAGCAGGCAACACAGAAAATAGGGTCTTGAAGTACCCCGCTACCACATAGACCAAGTATCCCGCTACCACCCAGTCCAGGTATCCCGCTTCCACGCAGACCAAGTACCCCGCTACCACATAGACTAATTATCCCGATACTTGTTCGTTTTGACACCACGCTACAGCATCAGCCGGTGTCCCGATACTTCGATCCATCCCTAAAAACCGGCTGGCCAGATTAATTAAAGTACGGGAAGAACAGATCATAAAGGTAGGTCTAAGCACACTCAAAAGACAGCTTAAAGCGACAGTAAAACGCCACCGTTCAAGACAATTAAAGAGTTATGCTCATTCCCCCCACTAAGAGTCCTATTTGAAATACAAGTCAACTCTATCAGAATTCCTCGATTCCTAGAAGGGAAGAAACGATCTTCTCGCCAATCGCCACTGAATGCCCCGAAAAACTCTAGGTCATAAGACCGAATTCAGAGGAGTGCTGGGCAAGTATTGATATGTATATATACATCATATTATCACAGAGAAAGGGGATCGAAACTGGAGTGCTTAACCCTACTAGAGATTTTTTCCACTTATCGACATGCACGAGAGTTCCAACGCCATAGCCAACTGAGTATTTTTATCCCATCACCATAGCTATCTAAAATCTTCGTTGTATTCCTATCATGTTTTCACTATCAATAAAAAAGTTTTACGTGTGATCCTTTTATTACATTAATTTTATCCACCATTATCATTGCTTTTTACGGATTTTATTAGGAAGCTAAGGCTATCGAACTACTTGATATCTCGCCGACTGAGATCTACCTTGATTTTGGTCATATTGAATTGTTAATTGGAAAAATCACCCTAGTGACAATTTTCGGTTAACAGTATTGTCATTTTATCATCCTAGATAAGCATCTAAGGTTCCCTAGCTTTGTTTGCTCTTTGAATATCATCATATATTCACATAAGACATATTATCTCTTCATTGAGAAGTAAGACTTGTGTAGCTACCGGGATTAGGTTGCGTAAATCATAAGCAATTGGACTAGGTTCACTTATACCGGGATTAGGTAATGGTGGTGAGTTACATACTAGGATTAGGTTGTAATCACCTTTACCATTAGTGGATTCGAGGTTCGAGTGTGGCGCACTTACTAGCTTGTGGTTTTTCCCGTGAGGGTTTCCACATAAATATCTTGTGTTATTTATAACATATTACACTTGATATATTATATTGACTAGATATGGGCATTTTTGTAAAATTGACCTAAAAATTGGGTAAAATC
Organism: Acer saccharum; assembly: GCA_030490815.1. NCBI lineage: Eukaryota > Viridiplantae > Streptophyta > Magnoliopsida > Sapindales > Sapindaceae > Acer > Acer saccharum. Next base: position 7,359,733 of record CM059875.1, on the reverse strand, counting down.
GGATAAAATCTATTCACCCGCCTCTAGATTAATATTGAACACACCGTAATTTATTTCAGAATCTTCAAACATATTGTGCATTCAATGAGAGATGAGTGTTTGTGACAACCATCATTCATAAATAAGATCATAAGCACACATATCACTTGAGAAAGTGAAATAAACATAGATTGATTATATAGCAAGGTTATTTACAAGAATTACATCTAACCCCTAACAAGAAGGGTTTTAGTTACACATAGAATCAAAGTAACAAGGAGATACAAATGAAGAAAACATCACCGGTTGGTAACTCTTGTGATGAAGAAGTGATCCTCTTTGCAATCCAAGCAACAAACTCTTCTATGTAAACTTGAAATGAACTAAACTAAGGTACCAAAATGGGTGTTTGGTTGCCTAGAAAGTGCCAAGAAAACTAACTTGGCTTTTCTTTTTAAAGAGAATTCCTAATTAATGTCTAACTTACCCTAGTGTGTAAATTGTAGCTACTAAGTGTGTAGTGGTTGAGGATTTTAAATGGAGAAGTAAGTGAGATGTGATGTGCATAGGGAGAGGCCTTCCAAAAACAAGTGAGGGTCACTTGGTCCATAATTAAGGCTGATTCAGGAAATTGGATGGAAAAGGGATTGATTTGATTGGTTTTGGACAAGATTCGATCCACTTGCAGCTCGTCAGACATCTTCGTGGGAATGTGCCGCGGCTTTTTTCTAGCGGTCTGAACCCATTGGGTGATCTTTCCTTTTCTGCGCGGACTCCTTCCACATGATTATTCTCTCTGGGAAGTAGGTTTGAACTCGCTAGATGTGTTCGTGGGTTTTTACGGCAGCTTTGTTCCCGCGAGGCAGGGAGTGTGAACTCGCTGCTCATAAATGTGAAGTTCCAGCGGCTTCCCTTCAGCGGTTTAATTCCCGCGAGGCAGAAGATCTAAACTTGTTGGAAAAGCATCTAAAGAGCCCGTGGTTTTTATGCAGCGGATTAATTCCCACGAGGTAAGGAGTGTGAACTCGCCAGTCATCCATGATATTCCCCATGGCTTTGCATCGCTGGTTTATTCCTGGTGGGTTTGGTTCGTGAACCCGCGGTGGCAGAGAATCATCTCTTTTCTGCCTTTTTTGCCTTCTTTTCATCACTTTGGATCAAAATGCCTTTGAAATGCCTAAGTTACTTGAAAACACTTATTTACAATATTAAATACCTAAAATGCTCAAAAAACGGTTACAAAAACCAAGTAAAGGGAGTGCTAAATACGAACATTTGAAGCGCGATTAGATGCATATATATAAATAATTAGAACACAAATGCAAGATGAACAACACATGCATGAATAGTGTGTGTGTGCAACTAGATCTCTTTAAAGAGTCATGAACAAGTGGTATACCTTTGAAGATCTCTTGAGCTTGTGGTTTTGAGGAAGCAATAGAAGCTTGATCACGAACAATGAAGAACCTAAACTACCCTTACACATTAAACCCCAATGTGGTTTGTCAACGAAATAAACTAATCAAAATATAAGGAACTTACAATCTCTCCCCTTGGCTATTTCGTGACAAAACCACTACTCAAAAATAATTTTCACAAATAAAAGCTAATAGTCAACAAGAGTTTTTCTACAATACATAGAGATACCTAAATTTTAGATCTTCAAGTCTTCAATCTCTTATAGAATAAACAACCCTACAAAAACATAGCAACTACACTTTCCAAAACAAGTGTATGTGAGTTGATCAAGATTAAAAACTCAAAAACAAGAACATTTGCATTAAAGTAAAGCAACATGAAAATGTAGTGCAATGCAATGCTCCCTGAAATTCCCTTATGCAATAGTGTATTATATACCTAGAGGGGGGGTGAATAGGTATATGCCCAAATCTCTTCCAACTTCAAAATATGCGGATTACAAGAATGAAATGTATACTTGAAATGATATAGCAATTGTATAGTATGAGTCAATACATGTGAAAATCAATATACAAGAGATACACTCAATACATGATATGGAAGATAATGAAAAGTAAAGCGAAAATAGACACAAGAATTTTTACGTAGTAAAACCTCAAAGAGGAAACATCCACAGGTTGATACCACAACCACCAGCAAAGCAATTCATTATGAAAGAAAGAGATACACATTCAATGCAATCAACTCCTAGTCTATCCACAAGACCAAGTGAATCACTCCCCTGCTCCCTATCCAAGATGAGTCCTTCACCTATAGGAAGCAACTTCCTATCCAAGGCTCCCAAGCCTCTAGGAAGATTTTCTTGCTTAGCTGTCTAGATCCAAAGATCCTAGTCAAGCTTCCCTAGCTCAACCATTTGGAGTATCACACTCCTAGCTAAGACTTTTGCTTAGTTGTTCGGATCCTCTGGATCCTCTTGATCCTAACTAAGACTTCTTGCTTGGCTATCTGGAATCCTTTCCTAGCCAAGTCTTCTTGCTCAAGATAAAACTTCACTCACTTTAATCAAGAGACTTCAACCTTTTCACAAGGCAATGATCTAGGTGATGCAAATGATGCAAATCGCAACTAAATAAAGCAAGATGATCAATCAAGTTCTATGAACATGCTTAGAGATATTCTAGGATATGCTGCTTTCAACAAACAAACACAAATGTACCTAGAAATCAATACATGTGAATCAATAAGAACAAGTCAAGAATATTCAATATATCACTTAAGAATTCTTTGTTCTTAGATCATGAAATTAAATCTAGAAATTATCAAGAGACACATCATACAAGGTATTTCTAGAAACAATTTCAAGTTTAATCAAGTTCAACAAAATATGTTCAAATAAGATCACAAGGCTAAAAACTCAATCAATCAATCAATCATACGAACTTAGAATGTGAACTAACATCATTCTTAACACATTTCATCTATCAAATAAGAAGATTAAAAGAGATGATAAAAAATGAAAGTAAGAAGAAGATGTTTCACATACAAGTATGAACCTCGGACTGAAATCTACTCTCAGCGAAGAATCACGAAGTCACTTGGCTCTGAAAATTCTTGAGGTTTGTAGCTCTCATCAAGACCAACAGTTTTGGCTTTTGAATCAAGTGATTCGGAGTTAAAATGAGAAAGTTATGATTGAAACAAGATACCAAAAAATCAAGGAGAAATTCTGCACATCATTCTTTTTCAATTTTCTTCAAGTTGTGTTTGGAGGGAACAAAAATGATTTTTAAAAGAGAGAGAGATGGAAAGGAAGCACCCAATTGAAGTGTGCCACGTCACTTGGCCCGTGTGGGGCACGTGTGGCACACGTGGACAGAGGACACCTCTGGCCATGTGGCACACGGCCTCCACACGTGGTCCTCCAAGCTTGGCCGTTGGCCTAGCTTGCTCCTCTAGTGCTCCGCTCGCGTTCTTAGGCCGTATCCGGGCCTCCAAACTCCGATTTCGAATCTGTCTTTGAATTACGAATTGTGACTCCCTCATGCACAACGATGACTATAAAACTTTAACAAAAGTTTGAGAATTCATCTCGAAAAACGATGACGAAGACAACTCAACGAATGAGAACGCAAAGTAAAGTAAAGTAGCGTAGATACATAGTTTGGACTCGAAACCTAATGAATGAGTAACCAAAATGACCGGGACTCAATAAGGAATCATATGAGATCATTTTCATGTCCAAAATACAAGAAACACAAATAATTAAACACAAGATCACACAAGTATGCCATTTCCTAGGCATAGTCTTAAAACATGCAACTCTACAATGTATGCCAATATGAGTTCAATGCATGAGCATACTTCAATGGTGTGTGAATGTGTTATACCAAATGTAGCACAATGACGCAGGGACACACATGAATAAATTGTGTGTGTGTGTGCACTTACGCCTTGCAAGAGGAAGAAGAATCTTGATACCTTAGCATCCAAGTACGCGATGTTCCCCTTGAAGATGATATTTGCATGAGACGTTGCTTTTCTTCTTTGAAGCTTCTTTTCACCAATAACAACCTAAGCAACTAATCAATACAAATAAAGAGCATTTTTGCAATGGAATCAAGCCAATAAAGATCTAGGATCTTACACTCCCTTAAATGGGTTACTCCCTCTCAAAACATAATTCTCCCACAACAAACAACATACCAAAAACTCCTCTATCTTTCAAAATACTACTCCCTCTTTTTGCCATGAGATAGGCAAAGGAGAATCCCTATCCGGGTTGCTTTAGCAAAAAGAGTTATTTGCACAAAAGATGATTGCATAATCATACACATGAACTTTATGCAACTTAAATAATTTAGAGAGATTCAAGGAGATTTATTTCAAGACGAATGTGTGAGGTTGTTGCTTTGTATGCAAGACATATAACATCAAAGTTCAATAAATGGTATTTGGCAAAGCTATCTTTAAAAAGATTTCCAAAGAATTCAAACCAATTTGTACCCTTTTGTCATAAGCAAACAAGATATAGTTTCTAAAATTTTTGAAAGAAAAAAGCAACTATATCAATTCTTAAAGGCAAACCAAGACATGGATGTATAAGATCCTATTTGATTTTTCCGGATAAGATATCCGTATAATGGTAGTCTTGTTTACACCATTAAGAAGAGAGACAAGACTAAATTGGATGTAACATCCTTATTGATTTAATGGATACGAGATCTTTATTGATTTTCATCTTGTCATTTGCTTTTCACACATATTGTATTTAAAGATGAGCAATCAAAGATATCATACATATCATTTCAAGTGTGTCATAGTTAAGTTCGCATGTCATGGAGATAAATTATAGGTCATTCAAGTGTTCTTTCCAATTAATTCTCCTAGTCCAAAAATGCATTATTAAACAAAAAAATGACATGGATTACAAACAAAGTAACGGTGCAAACTTATTAATTAAAATACCATATAAGCATATATGTGCAACCAAGTTTCTTAAGCAATTAATGAAGAAGCATAAAGTTGATCAAGGTTTTGCACATTTCAATTTATGCAAGTTAATTTTTTTTGCTTGAGCTCCCTTCATTGGGGTCAATCCGAATCACATCAAGGCATAAGGACAATCCCTATAGATTTATTGAGTCCTCTAAACCTAGTTGCATCTAAGGGCTTAGTAAATAAGTCCGCTTGTTGATCATTTGCACCTACATGCTCAAGTACATTTTCTTCAACTAGTTCTCTAATAAAATGATGTCGAATGTCAATATGCTTAGTCCTAAAGTGTTGTACACGATTTTTAGAAATGTTTATAGCACTTATGTTGTCACAATTGAGAGTGAGTGTATCTGACTCAAAGCTGTAGTCTGCTAGCATTTGTCTCATCTAAAGAAGTTATGTGCAAGCACTCCCCGCGGCTATGTATTTGGCCTCAGCTATGGATAAGGAAATTGAGTTTTGCTTCTTGCAAAACCATGAAACAACATTGTTCCCTAGGAAAAAGCAACCGCCTAATGTACTTTTCCTATCATCACAGTTCTCTGCCCAATCTGCATCACTAAAGTCCACCAAAGTAGGGTTAATGCCAAAAGAGTACCATATCCCATAGTTAGAGGTCCCATTCATAAACCGTATGATTCTTTTCACGGCAGAGAGATGGGAATCCTTGGGATTCGCTTGGTACCTAGCACACACACCCACACTAAAAGCTATATCGGGCCTAATTGCGATCAAGTAAAGCAAGCTACCAATTATGCCACGATATAGACTTTGATCAACACTTTTTCCACTAGTATCCCTGCTTGACTTCAAAGTAGTGTTCATAGGTGTTTCACAATGTTTGGCATTTTCAAGACCAAATTTCTTTACTAGGTTCTTTTCATACTTAGCTTGGGATATGAAAATCCCATCATGCAATTGCTTAATTTATAAACCTAGGATGTAATTGAGATCTCAAACCAAACTCATCTCAAATTCATGGGACATGAAATCAATAAATTGTTGGACTTTTGATTTGTTGGTGGAGTTAAAAACAATATTATTAACATAGATTTGAGCTATAAATAGCTCATCATTATTTCTCTTGATGAATAGAGTTTTGTCAACACTACCCCTAGAGTAGGCATTGTTAATAAGAAAATGAGTGAGGCGCTCATACCAAGCCCTCGGTTCTTGACTACCTCTAAGTGACACTCGCAATCGTACGAGGTCGGAGAGTAGTACACAAGTAAGTAAGATTCGTTCCTACGAAGATTGAGTGATTGATTACTAAAATTGTTTAGATTAATTGCTATTCAAACAAGAAATAAAAGATGGTTTTCATAATTGAATTCTATAAGCAAGTTAATTTAAACTACTAAAAAGGATTTATGCTATTGCGATTAAGAAATGACAAGTAATAAAATCAAATGTAATAATGAAGGAAATGATGCTAAGACTTGACTCCACCCCACCCTCTCCTAAATTCCTCTCTAGACTCACTTGTATACCCAATCTATACTCATGCAATTTGTAGACTCATGCACCCAATTATTAATCTCTAATCTCGGTCAAGTAACAGAGGTTACACCCAAAACGCACCCGAGCCTATCTCTCGATTACCTTGGAATATATGTATGAATTCATTAAGAACATTGGTTCACTAAAAGGAGTCCTATACGCTAGCCTCGGTCGGTCTACCTTACTAGACATGCATAGAAGACATTTTATCAAACACGTTGTGTGCGTCTCTGGTCGGTTCATAACACAACCAAAAATCATTCAACAGGAGATCAATCTATTGAAAGCATTAAATACTCAAAAACATCCATACAAACTACAATTGCACATAATGGATAAAACAAAGGTCAATAAATATATATAGTCAAAAGTGAGGTTTCATCAAATCTTAGTACTAGAGAATTAGCTCATATTACAAAAGTAAGCCATACAATGTATGTGATCAAATGAATACATGGCTAAATATAGCAAATGAAAGAGATAAAGTATAGAGAAAACTATGTAGATCTTCTCTTCTTCCTTTGCTCTTCTTCTCCTCCAAGCTCCTTCAATTTCCTACCTCCCAAGAACAAGAAATGATCATAGATTGATGTCAAGTGTTTGGTGGATTGTGAAGGGTTTAGAATGGTGATGTAAGAAAATGACTTAGTGAATATTCTTAGGTAGGTAATTGGTTGTTTTGGTCTAAAAATATCAAAGGTTATATAGGGGAATGAATTAGGTTAAGGGCAAGGAGGTAAATTCTTGAATTTAACCATTTTTAGGGCAAAAACCCGAGAGGAAAGCGACCTTGGGGGACCTTGGGTTGGGCTCGCCTTTGAGGTCGCTTCTAAAGTAGACTCATGGGGCTTTCCAAAAATAGGTTATACAAAACATAGTTCGATCGTAAGAGGGAGATATGGCCCCTGAAAGTTGAATGTTATGCACAAAGATTTCCAATTTCAGCCCCTATTTTAGGGCATATAACCTACACAATGCTCACAAAACGCATTATATACAAAAACACGCTTGAAAATGAGTACAAATTCTAGGAAATAGGGACCTCAAATAGGTATGTAAATCATCCAATCAAATACCCCCAAATCTATCTTTTGCTCGTCCTTGAGCAAAACCAAAACAAGAACAAAATGAAAATAAAAAAAAATAAAATAAAGAAAATAAAAAAATAAAACACAGCTTTCGCGTGTGACGCGATGGCACTTGACATGTGCCATAAGCCATTTAAACCCCTAGGTGATCCCTAGTGGACGAATGAAGTCTCGTGAGGGTTTACAGAACGACACCCACAAACGTCTTTCCTGCTGAGCCAACTATAGACAAATATGCAATAAGGGGCGGACCGGATTGAGGAATATACATGCTAAGACCCCTAAGATAAAGCTTGGAAAGTGCAACCTAAGGTGATACAACAAGAGAGATTGCAATTCCATACTTCTTAGTGAACATAGATTCAAAAGCATCGAACACAAGAGTCTTATGATAGCATTTCGCCTCGACTCTATACCGTTCAGGATCTCTCTCATTTTATCACTTAGAACCTAGGCTCACTCAACAAACATATGCGGTTGGAAATTATGCATGAGAGATTTTCAAATTTTTACACGCATATGAAATTTTTTGAAAAACTTCTAGAGTTTAAATGCAATTGGACCATAAGAACGGATTTGAACATTAAGAACAAGAGCAGAGCACCGTTTGATACCTTCATCAACAAGCTACAACTCCTCCTAAAGATCAATTAGGACTTCTTTAGAGTTCAAGTGAGGTTATGGTGAATTAGTAATGGGTACGGAATTATGGGTTAGCTACCGATCATGCTTAAGCTTTTATTTGGCATGCTCTTCACAATAATAGTGTCTAGGCACAAATTATTTGATTAATCATTTTGTGCTAAATATTAAGTTGCTTTACATTTTGGTAACTTTTACACTTTTAAAGATTAGTAAGCTTTTTGTGCTATTCTTTTTCTTTTGAGCACTTTTAATTAATTTTTTTTTCATATATTTTGAGCCTCATTCTTTGCACAAATTACACATCTAGCCTGAGTACACACTATTTTTACAATTTTGATTTTTGTTGAGCTTCATTTTGTTATGATAACAAGCCATAACCGTAGCAGGGGAGGGGGGGGGGGGGGGGGGGGTGGTGGTCTAGTTTTTATGTAAGATATGGTGATGTGTATGATATAGGTGGATATAGTGCTAAGGCTTAGTGTGTAGGTCAACATAGATAGGACATTTAAGCACACACACAAGGCAAGGGATGTGTTTGGGATATTTGTAGTGACTTAACACACATAACCTACGTCATCTCTATAGGTACGAGCTAAGCAAGCAAACAAAGGCGAAACTACGGTGATGCTCTTTAAATGACATTCTTTAATGTCCAAAGTATGGAGTGAGGTCCTTTTTATTTATGCTTATTTATTTACAAGAAGAGTGTTTAAGATGAAACAATAAAAAATCACACTCATAAGGACACTATATAGGCTCTGGCCTTACACGGGTAGTCTCCACTAATGATCTAGACATCTTAAGCGCGATACCCAATCACTAAGACACTTTCGAGTATGGTAGGGTGCGTGCAAGCAATGTGGTGTAGCTTTAGATAGCATAACCTTTGCCTAGACTCAGGGATTCAACACATGCAAAAATTTCTTCCAAAGGCATAACCCAAAAGCATCTCATTAAGCAGGCTAATGCTCCAAAATTTGGCTCGAAGTAGGAGAACGAACAAAACACACAATCAAGCAGAAATTGAAAAAATTCACAAAAAAAGAGCACATACAAAACAATCATGCAAAAATGGTCAAAGAATGGCTGCACCCCCAAACCTAAACTGAACATTGTCCCTAATGTTTGCACAAAAGCGGATTGGACAATATAACCTTAGAAGCGGGAGGGAGACCAAACACAACCTCATACAAGCTTGATGCAATGCCACACACTTAATCTAAGCAAGAAAAATAAGACTTAACAAAAACAAAATTAAACAAAACAAAAATAGCTTAAAATTAGAAGAGTTACCTAGGTGGGTTGCCTCTCACCAAGCGCTTGGTTTAACGTTTCGGCTAGATGCATTTCGCTCCTCTCATCAATCTGGATCAACGGTTGGTGCAACATCTTCGCCACCTTTCTTTCTCAACTTATGTGAGGCATAAAACATCCTCACACAAAATCCGTTCACTATTCTTGTTTGGTTCACAGTGAATGCTTTCTTCCCTTTGTCCCTTTTATCCAATTTCTTTTCAATTTTATCCGGAGGAGTCACTTGGGTTTTGTTCATAACTCCATGAGAGCCCGGTTTGTGGATACGTTTCATCTTCTTTCTTGGAGTATCATGAACCACACAAGAATTAGGCGGATCTGTTGGAAAGTCTCTTCTAAAGACTTCCCCTACAGGAGGATTAATAACCTCAACTCGTAAACATGTTTGGGGTAGTGAAGGACTCTTATCGGTGGACTTGAGCATGTTGAACACTTCTTTTTCATATTCAACTCTCAATGTCAACTTGTCCTCTTTATGATCAACCAATGCTCCACTAGTTTTCAAGGACGGCCTCCCAAGAATCAAAGGAATCTCTATATCTTCTTCCATATCTAGAATCACGAAGTCAACTGGGAAGTAGAATTTACCCACCTTCATTAAAACATCTTGCATCACTCCATATGGGTGTTTTATTGATCAATCCGCCAATTGATGGGTCAGTCTTGTAGGCTTCACTTCTCCCAACCCCAACTTTTTGAATATAGAATACGGCATCAAGTTGATGCTCGCTCCTGAGTCTATTAAAGCACTCCTAAACTCCACATTCCCAATAGCACATGGAATGGTAAACCTTCCAGGATCTTTCAATTTTGGAGGGAGTTTGTTTTGAAAGATTGCGCTACACTCGTTCGTGAGTGCCAGTGTTTCTAAATCCTCCAACCTCTTTTTCTTCGATAGTAACTCCTTCAAGAACTTCATGTATTTTGGCATTTGTGCCAAAGCTTTTATGATTGGTATGTTGATATGAAGCTTCTTGAAAGTCTCCAAAAACTTAGCAAAGCCTAGATCATCTTGGTGTTTTTTAAGTCTTTGGGGGTAAGGGATGGGTGATACATAAGCCTTGACTTAGGGTTAATAAGGAAAATCATTTGATGTGGTAGGCACTTTATCTTCATTGTAACTCTTTTTTTCTTTATAACAACTTCTTCAATAGTACCCACGTTTTCAACAACAACTTCTTTTCCCTTCCTAAAATCTTCCAACAATTCAACCTCTCTTCCATTTCTTAATGAAATAGCATTGCATTGCTCTTTGGGGTTAATCACTGTGTTGCTTGGTAATGCCCCTTGCTGCCTCCCTTGGATCGCCCTCGCCAATTGCACAACTTGCGTTTCTAAGTTTTGAATGGAAGCTTGAGAATGTTAGGCCACTTGGTCAATCTTCATGTCAAGCTTCCTCAAGGCTAAGTCTTGGGTCTCCATTCTAGTGTCCAACTTGCTCATATATTTGGAGAAGAGGTCCTCTAGGTTAGACTTTCTCTCTCCCTGATTGGTTGGGAGTTGGTTAGGGTAGTTTTGTTGTTGTTGGGGTTGTTGGAATCTGGGGGGTTGTCTTTGGTTGAGGTTTTGTTGTTATTGTGGTTGGTTGTCCTTCCGTGACAAGTTTGGGTGGTTTCTCCACTAGGGGTTATTTTGGGGATTTTGGTGTTGGTTGTCATTTTGGTGGTTGATGGGATTTTGGTATTTCTGGTTGTAGTTTACAAAGGAGACTTGTTTTGTTGAACCCGAAGCAAATGGGTTTCCAACTTGACAATCCATTCTAGAGTGTGGCCCCAAACGCCACTCACATGAGGCTACTTGCACATTACTAGGCCCTGCACTCATCTTGTTCATTTGTTTTGTAAGTGCTGCCGATTGAGCCTTCACACTTGTCAACTCATCCACTTCTAGCAAACCCGAAATCTTTTTCGGTAATTGCCTCTCATTACCCCAATGACTATTGTTGAGTGCCATTTCTTCTAGGAGATCATTGGCTGCATCCATTGACTTGCTCATTAGAGAACCTCCAGCAGCCGCAACCACCAAATTCCTCGTTGACATTGTGATCCCTTAGTAGAAAGCTTACAAAGTCTGCCACTTTGCAAGTTCATTGTGGGTGTATCTCCTAATAAGCTCCTTGAATCTCTCCCAAGCTTCGTAGAGACTTTCGTTCTCATATTGTGCAAAAGAGGTGATCTCATTTCTAAGGCGAGCCACCTTCCTAGGAGGGAAATACCTATTCAAGAACGCTTGAGCCAATTGATCAAATGTGATGATCGAATTTGGAGGTAGCGAGTTCAACCACATCTTTGCGTTGTTTCTCAAAGAGAATGGGAACTATTTCAACTTAATAAAATCTATCGAAATTCCGTTGTACTTGAAAGTGTCACATATCTCACCGAAGCTTTGTAGATGCATGTTCGGATCATCATTTGGCAACCCATTGAATTGACATGTGGTCGCAATCATCTGAATGATCGACGCCTTTATCTTAAAGGAATTTGCTGCAATTGTAGGTCGACGAATGGACGACATATTTTGCTCAACTTTAGGCAAAGTGTAATCCCTTATAGTGCATTGGTTTTCATTCTCCTCACCCAACTGGTATTGGTTCGCCACATGAGGCAAACCCCTTTGCTCTGATAGTGCATTCAGATCTCCCATCTCTACTCTTCTCACCCTTGTATCTCGTCTATTTCTTAGAGCTAATCTCTCAATTTTAGGGTAAAAATCCAAAAAGCGAAGATTTTGGCTTCTCGTGCGCAAGTGCATGCAAGAGCAAATGTACCTTAAAAGAGAAAAACACAAACTAAATTAAAAAGTTCAAATTAGCAATAAACTAACTAGTATCGATATCAATCGTTCTGCTCAAGCCCCGGCAGCGGTGCCATAAATTGACTACCTCTAAGTGACACTCATAATCGTACGAGGATGGAGAGTAGTACACAAGTAAGTAAGATTCGTTCCCACGAAGATTGAGTAATTGATTACCAAAATTGATTAGCCAAACTGCTATTCAAACAAGCAATAAAAGATGGTTTTTGTTAATCGCCTAAAATGGTGGGAACTAAAAAAGAATTTTCCATTAGCTTTGAGAAGAAAGCCAGGATGTAAAGTAGCAGCGGGAAAGATATCCGGGTACCCCGTCTGCTAGCTGACGGGCTAGAGTAAGAGCCTCTACCCACCCCAGTTAAGTCCAAAATCTCTGGAACCAAGAAAGCTGTAAGGTTGATAATTAGTGTTGGCATTAATTCCATATCAAAACGTGTTTATCTTGTAATGTTTAGTGGTTAGTAATTGAAGAATTTCGAAGACGAAGGATGTCTCAACCACAACTCACTCAAGAAGCCGGCTTTTAAGAGATTCGGGCATTATTGGCCGACAAAGGTATTCAAGGACCTCTTATCTCTTACAAGGCTAGGCACACACTCACACATTTCATTCTTGTGTGTTCCTTCATGATTTAATTTCATTTACATATCACTTTCACACACTTGGCAAAATATGCTCATGCATTCATATTAAGTTAATAAACTTTGTGTTTTGCATTTTTTAGGACTATGTCCGGAAACTAGCATATGTGTGTGTCTTTGTGTTTGTATGTTTCCGTATATTGTGTTTAGGACTTGAACATGTTCTTATTTAATGCCTTATTGAGTTCCGGTCGTTTCGGTTACTCATTCATAAGGTTTCGAGTCCAAACATGTTGACTATGCTACTTTTAGTTCTCATTCGTTCAGTTGACTTCATCGATGATTTCCGAGATGATTTCTCAACCGTTTTTCAAAGTTGTGTAGTCTTCGTCGTGCGTGAGAGAGTCACGGTTCGTTATCCAGAAACAAATTTGAAATCAGAGTTCGGACGCCTAAGATACGGGCCGAAGAATCGAGGGAGCGCGCGAGAGGACAGCCCAGGCCGTGGGCCACTTGGGCTGGCCGTTGGTGAGGCCGTGGGCCCCACAGCCTGGAGCACTCTCTGCTCCCGTGTGGGCCACGCGCCCCCCATGGCCAGGGGGTGACGTGGCACCACGTGATTGGCTCCCTTGGCCCTTCTCTCTCCTCCTATTTCTTCCCTCTCTCTCTCCATTTGAAAATCAAGAAGAAACATTTTCAGAAATCCCGTAAGCTCTCTCTCCAGTTTTTCAGATTTTCGAAACACCATATCTTCCTCATCCGGAGTTGGATTTGAGTGATTCAAGTTGGAGAGTGTTCGTATTTGAGTCCTCTAACATCTCCAAGTGGTTTGGTGGCTGTTTGATCGTGATTTCCAGTGGTTGAACACTGATTTCCGAACCAGCTGTAGAATCCGAGGTAATGGTCTCAACTTTGGGATTTCTTGCTTTTTGACCTTCCATTTGCTTGGGGTTTCTTCTTCTATATCTATGTTTATGTTTGGTAAAAGCTATTGGGAAAGATAGCTTGATTATCATTCTAATTGAAACTCAATTTGTGGACTAATGTTGACTAGATTCTATGATTCTAGGTTTTACATATGTTTGTGAGTTGTATTGTGATTAGAATGGCATCTTAGGTTGTTTGGAACTTAATTGAATTAATTTTGTGATAAATGACCTTGAGATTTGATTTGATCCTTTGATTGATAAAATCTAGGATTTGTGTATTTGTTTGTGATTTAGAGAATATAGGTTTTGATTAACGTAAATCTCAAAACCTTGCTCTATATTTTTGACTAGTATATTGATTGATTTTAATCTCATATATCTAACATTTAATTGTGTATTGATAGCATCTTGAATTTGTACATCATGAACATTTTATGATTCAAGTGTTATATATGTGAATGAGACTTTGAGTGTATGTGTTAGGTATTTCACATGCTTAAGTTTCCATTCTTGTATTTTTGCATCTAGACTTGATTACTTGTGATATCACATGTTTAGGTCTATTTGTGCCATAGAATGTATTGATCACATGTTCTATGTTGTATTGATTGTTTGCATCATTTGCATTCACATGATCACACTAGGAAGTCCTTGTAAAAGGCATGAAGTCTTGGTTAGAGTCGGGGTGACTCGAATAGCCAAGCAAGAAGTCTTGCCAAGAGTCGGGATGACTCGGATAGGTAAGCAAGGAGTCATGGCTAGAGTCGGGAGGACTCGGATAGTCATGCATGGGAGGCTCCCTAGAGGCAAGAGTGCCTTGGATAGGGAGTTGGCTATTGTATTGGTAGGCCTAGGCGTATGGTTAGACATAGACTCCGATAGAGCGGGGTACATGGGAGGTGTATGCACTCTTGAGGAATTTCTAATCTACCATCGATGTTGGTTGTGTGTGGTGTCCAATATATGGTGGTTTCGCATCATTGAGGGATTTCACACCTTTCCAATAGGGTTGGGTAGGCTTAGACTTCACTAGGTTGGGTGAGCTAAAGATTGATCACTTTGTGAATGTTCTATGTTTACTTTCCAATAATATAGTACCCAATGGTTGTAGTTCAACCCGTGGATGTTTCCTCCTTGGAGGTTTTACCACGTTAAAAAATCTCTTGTGTTAATTCTTCCTATCTCTTTCTCTTATATGTTAATTGTATATTTTATTATCTTGATTCATAATATTCACATGTGATGTATTGTGAAGCAAGACATTGTATAGTGTGATTAGTGAATTCATTCCTTAGATCAATTTTGTAACTTTGATTCTTTTATATATTGTAATTTTTCGTATAGTGACATTATGATCACTCTTGTAATTCATTGAACACTTATTGAAATACAAGCTTACTTTGTTGTTGTGTTTATTTGTTCTTTTACCTCACATAACTTGTTGATATACTTTGACGTTGCTCTTATGATTGTATTATCGTATTGTCTATGCATGTCTTCCTTGGCTTATTGTGTTGTGTGTAAGGCTACCTTGAGGGACAAACGAATGTTTGTTCAAGGGTTTGAAAAAGGTGTAAAAACCTATTCACCCCCCCCCCCTCTAGGTATGCTTTAAGCAATTTAACTTCGTTTGTATACTTTCATTTGGTATCAGAGCGGGTCGTCGGACGGCACTCGACGAGATTCGGTTTATACTTACGAGTGAATTGCTTAGGTTTTTGCTAGTATGGTTTTCCAAGATGATGTGTTGACCGAAGGGGCTTCGAATTCTAGGCCTCCTCTTCTCAAGGGTCACAACTATGGGTTTTGGAAATTGAGGATGAAGGCTTACATCCGATCTATTGATGAGAGAGCTTGGATGACCATTGAAGAAGGTTACCTTGCTCCTAACAAGATTGAGGATGGAGTGACCATTTCCAAGCCTAGGAGTGAGTGGTCTACTAATGAGTTTGAGTTAGCAAAATGGCAACATCGGGCGGTGAATGCTATTTTCGGAGGTGTTGATTGTTAGGATTATACTCAATAGCAAGAGTGTAATGTTGTAATTAACAATCTTTTTCATATTAATAAAGTGATTTCTGGTTTAACAAATCGTATAGCATTTATAGTTTATATTATAATTGTCAAAGTAAATAATCATAAGGTCTAAAGACTATGGGAAAAGAAGAATTGTTCGTACATCTGGATATGTATGTGGTAGACACAATTCTTTAGTTAGTCTTGAATAATGTTCACAACTTAAGTTAAAGGTTGGGCACCTTTATCTTGTTAAAGTTGTAGAATTCTTTTGCTAGCATTTGAGTGGGATCAAATGAGATATGATGAGTCTAAAATCATCGGAGTGTCTTCGAGCAAAAGGATCTAGTGCACTGGGTGCATTGAACTGGATCACAATGAAAAGCTTTATCTAGAACCGTCAATAGATAATAGTCTTTTCATTATCAGGACAATCGGAGAGTCTATCTTAATCCTGAGATAAATGATGGACTTATGGTTGCAAGTGATATCATTTGAGTTATCAATGAGTACGATTATATCGCATAGTCTATCCTCGATAGTTTGGTGATATTCATTTGTTAATCGATAGAGGACTTCATTTATAGATATGGACATCGTGGCTCCATTTAATTAAATGAGAGTATAATATCATCATATGGATGTTTTGAGGTAATTGGATATTAAATCTCAACGTTGAGTTTTCAATAGTGTCTATTGAAAACATGGCTTCTGGACAAGTCAAAATATCCAAGTTCAAAACGTGGTCATATGAGTAAATATGGTAACTTGGAGAGTTATAGGCGGTCTATGAACTCTTGGCGATTACTGATATTAATCACGAGGATACACTATCTCCAATATGATTGTCTAGGGTATGAATGAGGAGCATCTTCCTTTTCTATCTTTATTTAAGAGTTCAGTTTTAGCTCTTTAGTGGAATGAGTTAAAATTAATGGATCGGACCTAAGTGAATCATTTGTTGATTGTGATTAGGTTATGTCTATTGAAGCTTAAATTTAGATGGCCCGCCAAGATCCCCAATCCACACGGACTTGCATGGATCACTTGATATATTCTACCGGACCAATTTAAGGGTCCATCTAGAATTGCATTTAATATATTAAGAATATAATTTGCACATTATTTAAGTAATGGGCTGCTCAATTATATTAATATATTAATGAAAGACATGTGGGCTTGTTTCTTTTAGTAAGAATGGGTCTGGTTCACATGTGGGCTTTTTATTTAAAGTTCAATGGATTAAATGAAATAAGAAAATAATGTTAGGCCCAATCTTATACAAGTGGGGCGGCAAGGTTAAAATTTTAACCTAAAATATTATTTTGTTTCATTTGTTTTAATTAAATAAGAATTAATTAATTTATTGATTAATTGTTTAATTAAAGAAACAAATCTTTCCTAAAAAGGTAAAAGACTTGTTTGACAAGGAAATAAATAAATTAGTTTTATTTATTTAATCAAATAAGGAGTCTTTTTATTTAGTCAAAATAAAAGAATAAAAATCAAGGAGTTGGATTAGGGTTTGAAGTCTATAAAGTTGAAAAGAATTAGGGTTGAATTTTAGTCACCCTATATAAGTGACATGATGAAATTCGGCCAACCCTAATCTTAGACTACATAGAATTCGGCAACCCTAAAGGAAAAAGAAGAAAAAATTCGGCCAACCTATATAAGGGTTCTTATAGGGTTCGGCCACCACAATGCTTGGTGCTTGAGTTTTTATTTCTTTCTTCTTCTTCTTAATTCCAAGAGAGTTTTTATTCTAAAAAGACAAAAAGGAGTGTGAAATTATTCTTTGATAGTATACTATTGCTTAATCATCAATAAGCTTGTGTATACGATATCGATCTAGGTTCACGCGAGTTTCGATCATTAGATTGAGAACTCAAAAGTGACCGGAATAATTTTTGACATTCTTTTGATTGTTTTGTGACTAACAAAGAAAAGAAAGTTTTTGTTTGGTCCATTCACAGGTTTGCAATTCAAAGAAAAGGGACACCACGCTCCTAGGTGATCCACGTTCGTGCTCGGATTGAAGGTCTTGCGGATTACCATCGACGTAAGTCAATCGGATCACGCGACAAAAGGTAATTTACTTTTGTTAATGTATATGCATGTTTATTGATTAAAAGGGTTTAAGGTTCATAAAGGAAAAAATTTTAAAAGTCACTAAATCGTTTTTAGTATCGCTTCCGCTGCGTTTACCACTTTTGTTATTATTTTTTCCCTACATTGATACTAGGCAATTTTCCTACATTCAAAACCTAGAAACCTCTAAGGAGGCATGGGAGGCTCTCCAAGTCACCAATGAGGGGACTAAAGCGGTGAAGAAGTCTCGTCTTCAATTGCTCACTTCCCAATTTGAGGTTTTGCAAATGGGTGAGGAAGACAAGTTTGTTGACTTCCAAGATAAGCTACTAGACATCGCCAACCAATGTCAAGCACTTGGTACTCCTATCTCCGGTGAGAGGCTAAATTGGAAGATTCTTAGATCACTTCCAAAGAGGTTCAAAGCCAAGGTTACCGCCATTGAAGAGAGCAAAGACGTTGACATCATGAGCATAGATGAGTTGCTTGGATCTCTTCAAACTTTTGAGGCGTGTATGAAACCAAAGGCTAAGAACAAGGGTTTAGCTCTCAAGGTTGTCAAGGAAGCTAGTAGTAGCGAAGATGATGAGGAGATGGCATTATTGGTTAGGAAGTTTAGGAAGTTCATGAGGAAAGGTGCCAAGTCAAGTGGCAAGTACTCAAGGGACAAGGAAGTCAAGAAGTCCTTTACTCCACCTCATGAGAAGAGTGGCCATGCTAAGAGCAATAGGAAGGTTCAATGCTTCAAGTGCAAGAAGCTTGGACATTATGCTTCGGATTGTCCTAGTGGTGATTCTAAGAAGGACAAGAAGGGAAAGGCTATGGCGGCTACATGGAGTGAAGATGATGCCTCTAGTGATGAGGAGAGCTCAAGTGATGAGTGTAAGGATTCCCTTTATTTGATTGGCTTGTTTCGTGGACAAACCACATGTGGGGTTCTTTGTAAGGGTAGCTTAGGTATTGGTATTCAAGCTCAAGGCCCTTTCAAGACCTCATCTTGATAAGCACCAAAGGTAAATTTCTAGTGCTTACGTGCTTTGAAGAGATCTAGTTGCACACACACGCACAACTCATGCATAAATGTTATTCTTATATGTTGTGTGTTTTCATATGTGTGCATTCATAATTGTTGAATATCTCTTCATGCATGTTTATTTAATTGCATCTAGTTTATTGAAATGCCATGACATGTTTAGGCATTAGGATGCAAAGTCATGATTTTTATTCATGCATGTTTGAATTGAGTGCATCTTGTTCAATGATAATGCCATGACATGTAAGGCATTAGGATGCATTCAATACCCACACTTGCACTTCATGATTAGTCTTAAGTGTGGTGTAATTCGTTTTCGTTTGTGTGATCGGAAACGTCCGCGCTTGCACGATGGTGTGCATGTCTTAGCGCGATGGTTGACCACTTGAGAAGGTCTCATTCTTCTCTTGGATAAGTGGTAGTTTTGGTTTGGTTGATTGGAGTAAGGTGTCTAGTTTTAAAAGATTGGATTTCAATGTTTTAAGTGTTTTCAAACCTGACCTTTGCATGGTCTTGTGACCATAACTTTTTACACAAAGCTTCAAAATGAGTTTTGAAAATTTTTGTACAAACTAGACACCCATACCTTTCCAACGGTATATTATTCGTAATATTTCATGACCGTTTGGATTGGTTTTAAAATCTCCAAAGTTACAACCAAAACAGGGCAACTCTGTTGTTGTCCGTTTCTGACCTTTGGTCACTCAATTGACCATAACTTTTTCTACAGACATCAAAATGCCATTCTGTAAAAACTATTAGAAAGTAGACATCCATACCTGTCCAACGATATATCATATGAAAGGTTTTGATATTGTTTGGTCATGTTTCGAAGCGCTCGAATATTGAGTCGCTGCACTGACGCGAGTATCGCGAAAATGCCCATAATTTTTCCATTTCTTCCAAAACGACATAGTTTCATTTGGGCATTATAAATACATATCTTTCTCATCATTTTGAGGGCAGAGCCACAAAATCAAACCCTAGAGAGAGAGGCTCCTTATTCTTAAGAGAGAAAGAGAGACTTGAGAGAAAAAGCTTAAAGATTACATCTTTATCTCTCTAAACCCATTCCCACATGCACAAATCATCATCTAGGCATCATCTAGGTTCATCTAGCATGTGCTAATGCATGGGTCTTCTTCAACACACATGGTATGATTTGTTGAACACTTTTATCTTACATAATTAGTGTTTTTACTTATCAATTTATCTCTTTTATCACTTGTATGTTCTTTGAGTAATTTCTACATACATGATTGAGATTATGTGTTGATTGGGTTATTTATGTTAGCTAGGTTTTCATGCCTATTTTATATCTAGCTAATTAATCTCATTATATGATTGAGATTATTTTTGATAGCTTAATTGATTAGGTCATTATTGCCTAAAAGCTATGCCATAAACATTCTTGTGTGATTTATTAATAACTAGGTTGATAGATTGTTTTTTAATCAACTAGTTAATCTTTTGATTGTTTGTGGGTTATTTGTGATAGCTATTGTATTTAGGATTGGTCATCCTTAACATAGCTAAAGTTGTATGCCATGTCATATAGCTATTTTGATATCTAGGATTGATTTAAATTGAATATATCATCATCCTAAATAAGCATCTAAGGTTCCCTAGCCTTGTTTGTTAATTGAATATTCATACATATTCACATAGGGTTGTGCATCTCTTTTGAGAGATTGAAGTCTTGTGTGATTGACCGGGAATAGGTCGGACACCGGGAACAGGTGGTCACATAAGCAATTGGACTAGAGCCACTTTTAAAGGCCCGCGTGGTAGAAGTGGGGGGTTATTGACCGGAGTGTTAGACGAGGTCTACATAGGTTGTAAACTCCATTTCAATTAGTGGATTTCGAGGTCCGAGTGTGGCGCACTAAACAGCCCGTGCTTTTTCCCAGTGGTTGGGTTTTCCACGTAAACATCAAGTGTCATTTATTATTTCCGCATCTTATTACACTTGTATGTATTTTTGACTTGCTAGGGGTATTTTCGTAAAATTGACATGCACGCGAAAATTGGGTAATAATTAGATAAAATCTATTCACCCCCCTCTAGCTTTATATATTAAACACACCTTGAGAACGTATTCCTTTCAATGAGTCTTCTAGTGAAGAAGAGCTAGTAAGCAACTTTGTTGCATTCATGGCTTCTCACTCTACTCTAAAGGATGTAAATCAAGATTCGTTGGATAAGGAGATTGATCAAAGTCATCAAGAGTGTCTAAATGATAATCCGTCCTACATTGATCTTTTGGCTAAGGTGAAGTTTCTTGAGGAGAAGTTGAAATTAGCCTTAAGTGAGATTGATGAGAAGGAGGACTTGATCAAGATTCAAGTGGATGAGTTTGTTGCTACAACTCATAGGCTCTTGCGTGAAAAGAATGCTATTGAAAAGAAGCTTTGCGAAGTTGAGGGTATTTTACTTGAAAAGGATAGGATCATCTCTAATATGAACTTAGGGAGCTCAAGTGTAGCGGTGGTTGAAGAGAAGCTCATAGAAGCATCACTTCCTACTAGCAAAGCTATCATTGAAGAGAAAGCTCCTAAGAAGAGACGTTCCAAGAAGAAGAACAAATTGAAGAATAAGGTACCCCTTGAAACTCCCATTTGTCCTCCACCACCACCGGAAGGTAAAATCTCTCTTTTTGTTCCCATATGTCATTTTTGCAATACCTTAGGTCATATCAAGCCCAAGTGCTATAAATTCATTGAATATTGCAACTTAGAAAATGCATCTAGGAATAGAGAGATTGGACCTAATTCTATGCATGCTAAAGCTTTTGAATATGGAAAGCATGATAATTTTTCAAAGCATGTTAAGAATGTCCGGAAGGTGAAGAATGCATATCCTACAAAATTTGACCATGCATGTGTTGCTAACAATGTTGAGAAAAAGAGTATTAATGATATTATTGTGAATCAAGTTGTGGAAGAACTTTACTCTAAGTTCAACATTGTGGTCAAAGAGAATCTTGATGATGTTCGTGTATGTCCACCCAAGACAAAATTTGTCAAGGGTGAGTGCTCTTACCACTAGTGTAAGTTGCACATGTGAGTTAGCTTTAAGACTAGTGTTGTTGATAAGAAGCTTAGCTTTTTGCTTTGTATCTTTACAACTTGACATGAACTTAGCTATCTCACTTTGCTTGTTATGATAGTCAAAATTTGTTGATTAACTTTTGAGAAGTTTTTTTTTGGAATCTATATGGTAACATTGTTGTTTTGGCTTTTAGAGAAAGTCATTTTTTTTTTGTTTGTTTGAGTTGGATTACATTGTCTTTAGTCTCTTGGAATCAACACACCTATAACTTGTAGTCATGAGGACTTACAAGCCAAGAGGACTCATAAAAAGGGTGAAGACATTGTATTTGGTGAAAATAGCTTGCGAAGGTATCTCTATATCATATTGCTTGCTTACTTGATTTTTCATCTATCAACTCATTGTTTGTATCACATTCATGAAGCATGTCATAATTGAGAACTAATATAGTGTTTATATGGTCCTCTTTGACATTTGCTAGTTTAAGATCTTTTGGTGATAAGTGTTCACATTGATCTTATTTCATGAAGTGTGTTGTTATTTGTATGATTGTTGAGTGGCTAATTTTTGAATAATGTGAGCTTCATACTCTTTGATAGCTACTCTCTTGAGAAGTAGAGATCTTAAGTTGTTAGGATTATGCTCAATAGCAAGAGTGTAATGTTGTAATTAACAATCTTTTTCATATTAATAAAGTGATTTCTGGTTTAACAAATCGTATAGCATTTATAGTTTATATTATAATTGTCAAAGTAAATAATCATAAGGTCTAAAGACTATGGGAAAAGAAGAATTGTTCGTACATCTGGATATGTATGTGGTAGACACAATTCTTTAGTTAGTCTTGAATATTGTTCACAACTTAAGTTAAAGGTTGGGCACCTTTATCTTGTTAAAGTTGTAGAATTCTTTTGCTAGCATTTGAGTGGGATCAAATGAGATATGATGAGTCTAAAATCATCGGAGTGTCTTCGAGCAAAAGGATCTAGTGCACTGGGTGCATTGAACTGGATCACAATGAAAAGCTTTATCTAAAACCGTCAATAGATAATAGTTTTTTCATTATCAGGACAATCGGAGAGTCTATCTTAATCCTGAGATAAATGATGGACTTATGGTTGCAAGTGATATCATTTGAGTTATCAATGAGTACGATTATATCGCATAGTCTATCCTCGATAATTTGGTGATATTCATTTGTTAATCGATAGAGGACTTCATTTATAGATATGGACATCGTGGCTCCATTTAATTAAATGAGAGTATAATATCATCATATGGATGTTTTGAGGTAATTGGATATTAAATCTCAACGTTGAGTTTTCAATAGTGTCTATTGAAAACATGGCTTCTGGACAAGTCAAAATATCCAAGTTCAAAACGTGGTCATATGAGTAAATATGGTAACTTGGAGAGTTATAGGCGGTCTATGAACTCTTGGCGATTACTGATATTAATCACGAGGATACACTATCTCCAATATGATTGTCTAGGGTATGAATGAGGAGCATCTTCCTTTTCTATCTTTATTTAAGAGTTCAGTTTTAGCTCTTTAGTGGAATGAGTTAAAATTAATGGATCGGACCTAAGTGAATCATTTGTTGATTGTGATTAGGTTATGTCTATTGAAGCTTAAATTTAGATGGCCCGCCAAGATCCCCAATCCACACGGACTTGCATGGATCACTTGATATATTCTACCGGACCAATTTAAGGGTCCATCTAGAATTGCATTTAATATATTAAGAATATAATTTGCACATTATTTAAGTAATGGGCTGCTCAATTATATTAATATATTAATGAAAGACATGTGGGCTTGTTTCTTTTAGTAAGAATGGGTCTGGTTCACATGTGGGCTTTTTATTTAAAGTCCAATGGATTAAATGAAATAGGAAAATAATATTAGGCCCATCTTATATATAAGTGGGGCGGCTAGGTTAAGGTTTTAACCTAAAAAATATTATTTTGTTTCATTTGTTTTAATTAAATAAGAATTAATTGATTTATTGATTAATTGTTTAATTAAAGAAACAAATCTTTCCTAAAAGTAAAAGACTTGTTTGATAAGTAAATAAATAAATTAGTATTATTTATTTAATCAAATAAGGAGTCTTTTTTATTTAGTCAAATAAAAGAATAAAAATAAAAGAGTTGGATTAGGGTTTGAAGTCTATAAAGTTAAAAAGAATTAGGGTTGAATTTTAGTCACCCTATATAAGTGACATGATGAAATTCGGCCAACCCTAATCTTATACTACATAGAATTCGGCAACCCTAAAGGAAAAAGAAGAAAAATTCGGCCAACCTATATATATGTTCTTATAGGGTTCGGCCACATCAATTAATTGGTGCTTGAGTTTTTATTTTCTTTCTTCTTCTTCTTAATTCTAAGAGAGTTTTTATTCTAGAGAGACAAAAAGGAGTGAAAAATTATTCTTTGATAGTATACAATTGCTTAAACATCAATAAGCTTGTGTATACGATATCGATCTAGGTTCACGCGAGTTTCGATCATAAGATTGAGAACTCAAAAGTGACCGGAATAATTTTGACATTCTTTTGATTGTTTTGTGACTAACAAAGAATAGAAAGTATTTGTTTGGTCCATTCACAGGTTTGCAATTCAAAGGAAAGGGAGACCACGCTCCTAGGTGATCCACGTTCGTGCTCGGATTGAAGGTCTTGCGGATTACCATCGACGTAAGTCAATCGGATCACGCGACAAGAGGTAATTTACTTTTGTTGATATATATGCATGTTTATTGATTAAAAGGGTTTAAGGTTCATAAAGGAAAAATTTTAAAAGTCACTAAATCGTCTTTAGTATCGCTTCCGCTGCGTGTAACACTTTTATTTGATTATTTTTTCCCTACAATTGGTATCAGAGCCTAGGTTGAACCCTTTTAATTAATTAACGTATATATACGTGGATCTATTTCTTTTTATTGTGATTATGCATGTTTAGAAAGAGATGGCACTCTAGGTATTCAAATATATAATTACATGTGATGTATGGATTTATATATATTTTATGTGGTTTGTTATTGCTCGATTTTGGCCCTAGATTTTCAATGTAATTTTTGTTTCGGAGTTGTAACAAGAAGGGTGGTCTATTATCGCCATAATTCCTTCTTGGTAGATTGCTAGGTTTTATTTTTTTTTATATGTGCAGTATTTTTTTAGGGTTACTGCAGTTTTTTTTATTTATTTTTAGTATGTGCAGTTTTTGGTTTGTAAAAATACTGCAGTGAATAAAAAAAAAAAAAAAAATTAATACTGCAGTATTTATTATATATATACTGCCGTAATATATTTAGGTCTTGGAGATTCGAAGACACGAAGCAAAACGAAGCAACCGGAACCAAGTACGAGCACCGTGCGCACCCTAGGAGTGGATTGGGCTGCGCATGACAAGCCCAAACTTTGGTGGGCTGCGCATGGCAGCCTTGTGTGGCCTTATGGGCTGCGCAAGGCAGCCCCTTTGTGGGGTTGTGGGCTGCGCACGCCCATGGGAGAAGGCCGAAGGATGAGCGTATGGTTGATGGGCCACCTGAAGATCTTGTATTCCTGACAAATTGTAATTTACTTGTTTTTCTAGGATGGGCCAAAGTTGTTGCTATTTAATTTATGCTTAAATATTACAATATTTGTTATTGTATGATAACATGACATATAGAATAGGAGTGCCACGCATATATCTCTTTTGGTATGAACATGCATTGAATGATTTAGGTATCTAAATTGGCATCTAGATAACTCGGTAAATCATTCTATGGGATTTAATCACACGCCTTAAATAATTGAGTGGGAGAAGGTGTTTTGGTAACACCTATGGCCTCCAAGGTTAGTTGAGCTTTATTATTTATTGGTAATCCCCCCAAGGGGCGTCCATGAATGGAATTTAGCAACATACTTCCTTACAAGGATAGACTAGACAATGGACTCAAACGAGATCTACTCCCCAAGGAGGGATTTTCGTGAGAGAAAATTGAGGGTCGATATCTTGGTAACACACTCAATGTAATTTTATTGATATCCTCCCAAGAGTTCTTGTTAATAAAATTGCAAGGCTAAAATTGAAAACGCTGGTTGTTATGTTAACAATTAGGTGGGACCTAGTCTAACTAGTAAATGGTGCGAACTCCCAAAGGAGGCGTAACATTTATGGGTGTTAGATCACCGTTGAATTTTATGATTGAGTTATTTATTTAATTCAAGATAAATATTTAAAAGTGCTTTATCATGATTATTTACTTATATATGTTTTGTTTTATTCAGAAATCATGACCCCATCACTTATGAACATCCTGAAAGATAACACTTTAACTGGAGATAATTATGTCACATGGAAAAGGAAAATTGGGTTGTTGCTGCAAAGTGAAAAACATAAGTTTGTTCTAACTACTCCTAAACCACCTGCTCCTAATAATGAATCTAGCATAATGTGTAGAGATGAGTATGAGCAGTGGAAGACTTCAGATGATATGGCAAAATGTTACATTATGGCCACTATCTCCGACGTGTTGCAACAGCAGCATGAAGGAATGGAGTCCGCTGCTGATATAATGATGTCTCTAGAGGAAATGTTTGCTATGAAGTCTAGGACGACTAAGAGAGAGGCAGTGACTGCTTTTATGAATCTTAGGATGAAACCTGGACAGGCTGTGAAAGATCACATGATGAAAGTCATAGCACATCTCAACATTGCTGAACTGCATGGCGCTGAGATAGATGGTGAGACAAAGATTGATATGGTTGTCAATTCATTGTCAGATTCCTTTGATCAGTTCAAATTGGACTACACTTTGAACAAAAAGGAATACACCTTACAAGGCCTGATGCAAGATGTTCAAAGTGCTGAAAAGATCCTTGTGAAAGGCAAAGGTCAAGAGATTCATATGGTTGGTAAAGTTGCTACTGTTAAGGCCCGTCAAAAGGTCAAGAAACAACAGAAGAAAAAGCAACTTGGGCCTATCAAGAAGGAGACCAAGAAAGTAACCAAGATCAAAGGGAAATGCTTCCTTTGTGGTGAAAAGGGACATTGGAAGAGAAATTGCCCAAAGTCCCAGAACAAGAAGGAAGAAGGTAATTTGAATTATCTAGAAACATGTTTTTTGGCTGATTCTACAGATTCTTGGATCATAGACTCAGGAGCCACTAATCATGTTTGTTATTCCTTGCAGGGGTTTCAAGAAAGGAGAAAGCTGAGTAAGAATGAAATCAATTTGCGCTTGGGCAACGGAACGTTAGTGTCTGCAAGTGCAGTGGGAGATATTAGAGTTTATTTGGATTCTAGAAGGCATTTAGATTTAATAGACGTTTATTATGTACCTCAATTCAAGAGGAATTTAATTTCAGTTTCTTGTTTGAATAAATTTGGATATTCGGTTACTTTTAATAAAGTTTTTATTATTAGTAAGAATGACAAAATTATTTGCCAAGGTACATTGGAAAACGGTCTATACTTTTTGCATAGAAATATCTCTCACTCGTTAGACACAGAAATAACGGAACCTAATCATAAAAGAGTAAAATTATCAACAGATGAAACCTATCTTTGGCATTTACGCTTAGGTCATATTAACCTTAATAGGATTAAAAGATTGGTATGTGACGGACCTTTGAGTGACTTAAAGGTTGATGATCTACCAACTTGTGAATCTTGTTTGGAAGGTAAAATGACCAAAAGGACGTTCTCTGCCAAAGGTGCAAGAGCCACTGAATGTTTAGGATTGATACACACTGATGTATGTGGACCTATGAGCATTCAAGCTAGAGGTGGATATGAGTACTTCATCACCTTCACGGATGATTACTCGAGATTTGGTTATGTGTATCTCATGAGACATAAGTCGGATGCTTTTGACATGTTCAAAGCATTCAAAGCTGAAGTGGAAAATCAGCTTGAGAAACACATAAAAATCTTGAGATCTGATCGTGGTGGAGAATATCTATCTGGTGAGTTTCAGCAATATCTTATTGATAATGGGATAGTTTCTCAGTTTTCTGCACCAGGTACACCTCAACAAAATGGGGTAGCAGAAAGGAGAAATAGAACTCTTTTGGATATGGTTAGGTCTATGTTGAGTTATTCAACGCTTCCTATTTCTTTTTGGGGATATGCTTTACAAACTGCTATATACATTCTAAACGATGTACCATCTAAGTCTGTTCCTAAAACACCGCATGAGTTGTGGACTGGGCGCAAGCCTAGTTTACAACACTTAAGGATATTTGGTTGTCCTGCGCATGTGTTAAAAGGAAAGACAGAAAAGATGGAGTCCCGTTCAGAAACATGTATATTTGTAGGGTATCCAAAAGAAACTAAAGGATATTATTTCTATAGTCCTTCAGATCTTAAAGTATTTGTTTCGACAAATGCTAAATTTCTGGAAAAGGACTATATGAATGATTTTGTGCCTAGAAGTAGAATTGTCCTGAATGAGATGTCAGGAGATACAATTCCACGAGAGGTTACACAACCTAACCCAATTGTAAGTTCCGATCCAACACAAGATCAACAACCTACCATTCCTCGTCGTAGTGGGAGGGTTAGAACACAACCCGAAAGATACATCGGTCTGGGAGAATCAGTGGAGAATCTCCCGGACGACGATGATCCCTATACGTACAAGGAAGCTATGGAGGATGTTGATAGTCGCCATTGGCAAAAGGCAATGCAATCCGAGATTGAATCTATGTTCGATAACAAAGTCTGGTCCCTTGTAGACTTGCCTAAAGGGATAAAACCCATTGGGTGCAAGTGGGTATACAAGAGGAAAAGAGGTATGGATGGAAAGGTGGAAACCTTTAAAGCTAGATTGGTAGCTAAAGGGTATACACAGAAAGAAGGTATCGATTACGAGGAAACCTTCTCTCCTGTGGCCATGCTTAAATCCATTAGGATACTCTTATCCATTGCAGCATCTTTAGATCTAGAGATTTGGCAAATGGACGTCAAGACAGCTTTCCTAAATGGAAGTCTTGACGAAAGCATCTACATGATGCAACCAGAGGGATTCATTGAAAAGGGCCAAGTGGATAAGGTATGCAAGTTGCAGAAATCCATATATGGATTAAAGCAAGCATCCAGATCCTGGAACATAAGGTTTGATCAAGCTGTCAAAGGTTTTGGATTTATTCAGAATCCTGACGAACCTTGTGTATACAAAAGGATTAAAGGCGACAAGTTGGTTTTCCTGATTCTTTATGTTGATGATATACTACTCATTGGAAACGATGTAGGTGTATTGACATCAGTAAAAGAATGGTTAGCAAAACAATTTGATATGAAGGACTTAGGAGAAGCAAGTTTTATTCTAGGTATCCAAGTAATAAGGGATAGAAAGAATAGAACGATTGCATTATCCCAAGCTTCATACATAGACAAAATCTTGTCTAGGTTTTCCATGCAGGATTCCAAGAAAGGTATGTTACCTTTCAGACATGGAATCAAGCTTTCTAAGGAACAAGTTCCTAAGAATGAGCATGAAGAGCAATTCATGAGTAGAGTTCCATATGCCTCGGCAGTTGGAAGTCTCATGTATGCAATGCTCTGTACTAGACCAGATATTTGTTTTGCTGTTGGCATAGTTAGCAGGTTTCAATCGAAACCTGGACCTGATCACTGGACGGCAGTCAAGCATATTTTCAAGTATCTTAAGAGAACGAGAGATAATATGCTTGTATACTCTGGAGGGGATTTGGTTCCCGTTGGGTATACAGATTCTGATTTCCAATCAGATTCTGACTCCAGAAAATCCACATCAGGGGCTGTGTTTACTATTGGAGGAGGAGCAGTTATATGGAGGAGTATCAAGCAATCTTGTATTGCTGATTCCACCATGGAAGCTGAGTATGTTGCTGCATGCGAAGCTGCCAAAGAGGCTGTTTGGCTCCGCCAATTCTTGATTGACTTAGAAGTGGTTCCTAGTGCGAATAAGCAGATCACTATCTACTGTGACAACAGTGGAGCAGTGGCTAATTCGAAAGAACCAAGAAGTCACAAGAGAGGTAAACACATTGAAAGAAAGTATCATCTTTTAAGGGAGATTGTTCAAAGAGGTGACGTGACGATTACCAAAATCGCGTCAGCAGAAAATCTAGCGGATCCCTTCACAAAGGCTCTACCTCAGAAGAGTTTCGATGGGCATCTAGAGAATATGGGCTTGAGAGATATGACACATTTGCTATAGCGCAAGTGGGAGATTGTTAGGATTATGCTCAATAGCAAGAGTGTAATGTTGTAATTAACAATCTTTTTCATATTAATAAAGTGATTTCTGGTTTAACAAATCGTATAGCATTTATAGTTTATATTATAATTGTCAAAGTAAATAATCATAAGGTCTAAAGACTATGGGAAAAGAAGAATTGTTCGTACATCTGGATATGTATGTGGTAGACACAATTCTTTAGTTAGTCTTGAATATTGTTCACAACTTAAGTTAAAGGTTGGGCACCTTTATCTTGTTAAAGTTGTAGAATTCTTTTGCTAGCATTTGAGTGGGATCAAATGAGATATGATGAGTCTAAAATCATCGGAGTGTCTTCGAGCAAAAGGATCTAGTGCACTGGGTGCATTGAACTGGATCACAATGAAAAGCTTTATCTAAAACCGTCAATAGATAATAGTTTTTTCATTATCAGGACAATCGGAGAGTCTATCTTAATCCTGAGATAAATGATGGACTTATGGTTGCAAGTGATATCATTTGAGTTATCAATGAGTACGATTATATCGCATAGTCTATCCTCGATAATTTGGTGATATTCATTTGTTAATCGATAGAGGACTTCATTTATAGATATGGACATCGTGGCTCCATTTAATTAAATGAGAGTATAATATCATCATATGGATGTTTTGAGGTAATTGGATATTAAATCTCAACGTTGAGTTTTCAATAGTGTCTATTGAAAACATGGCTTCTGGACAAGTCAAAATATCCAAGTTCAAAACGTGGTCATATGAGTAAATATGGTAACTTGGAGAGTTATAGGCGGTCTATGAACTCTTGGCGATTACTGATATTAATCACGAGGATACACTATCTCCAATATGATTGTCTAGGGTATGAATGAGGAGCATCTTCCTTTTCTATCTTTATTTAAGAGTTCAGTTTTAGCTCTTTAGTGGAATGAGTTAAAATTAATGGATCGGACCTAAGTGAATCATTTGTTGATTGTGATTAGGTTATGTCTATTGAAGCTTAAATTTAGATGGCCCGCCAAGATCCCCAATCCACACGGACTTGCATGGATCACTTGATATATTCTACCGGACCAATTTAAGGGTCCATCTAGAATTGCATTTAATATATTAAGAATATAATTTGCACATTATTTAAGTAATGGGCTGCTCAATTATATTAATATATTAATGAAAGACATGTGGGCTTGTTTCTTTTAGTAAGAATGGGTCTGGTTCACATGTGGGCTTTTTATTTAAAGTCCAATGGATTAAATGAAATAGGAAAATAATATTAGGCCCATCTTATATATAAGTGGGGCGGCTAGGTTAAGGTTTTAACCTAAAAAATATTATTTTGTTTCATTTGTTTTAATTAAATAAGAATTAATTGATTTATTGATTAATTGTTTAATTAAAGAAACAAATCTTTCCTAAAAGTAAAAGACTTGTTTGATAAGTAAATAAATAAATTAGTATTATTTATTTAATCAAATAAGGAGTCTTTTTTATTTAGTCAAATAAAAGAATAAAAATAAAAGAGTTGGATTAGGGTTTGAAGTCTATAAAGTTAAAAAGAATTAGGGTTGAATTTTAGTCACCCTATATAAGTGACATGATGAAATTCGGCCAACCCTAATCTTATACTACATAGAATTCGGCAACCCTAAAGGAAAAAGAAGAAAAATTCGGCCAACCTATATATATGTTCTTATAGGGTTCGGCCACATCAATTAATTGGTGCTTGAGTTTTTATTTTCTTTCTTCTTCTTCTTAATTCTAAGAGAGTTTTTATTCTAGAGAGACAAAAAGGAGTGAAAAATTATTCTTTGATAGTATACAATTGCTTAAACATCAATAAGCTTGTGTATACGATATCGATCTAGGTTCACGCGAGTTTCGATCATAAGATTGAGAACTCAAAAGTGACCGGAATAATTTTGACATTCTTTTGATTGTTTTGTGACTAACAAAGAATAGAAAGTATTTGTTTGGTCCATTCACAGGTTTGCAATTCAAAGGAAAGGGAGACCACGCTCCTAGGTGATCCACGTTCGTGCTCGGATTGAAGGTCTTGCGGATTACCATCGACGTAAGTCAATCGGATCACGCGACAAGAGGTAATTTACTTTTGTTGATATATATGCATGTTTATTGATTAAAAGGGTTTAAGGTTCATAAAGGAAAAATTTTAAAAGTCACTAAATCGTCTTTAGTATCGCTTCCGCTGCGTGTAACACTTTTATTTGATTATTTTTTCCCTACATAAGTAAGTCTCTTTACTTGCTTCTAGATCATGTGCTTTTAAGCTTTGAAATTGGTTTCAAAAAATGCACTTTGCTTCTCTTGTATGTTTTGTTAAGTATGTTGAGCTTGATTGATGTTCGCTATGGATACACCTTGAAGTCCTAAGGACTAGTACATTTAAAAATGACCAATGGTTGGTATCCATTTGCTTCAGCAACATAGAACTCAACGAGCACCCTCATGGAAAGGGCTACACACCTTGGTTGTGAAGCCACCCAATGTCGGAAAGGGCTACGCCATTGTGATGAGTGAAAGCCGCCATGAGGTGTATATGTTTATGTTAAAAAAAAAAATCAAAGAAGTGTTGAATTGAATCATAAAAAAAAAAATCTTTGATTCAAGCCTAAATAAATAAATAAATAAAAAAAGGCTTTTGGAGTATAGTTGAATAATCAAATGAGCTCGGGTTGACAAATAGAAATGGATTGACGAGCCACATGCACACACACGCTCACATGTTGATATCTATTCTCTTTATAAGCAAAATTTCGGATGATAACCGGTTTGACCTTTTTATGGAAAGGCCTAAGATGAATAGATGTTGAAATTGTATGCATGCTTGATTATCAAACTACTTCTTTTCATATACTTGAAGCAAAATCTTCACACACTCACGTTTGCTTAATTAGTATTTTTGATACTTTAGCAATTTTTTATGACATATGAGAGTGATTGAAAATCTTGATGTAACTCTCTTAGATATGTGAAGCTTATTTGCAAATCTAATAAAATTGCTTGTGATGTGATTGTGTAGTGATTTTTGTGAACATTTGTCTATCTTGATTTTAGATGAGGCACTTGTCAAGGGGGAGCATAATATGCTAAATTCTTGTTCTCTTTTATGACATGTTCACATGTTCTTCAAGGTTGTTATTTGTTGGCATTATTCTTATTTTTGATAAATCATGAAGATGCTATGATAAATTCTTACTTGCTTGGTGATGTATTAAATATAGTGTTTTGCCTTTGTATATGTTTATTGGTTTCTTATTTGTTTCTTTGTTTCCTCTCACTTGGTTTTTAGTTTGTTTTGTGTAGCAAGATTATGGGAAAAGCAAAGAAGATTGGTGGAAATACTTCTTCAACTCCCATTGACAAGTCCAAACCTACAATTTCTTCCAAAATTTCCAAAGGTAACAAAGTGGATGAATTGGGAATTTTTGGTTGCAAAAAGCTTATTCAAGAAAGAGGTATTGACTTGAACTCTTGTGTTGGATCCTATGTTTATGATGTGCTTAAGAGTAGAAATTGGATTTCATGGGTGAACATGTTAGGAGTCTCTAATGAGACCGTTGTTAGAGAGTTTTATCATGCTTACAAATCCGTTTCTACTGTGACTAGTGCTACTCTAAGCATAAGGAAAGTTGTCTTTAGAGTTTGTCCTAGAAAGGTTAATGAATTTCTAAACTTGCCCGATGATATTGAATCGGAATTCCTTGATGTTGACATCTTGGAAAACCTTGATTTAATGGGTAGGACTCTATGTGATGATAGTAATTTTGTGCTGGGGAAACGTGTTTTTATTAGGCAAGGTGAGCTAACAAACATTAGTGCATTTTGGCATTTATTTGTGTGCTCCAATCTTGTTGTTTCTACTAATGCTTCGGAGCTTAATAGAGACAAAATTAAGATTGTATATGCCTTGGTGACTAACAAACCTATAAACCTTGGTGAATTGCTTGTGGAGCAAATTGAAATTGCGGCTTGTACTAGTCGTTTGGACAAGAAATTGGCTTTTCCGGGGTTTATAACTCAATTGTGCTTAGCTAAAGGTGTGAGGAATCTTGATGGTGATGTTATGCTTCCTCCCTTAGAGAAGTTGAGTGAGAAACGTATGGCAACCATGTCGTACAAGGACAAGAGAAAGTCTAATGATGTGCTTAGGCTTTTTGGTGATTCTCTTGATTCTAACCATGTCCCTAGCTCACCCGCTCTTTCTAGTTGGGCTTTAAAATTCTCATAGGTTGATTCAGGCGTCACAAAGGAAGATTGAAGACCTTAGTGCCAAGCTTGTTGTTCAAGATGAAAGGATCAAAGAGTTGGAAAGAAAATCAACTCCAACAAGGCAATATGTGAGATCCGCACACCGTTCTTCTTTCCTTGGTGGCACAAGTGGCTAGAGAGCTTCATGAGGTATATTTTCTTACTCTTTCCCTTTGGCTTCATATCATGTCAAAAAGGGGGAGAAATATGAGAAACACATGGGAGAATTCTAGCTTACTTAGTCTCATTTTATTTGTTTTATATGTTTGTATATTTGGTATCTAGCTTGAACTATGGCATGTAATTTTTTTTTTGTTGTTGAATCTTGGCTTAGAATATTTTGATGGATAGTATGTATTAAGGAGGAGCATACTTGATCCATTTGAACTTATATGTTACTATTTTCTTGCCTAAGATTGGATATTGCCATACTTGTTGTCTCTTGGATATTCTTGTGCTTTCAAGTTCTTTTTAGGTGATATCAAGAGAAGACCAAGTTGAAGTTCAAGACTTGTTTTTGGTTGTTAATTTGTGTCTATATGTGTAACTCATTGTACTCATTGTGACCAAATTTTCTTTGTAATTGTTTTAGTGTTTGTTTAGGGGTTTTGACATGGAATTTGCCAAAGGGGGAGATTGTAAGGTTGATAATTAGTGTTGGCATTAATTCCATATCAAAACGTGTTTATCTTGTAATGTTTAGTGGTTAGTAATTGAAGAATTTCGAAGACGAAGGACGTCTCAACCACAACTCACTCAAGAAGCCGGCTTTTAAGAGATTCGGGCATTATTGGTCGACAAAGGTATTCAAGGACCTCTTATCTCTTACAAGGCTAGGCACACACTCACACATTTCATTCTTGTGTGTTCCTTCATGATTTAATTTCATTTACATATCACTTTCACACACTTGGCAAAATATGCTCATGCATTCATATTAAGTTAATAAACTTTGTGTTTTGCATTTTCTAGGACTATGTCCGGAAACTAGCATATGTGTGTGTCTTTGTGTTTGTATGTTTCCGTATATTGTGTTTAGGACTTGAACATGTTCTTATTTAATGCCTTATTAAGTTCCGGTCGTTCCGGTTACTCATTCATAAGGTTTCGAGTCCAAACATGTTGACTATGCTACTTTTCGTTCTCATTCGTTGAGTTGACTTCATTGATGATTTCCGAGATGATTTTTCAACCGTTTTTCAAAGTTGTGTAGTCTTCGTC
Source organism: Acer saccharum (assembly GCA_030490815.1). Taxonomy (NCBI): domain Eukaryota; kingdom Viridiplantae; phylum Streptophyta; class Magnoliopsida; order Sapindales; family Sapindaceae; genus Acer; species Acer saccharum. Next base: position 7,324,073 of record CM059875.1, on the reverse strand, counting down.
GTGCGTGAGAGAGTCACGGTTCGTTATCTGGAAACGGATTTGAAATCGGAGTTTGGACGCCCAAGATACGGGCCAAGGAACCGAGGGAGCGCGCGAGAGGACAGCCCAGGCCGTGGGCCACTTGGGCTGGCCGTTGGTGAGGCCGTGGGCCCCACGGCCTGGAGCACTCTCTGCTTCCGTGTGGGCCATGAGCCCCCCACGGCCAGGGGGTGACGTGGCACCACGTGATTGGCTCCCTTGGCCCTTCTCTCTCCTCCTATTTCTTCCCTCTCTCTCTCCATTTGAAAAATCAAGAAGAAACATTTTCAGAAATCCCGTAAGCTCTTTCTCCAGTTTTTCAGATTTTCGAAACACCATATCTTCCTCATTCGGAGTCGGATTTGAGTGATTCAAGTTGGAGAGTGTTCGTATTTGAGTCCTCTAACATCTCCAAGTGGTTTGGTGGCTGTTTGATCGTGATTTCAAGTGGTTGAACACTGATTTCCGAACCAGCTGTAGAATCCGAGGTAATGGTCTCAACTTTGGGATTTCTTGCTTTTTGACCTTCCATTTGCTTGGGGTTTCTTCTTCTATATCTATGTTTATGTTTGGTAAAAGCTATTTGGAAAGATAGCTTGATTATCATTCTAATTGAAACTCAATTTGTGGACTAATGTTGACTAGATTCTATGATTCTAGGTTTTACATATGTTTGTGAGTTGTATTGTGATTAGAATGGCATCTTAGGTTGTTTGGAACTTAATTGAATTAATTTTGTGATAAATGACCTTGAGATTTGATTTGATCCTTTGATTGATAAAATCTAGGATTTGTGTATTTGTTTGTGATTTAGAGAATATAGGTTTTGATTGACGTAAATCTCAAAACCTTGCTCTATATTTTTGACTAGTATATTGATTGATTTTAATCTCATATATCTAACATTTAATTGTGTATTGATAGCATCTTGAATTTGTACATCATGAACATTTTATGATTCAAGTGTTATATATGTGAATGAGACTTTGAGTGTATGTGTTAGGTGTTTCACATGCTTAGGTTTCCATTCTTGTATTTTTGCATCTAGACTTGATTACTTATGATATCACATGTTTAGGTCTATTTGTGCCATAGAATGTATTGATCACATGTTCTATGTTGTATTGATTGTTTGCATCATTTGCATTCACATGATCACACTAGGAAGTCCTTGTAAAAGGCATGAAGTCTTGGTTAGAGTCGGGGTGACTCGGATAGCCAAGCAAGAAGTCTTGCCTAGAGTCAGGATGACTCGGATAGGTAAGCAAGGAGTCATGGCTAGAGTCGGGAGGACTCGGATAGTCATGCATGGGAGGCTCCCTAGAGGCAAGAGTGCCTTGGATAGGGAGTTGGCTATTGTATTGGTAGGCCTAGGCGTATGGTTAGACATAGACTCCGATAGAGCGGGGTACACGGGAGGTGTATGCACTCTTGAGGAATTTCTAATCTACCATCGATGTTGGTTGTGTGTGGTGTCCAATATATGGTGGTTTCGCATCATTGAGGGATTTCACACTTTCGAATAGGGTTGGGTAGGCTTAGACTTCACTAGGTTGGGTGAGCTAAAGATTGATCACTTTGTGAATGTTCTATGTTTACTTTCCAATAATATAGTACCCAATGGTTGTAGTTCAACCTGTGGATGTTTCCTCCTTGGAGGTTTTACCACGTTAAAAAATCTCTTGTGTTAATTCTTCCTATCTCTTTCTCTTATATGTTAATTGTATATTTTATTATCTTGATTCATAATATTCACATGTGATGTATTGTGAAGCAAGACATTGTATAGTGTGATTAGTGAATTCATTCCTTAGATCAATTTTGTAACTTTGATTCTTTTATATATTGTAATTTTTTGTATAGTGACATTATGATCACTCTTGTTATTCATTGAACACTTATTGAAATACAAGCTTACTTTGTTGTTGTGTTTATTTGTTCTTTTACCTCACATAACTTGTTGATATACTTAGACGTTGCTCTTATGATTGTATTATCGTATTGTCTATGTATGTCTTCCTTGGCTTATTGTGTTGTGTGTAAGGCTACCTTGAGGGACAAACGAATGTTTGTTCAAGGGTTTGAAAAAGGTGTAAAAACCTATTTACCCCCCTAGGTATGCTTTAAGCAATTTAACTTCGTTTGTATACTTTCAAAAGCACTAGGAAGCCGTAAAGAGAAGGGCTGTAGAGACACAACCGTCACAAGATCGTGGCACCCAATTACCCCGAGTACCTCGATACCCGAGTATCCTGGTACCCCAATACTTGGCACCCCGATATCTGCAAACATCATTTTAAGAGGAGCGAGAGGGACGCGGGGTACCCGAAGTACCCGACCAGCAAAACTCGTGACATATACATAGCAAGATAAACACCTGGATCCCAGTATACCGGCCCCGCTGAAGTAGAAGGCGAGCACCCCGAAGGGCAGACCACATGTAAAGGCAAACATTAAATGTCACCGTTCAAGATAGAAACTCAAGTTACAACGCGGCATTCATTCCCGCCATAAAGAATCCTATTTCGAATAGGGGTCAACTTATTTGGAACCGAGAAAGAAGGAATCGCCTGATCTTTCGGGATCAATATCCCGACGAATTCGTTAGACTCCAAAGGAAGGCCCGTGCATCACTGAAACCCTAGACCGAAGTTCTAGGAGTATTCAGCAAGAAAGCGGGCCTATATAATGATCATATGTTCACAGGAAAAGAGGGACGACCTCACTTTTTTTCTACTAACCATGTTCGCAATTACATTGAGGACAATGTTTGGTTTAGGTTTGGGGGTGTGGCACAAGTTTTTTGAAATCTTTGTAGTATTTTTATAATATATGCTTATATTTTGTAGTGTTTGGTAGTCATGTTGGGAAAATTCGGAAAAAAAATTTCAAATCTCTGTAACAATTTTGAAATTGGTTTGAGGGTTGTTACTTATATATGCCAATGGAACCATTCCATACTTGCTTTGGAAGCTAAATTTTGACTAATATGCATGCCATCTAAGCTGTTGCACCACTGTAAATATGCTTGTACAGTGCCAATTTTCGGATGTTTAGGTGAAGGAACCTTAGACTGTTTGATCCTAGGGGAATTGTGGAGACTACCCATGTGAGGAATTGAGCCTGTGCTGATTAATTGAGAGGGTATAATCCATTCTTCTTGTAAAAAGCACTATTCAAATATAGGATGCATTGAGATCTCATTCATATGCACTAGTATTGATTGCCATTGAACAGGAAATATTGTGGACTGCTTGTGAAATTTGTATTCCCTTGTTAGAAGGTCTGATAAGATGATCCTAGGCATGTGTGTTCAACTTCATTATCCAAACACTGTCCTTATGATGTGTGCTCCAATTGCCAAATTTGAGGCCAAACACAACCATTCATTTCATTAACACATACATCTATACACACCAACCACATGAAATCTTTAGATGTTGATCATAGTTGCATAAGTAAAAATGCAAGTAGATAGCTCAAATCTGTAAATAGCGTGTACTCAGGCGATGATAGAAAAATGTGCAATAGAGAGGCTACATTGTAAAGGTGTAAAAGTAAACACTTAAAGTCATGATACCTAATCGATTGAATACTTGTAGTGAGTACCAATTAGCACATCATCAAATTGTTAATCTTAGCCTAGACGCTTATGGACATTGAAAAAAAATGAGCTAGTAAAGTGATTGAAAGGTTGATCAACATCTTTAGGATTCCATCAAATTCATTCCACTCACCATAAATTACCCATGGCCCCATTACAACCAAGGAAAGCCGTAGTGGATCTGTGAGAAGTCTAAGTTGGGAATACAAGTCAAACATGTTCTCTCCACGTTCATGGTTATCAATTCATTCATGAGACTTGACATTATGAAAGTGCGTTGTTTCTATATTCACATGCGTTATATTCGAATTCTATACACATACACTCAATTCGCATGTGATTGAAGAGAGATAACCTAGGATTCTAAGAGAAGAAAGAGATGGATCTGTGAGAAATAGAAGTCGAGGCGAATTTACCTTAGGTAGATAATTTACTGATTCTTGGACCAAAAACATCCAAATTATTGGCATACAAGTATTATGTGTTGTTATAACTGAAGTGGAATTTTATTAGTCCTAATTGAGAATGCTTAGCTTGCATGAGTTTTTGTTGATATATACAAGGTGACTCCTCAATAGTAGATTACAAAATTGCATTTGTGGGTATCGTATCTGGTAAACCCTCAGGAGACTACACTCCTTCTACTAGGGGTACCTAGAGGTTTAAAAGGCATGTGGTACATGCTAAGTGCCATCGTGTTTCCTACGAAAATGGATTAGTTAATTGTTATTAATAAGTAGTAGTGTTGTTCTTTCTTTTGTTGTTTTGCTCGAGGACGAGCAAAAGATTGGTTTGGGGGTCTAATCGCGCTATGAATGTTCGCATTTAGCGCCCCTTATTCCTACCTTTTGTGTTCGTATTCGAGCATTTTTGTGTACATAATGTGTGTTTTTGTTAAGTTCAGGTAATCTGACCAGTTAGGAAGGTTTTTGCATCAAAGTGATTAAAAGAGGAGCAAAACCATGAGAAGAAGTGGCGGCGGGACAAAGCCCGCGGATGAAGCCGCGGCACAAAGTCGCGGGAAGACACGGCTAGACATAAGCCGCCAGCCAGGGAGCTTGAAGTCGCCGGAAATCACGGCGGGTTCGTACGGTGGGAATATTCCAGCCGTCCTGAAGGTCTGAAGTCGCCAGAAATCATGGCGAGTTCGTGGCGGGTTCGAGTGGCGGGTTTGAACCCGCGGGCTCGAACCGGCGGAATGAACCCGCCAGAGGCACGTCTAAGGGTCAATTTGGCATTCTTTGCCTCACTTGAAGAAAAAACATATATATACTTCTCTCTCCTGTAGAACAAAGGGTGACAAAAATAGCATAAAAATAGTTATTGTTAGTTTTTGGTTATTACATCATAGAATAGATTAGAGATTCAAGAAGTTCATCACTTGTAATCTTTGTAGTAAAAGGTACTAATCTTAGTAAGTATCTTGCTCATCAACATCTTGAAAGTTATTGTGATCATTTGGTTATTGTTGTGGAGGAAGGAGAGGTTTGCCTTGGAATCAATCAAGACTTCGAGGGTAGTAATTCTTCCTTTTGTTCATTCATATGCTATATTTAATGATCATGTGTAACTAAACACTTATGTTGGGGAATTCATGGAAGTAATGATGTAATCACTTATTACCACTTTTTCTTATATGAATCACTTGTATTTGTATGCTTGAATTGATGAAATCATGTCATATATCTCATAAATCTTAGAAGCATGGATTGGTTAGCTTAGAGTAAATGAAATACTAAATTCTTGATGTTGAATTGAGTATTGTCATTTAATACTCCTTGATAGAGTGTGTGTGTTCATACAAAATTCTAAGAATTCACTCTATAGGCTTAATTCCACAACTTACATTCATTAATGATTAATCTAAACTTAGAGGATTTATTAAGTGAATGGTTGATTGTGCCGATGGCATAAGTGGAACAACACTAGTGATTTGATCTTTAGTGCATAAAAGTGGTTATTTGTGGTGCATTGTTACTAATTTCATACATTCCCTAACATCTTAGCTTATCAATTATAATCTTTTATTATCACATTAGTTTAATTCCGTAAAACGCTCACTAATTCTAGCATTTACCAGTTATTTGATTCCCTGTGGATCGATACCCTTACTTTGTACACTATATTAGCATAACAACTTGTACGATTGCAAAGAGTGAAATACTCGCGCGTTCAGTAATATAACCGTGGTAATTTAGAACATATTATAGTGTAATTAGAGACCCGGTTAGGACGCGTCAATGACATGCATATAACATAGCTAAATCGGCAAACAAAGTCCTATATGCAATATCTACCACAAGCAACTCACAAAACACAATAAAGAAACTATCTTGCGAACATTCAAGTCAAAAAGAAACAATCTTGAGACTAGTCAAGTAACAAAGATGTAATCTTGTAAAGCAAGAACATGTGAAGAGATGCAAAAATGTTCAAGTCATATGAGTAAATGAGAAAATCCATGAGAAATCATACCTAGAACATGCTAGATGATGTGTGAAGATGATGGGTTTTGGATTTTGATGAGTGAAGATGAAATCTTGAAAGTCTCTCTCTTGAAAAATATTTCTCTCTCTCTAAAGTGAATTTTTTTGCTCTTCAAAATGTGTGTGTTAAAGAAAAGAAGAAAATAAATAAATAAATAAATATATATATATATATATACAGTATATAGTATCAGGTCTTTGCAAAAACAAATGCACCGTTTAATATATATATATATATATATATATATATTTATACTTTTTAAAATTCTGCACAAATGCACAGTATATACATATAACATATATATAGATTTTAACACAAAAAACGCATCGTATTTGGATCATTAGAATGTAAAAGACAAAAGAGAAAATCCTGTGTGGTGAGCTAATGATAGAAAAACAAGTGATCCAATGATGTGCCATATTAAAGTCAAAGCAATCACAAAGTAAGAGAGCTCACATGTATTTAATGCATACAATAAAATGACATGAAAAAAATCAAAACAAAAGAATCAGGTGAGGCCTATGTGTGTGCCATGTGTACAACACGGGCAGAGAGGTGCTTTTGGCGTGGGGTCCCCGTGCCTTACAGGCCAACCCATTCCATGGTGTGGCTTGAAAGCCACACCAAGCCGGTTTCCGTTCCGAACGAACTTCGATCCAGTTTTGATCTCGGAACTCGGAACTTGAAATTCGGAACTCGGAATTCAATTCCGTCTTCGGAATATTAATCTGGACTCAATCACAAATATGAAAAATTATATAACTTTTCAATTTAAGCTCGGAATTGAGTTTCGGTTTCTGATAAAAACACGGAATGTCCTAAATGTCTTGGAAATCATCCAAAACACATAGATAAGTCTCCGAATCACTTGGAACTAATCTAGGGACAAATCCACACACAGTTGGACTCATAAAAATATGAAAAATCTCAAAAATATATTTATTTGAAACACAATGAGATTTTACCAACCATACCAAAACAAACATAAATACTAAAATGCATGAGTTGTGTGTGTGTGCACTCCAAATCTCTTCAATAAAGAGTTAAGTCAAGTGAATTACCTTCCTTGAAGCTCTTGATGTCCACAATGAGGTCCATTAGCATTTGATAAGGATTTCTTCAACCCTAAGCTACCCTTACAAGTTTGAGCCCCATTGTGATTTTATCAACGAAATACGCCAATCAAAAGTGAAGCACTTACAGTTTATTTTGGGTTTTTAATTGCTAATCTTGAGTAATCGAAAAATTGGTAATTAATCAATTAATAACCGACCCATTCACCCCCCTCCCCCCCTCCTAGGTTGTTTAGACACAACCCATGTATTTTCAAACTCCATTAACTTTCTTCCCAAGATCGGGAAGACCACGCACAACCTTGAACTTATCCAAGATTCTCAAATCCCAATAGTTCATATGGCCAAGCCTTTGATGCCATAACTCAACTTGCTCACACTTGGACACATTACAAAAGATGACATTAGCTTCAAGACAATAACAATTGTCACTAGATCTCTTTTCTTTTAATAAGGTTTGTTCATTAGGCTTTAGAATGGAGCATTCATTTTTATTGAACAAGATGGAAAGTCCCTCATCACTAAGATGAGAAATGCATATAAGATTGGCTTATAAGCCATCAACATACAAAGCATTTGACAATGAGGGTAAGCCAGGAATGGAAATGTCTCCTTTCCCCATTACTTTATTTTTAGATCCATCACCAAAGGTGACAAATCCACTTTCCTCCATAACAAGAGATTCAAAGAAACTCTTGTTTCCCGTCATGTGCCTAGAGCACCCACTATCCAAATACCAAGAGTTAGAGGCATTTGCCTTCGAAGCAATTTGAGCCACATGGTAAAAATATTCATCTTTTCTAATTCATCTAGGAGATACATTTTCTTTCTTAGTGGCCTTTGGTACATTGACTCTAGATTTCCTAGGAACAAGCATATTGGCTATTTCTTTCAATCATGCTATCAATTCTACATTTCTTAATGTATTTAAAGCAATTTGGTCTAATGTGACCATCAACACCACAAAAATGACATGTAGGGATAAAATAAGAAGTCATACCATATCCTTGTGAATGCATTGGAGTTTTCCTATGTCATTGAGGTTGTCTTTAGTGTTGAACTGGTTTAGGTTGCTTCTTTTGGTCGAGGAAAGGTTGGTTGTGGAGCTCTCATTGGTTGAGATTGAGCTTGACTTCTTGGTGGCATCTTCATTTGGGCACTATTTGAGGACTTTCCTAGTTCAATCTTTTTCCTAGGATGTTATGGAGGTGGAGGTTCCTTGATGCCTATGCTTTTGACAAACATCATCTTGCTTGAAGATGAGGTCTCCTTGTCATTTACATATCCAAGGCCTTTCTTATCACTTGGCTTCTTCCCAACCCCCAACATATGATCAAGTTTCTCAATGCTTGAAGTCATTTTAGCCATCACTTCTCTAGTTTCTTGAAGCTTCTTTTCCATTCTCCCCTCATTTCTCTTAGCCATCTTCACTTTTCCATTTAAGCGAGTCACTTCGGTTGTTAGCTTAAGGTTCTCTTCTTTTAGTCTTAGGATCTCATTTTTCATCTTCAACCATGAACTTTAAAAATGCTTGATGAAGTCTTCAAGATCCATACTTTCCACATTCCCATTGGTAGAGTGAGATGAGGAACCATCGTCACTTGAGTCATCTTCCATTTGTTTCTCTTCCTATTCATCATTAACCACTTCTTTGTTCTTAAGAGAGGATGCGAAGGCAATGAATTTTACAACATGATCTTCATCATCCGAGGGTTCTTCTTCCTCTTCCGAGTCATTATTATCACTCTAAGAAGCGGCCATAGCCTTTCCCTTATTCTTGTTCTTTAAGTTCCCACAATTGGGAGAGATATGTCTTATGCCACCACACTTATATCATTTGATGCCTTTTTTTTTGTTCTTCTCTTGACTTGGTTCAAACTTCTTGAAAAAGGGTCTTTTTCTTCATTTATTGGCCTTTGGATCCAAACCCCTTCTTCTCAAACTTTATAAACTTCTTAAGCATCCTCACCATTAAAGCCATGTCTTCATCCGATTCATCATCCTCCTTCTCCATCTTAGAGGTCTTCAAGGCTATTCCCTTTTGCTTGTTGGGAGGTATAGATGTAGGAGCTTTTATAGACTCAAGCTAGGAGTCTTCCAATCACTTCACTTGGCTTCATTGTCTTGAAGTCACTATTTTCTTCAAATGACGTCACTTTGGATTTGAACCTCTTGGGAAATGAACTCATGATCTTTTGCTTGATCCTCCTATCCGAGTATGGGTTACCTAATTGATGGCTTTGGTTCACTATGTACATCAACTTCACTTGGAAGTCATTAAAGCACTCATGCTCCTCCATCATAATTGTCTCAAATTGTGTTTGGAGTACTTAGAACTTGAAATCTTTAATGACCTTGGTTCCCTCATGTGTTGTCTCTAGTATTTCCTATGCCTTTTATGCATTTCTAGTAGTTTGGATCAACTTGTATTGATTATCGTCTATAGCACAATGAATGACATGCATCGCCTTGTTGTTCCACTTGGAGGACTCGAATTCTTGAGCTTGCCATTGTGATTTAGGCTTAGGAGCAACACTTCCATCTGTGAGAGTCATTTCTAGAGCAGTATAACCATCTTTTATCACCATCAATGCCCGGTCATCTATTTGGCAAAGCTAGGAATCCATCTTGCCTTTCTATGAGGCCTAGTTCACCCTGGCAAGTAAATGGGGTCTAGTACTTAAAGCTCTCTCATTTCTGCCTCTGTTCCCACTCATAGTGTTTGGTTAAAGTATGCAAATGAATGCAACCAAAGCAAAGCACAAATGCAAGACACACAAATAGAAGCAAGGATTACCTAAGTATGTCTAGGAACCTGCTTTGATGCCAATTGAAATTCCACTTAATGTGTCTAAAATTACCTAGCGGGGGTGAATATGTTTTAATAAAAAATAATTACCAATTTATGATGAATAAATATTATCAAATCACCCAAATATAACAAGCAAGCAATAGACAATTTAAAGGTGTGGAAAACAATAAAAATACGTTGTTTGATTTATGTGAGAAAACTTTCAACTGGGCAAAACTCATGGGCTATCCATCTAGCCACACACGGTCCTAAATCTACTATTTAAATGAATGTTTACAACCTAGGTTGACATCTAATCAAACTATCATTGGTCATTAACACATTCCATTCTACCCGTGGGCCTCTAATAATAATTCTAGACCAATTGCTTGTGCACTAACACTCTTAGTCACAAGACTTGACTCAAGAAGAGATCAAATAACCTAAGTGAATATATGAAAATATTCTAGATGCAATTAATGCTAGACAAACATCAAATGCTTAATTAGGAAATAAAATATGCAATCAGCAATTCCTAATTATCAATATCTAGATGCAAAGCATGAAGACTTAGCTGGAGGGCAATAATGAGATGCAAGCTATCAATGAAGAATCAATCTCAACCAACAAACAAATACTCAAACATGTTCAAGATAAACATAAGAAAAAAGTCATGAATTTAATCAACACAATAAATGTTAATCCTACGCATAGATGAACAATAATGAAAGCAATGAGTTCTAGGGCATGTTCAACTTACCTAGTTATGAGATCAAAGAAGACCCATGAAGAATTGATACTTGAATGATGCTAGATGCACATGGGATTTGAGATTGGTTGAGTAACAATAGATTCTTGGGAATCTCTCTCTCTCTTGAAAATCACTTTCTCTCACTAAGGATTGATTTTAGACTCTTAGAAACGAAATAGAGAGAAGAGAACATATATATATGAGTTCAAATGAAAACTGCACTGTTTTGGCAAAGTGACTAGATTTCGGAGTCTATGCGTTGTGCAAGTAGTGCATGACCAACGCTTGTACAATGCAGGTTCACTGGTTGACTTGCGCTGGTGATGCGCTGGACGAGTAATGCATGAACTGCGTAGGATCTCTACAAGACTTGTGCTGGAGATGCGCTGGTCCAGTAGCGCATGAACTACACTGGTTCTCTGGATTACTTGCGTTGGTAATGCGCTGGTCGAGTAGTGCATGAACTGTGCAGAAGACTCCAACTAGCCCTAATGGCACAAAAGCAACATGCCCAAGGCCATATGAGCTAGGACCAATCCAAGAGAAGAAAATGACTTCTCTGAAGGTCAAACATCGCTTTAGCGCGGACGTTTCCGAACACACTTCAGGAAACGAATTACACAACACACAATCACACTTAAATCTAATAATGAGGTGTAAGTGTGAGGTGTGTAATAAATGCACATATAAATAATTAGAGCACAAATGCATGATGAACAACACATGCGGTGTGTGTGTGCAACTAGATCTCTTTAAAGACTCAAGAACAAGTGGTATACCTTTGAAGAGCTTTTGAGCTTGAGGTTTTGGGGAAGCCATAGAAGCTTGATCACAAACAATAAAGAACCTAAACTACCCTTACACATTAAACCCCAATGTGGTTTGTCAACAAAATAAGCCAATCAAAATATGAGCAACTTACAGTAATGACGTATGTTGCGCGAATCGGGAAATCCTTTGTCGGAAGAAAAGGACTCCTAGTGGGACTTGACTACCCTAATGCTCTGATACAACTACCATTGTTTCCCCACATTATTGGTGGACTCTAGCGTAACAAAGAGGGCGTAGAAAATAGCAAGAGAGGCTGAGAGCATTGTTGAGAGATTGAAAGAGAGAGAAAGAGAGATTGTAATCAACTCTGATAATGGGTTTAGTACAGGTGCGTTTTGTGATTGTAGGCTTTTACTGAACCACATAAAAATTTCTTGTGTCGCTTTTTTTCTTCTTCTTATTGCTCTTATTATCTGCGTGTGTGATTTAGATTTGCGTATTATGTGTTTGTGGATTTTTCTACAATACCATACACATTAAAAATTTAGTTTTTGCTAGAAAGGAAACTTAATTCCCTCCTCCCTCTAAAGGAATTGAGTTCCCTTTCCCAATTCCTTTTTCAGGGCGCATATATTAATTCAGAATGAAAAGAAGGGAACTTGATTCCTTACATAGGAGAGATGAATTAAGTATTTTTTTTTGTTAGGAATTTAATTTCTAATTTGTGTGTGGCATCACATAATTTATATATATCTTAGTGGTCCAAAATTTGTTAGAAATCTCATAATTTTTTTCTCAATGAAACTAAATATAGCACGGTGTGTATAAAGCTATCTAAAGGGGGGGGGGGGGTGAATAGATTTTACGCTTTTTACCCAATTTTTCGTGTTAGTCAAAATTACGAATTTACCTTCAAGATAATATAAACAAGCAAGTGTAATATGGTGCGAAAATTAAATCAACACTTGATTTTTACATGGAAACCCTCACGGGAAAAACCACGAGCTATGTAAGTAAGCCACACTCGAACCTCGAATCCACTAAATGTGCAAACGATTACAACCTAATCCCGGAAGTAATCACACACCTACCTAATCCCGGTATGAGTGAACCTAGTCCAATTTGCTTGTGATCTAAGCAACCTAATCCCGATTGCTACACACAAGACTTACCTTCTCTTGAAGAGAATACAACCCTAAGTGAATATGTGAAAATATCCAAAATGCAACATAGAGCAAGGGAAACCCTATATGCTTATCTAAGATGATTAATTTGCAATTAAGAACAATCCTAGATATCAAAACTAAATGACATGTCAAATAGTTAAGCTAATCAATATCAAGCACAAAACCTAATATGCTAGCACAATACAACTTCTCAAACATACATCATACTAATCTCAATTTTGTATCTAAAGCATACAAAATAACAATCAAGTAATTAATTGAGATTGCTCGATAAATTAAACACAAAATATGTAAGATATTAGTGAAAAGCTTACCAAGCAAAGTATGATGAAGATTCCATGCAAGATGACATCTAGATGATCTATGATGATACTAGATGATGATTGATGATCATGAAATTGTGTTTGAGTAATTAAAAATGAGTTCTTTGTGTATTTTTCTTCTCTTGAAAAATATCCTAAGTATGAAGCATGAATAAGAACTCTTGTAAGTGACCTAAAATCAAGTTAGCATATATATAGAGGCCATAAGTGAAGTGAGGTCGTTTTGAAATTTCGCCAGAAAAATGCTCTGTGCGCTGGTGGACCAGCGCAGGACCAGCGCACAAACCAATTTTGGCTTGAGCGCTGGACGACAGGCGCTGCCACCAGCGCCAGTCCAGCGGCGCACACCTGGGCGATTGGCGCTGGTGGCCGGCGCTGGTCCACACCAGCACACGACCAGCGGCGCTCCACTGGGCGATTTGCGCCGGTGAGCGGCGCTGGTCGACCGGCGCTGGTCGACCGGCGCTGGTCGACCAGCGCACAGCCTACAATTTTGTCCCCACAAGCAATCATGCAAGGGGAACAAAAGTCAACCAATATGCATCCTAAAAGCCTAAATGCTATGATGTTATAAACACAAGATGCAATCATAAAAAACAAGCAAGAAGAGATGTAAATAAGCATTGATGCACATCAAAAGGAAATACAACATACAAAGATTAAACATATGCATGAGTTGTGAGTGTGTGCAACTATCTCTTCAAGACAAGTAAGCACTTAGAATATTACCTTTGGTGCTTGTCAATAATGAGGTCTTCAAAGGGCCTAATGCACTAATAACAACATCTAAACTAACCTTACAAAGGATCCCCATTTATGGTTTGATCACGAAATAAGCCAATTAAAAACAACGGGAATCCTTACAATCTCCCCCTTTGGCTATTTCGTGACAAAACCATCACTCACATTGATTCCTCACAAAAAAATAGAAACTACGGGATTACAATGATATTCTACATTACAAAGAGATAAAAGAATGCAACTTGAAGTCTTCAATCCTCTTGTAGAATAACCAATCCCTGAAAAGAGTTTCTAACATTTCCAATTCAAGAAAAGTGTGAGATTAATCATGTGAGAATAATACCAAGCATTTGCATTTTTAGAATATAGGCACAACATTACCAAATGTATGCAATGTATGATAAATGCAATGCTCCCCCTTAAAGGGTTACTCCCCCTCAATGTATGTTCTCCCAAAAATGCACAAAAGCTTCTAAATTTTGCAACTCCCCTTACCATATCCTACTCCCCCTTTTTGTCATGATATATGCAAAGGAGCAGTCCCCAACCGAGTCACTCATAGCAACGAGAGATAGAAGCATGCAAGATATGCATATACATATAAGTCACGTTATGCACTTCAATTAATTTGAGAGAAACAAGGAGATTTATTTGATAAAATGTGTGAATCCAACATGCTTTGCATACAAGACATATAGCATTCAAGTCCAAAATACAATGGTATTTGGCAAAGCAAATGACAAAGGTTTCTAATTCGAATTCAAACCAATTTCACCAATGTCATGGGAAAAGCAAGGATATAGAGATTATTGATTTCAATTTAAGAGTAACTATATCCAACTTTATAAGCGAAACATGGCATGAGCGACTTTGCACCCTATTAGATTTTTCCGGATAAGATATCCGTATGATAGTAACCATGTTCAACTAATAAAGAAAGAGAGACATTTGGAATGTAAAATTCCTTTGAACGGATACAAGATCCTTTATTCATTTTGAGTCTCATTAGCTTTCACACAAGTTTTGCATTTTTAAGAATATGCAATCATCAATTCATGCTTTTCATGTGAGCATGTTGTATGAATTTCATGCTTTTTCATTTAGCATTAGCATGTTATTTAAGAAACATCATGTCATGGAGATAACTATAGGTCATTCACATCATACTTCCTATGTAAATCTCCTAGTCCAAAAATGCATGTTTGAACATAAATATGACATGGATTGTAAACAAGCAAGGTTCACACTTATAGAATTTGAAAGCATATATACATATGTACAACCAAGCTTACTCAAGCAATCAAAAGAAGAAGCATAAGTTATTTCAAATTTTTTGCAAGTTACAAGAATGCAAAATAGCTCTCTTTGCTTGAGTTCCCCATTTGGGGTCAATCATAGAACATCACTCCACAAGACATATCCCAATAGATCTACTAAGAGTTTTAAATCGAGTAGCATCTAAGGGTTTAGTAAATAAGTCCGCAAGTTGATCATTAGTACCTACATGTTCAAGTACTATGCATTTATTTTCAACAAGCTCTCTAATGAAGTGATGGCGGATGTCAATATGCTTAGTTCTAGAATGTTGAACCGGATTCTTGGAAATATTAATAGCACTCATGTTATCACAAAAGAGAGTGAGAGTACCTTGATTGAATCCGTAGTCTACTAGCATTTGCTTCATCCATAGGAGTTGTGTGCATCCACTCCCTGCGGCTATGTACTCGGCCTCGGCCGTGGACAAGGAAATCGAGTTTTGCTTCTTCCAAAACCAAGACACCAAGTTGTTGCCTAGAAAGAAGCAACCGCCCGATGTGCTCTTCCTATCATCACAATTTCCTACCCAATCCGCATCACTAAAGCCAACAAGACTAGCATTAGTGTCAAAAGAGTACCAAATCCCATAGTTGGATGTCCCATTCACATAGCGAATGATCCTCTTCACGGAAGAGAGGTGGGACTCCTTAGGATCCGCTTGGTACCTAGCACACACACCCACACTAAAAGATATATCGGGCCTACTTGCGGTCAAATAAAGCAAGCTTCCTATCATGCCACGATATAACGCTTGTTCCACACTTTTACCACTAGCATCCTTGCTTAGCTTCAAAGTGGTACTCATGGGTGTATCACAATGTTTGGCTTTCTCTAAACCAAACTTCTTCACTAGGTTCTTAGCATATTTGGCTTGGGTTATGAAAATCCCATCATGCATTTGCCTAATTTGCAAACCTAGGAAGTAACTAAGCTCACCAACAAGACTCATCTCAAATTCAAGAGACATAACATCAACAAATTGTTGGACTTTGGTGTTGTTGGTAGAGCCAAACACTATGTCATCAACATATATTTGAGCTATGAAAAGCTCATCATTGTCTCTCTTGATGAATAGTGTCTTGTCAACACTACCTATTGTGTAGTTATTGTCAACAAGAAATTGAGTGAGGCGCTCATACCAAGCCCTCGGTGCTTGTTTCAACCCATAAAGTGCCTTTTTGAGGCGATAAACATGATTGGGGTGGTGTGCATCCACAAACCCCTTAGGTTGTTCAACAAACACTTCCTATTGCAAGAAGCCATTGAGGAAGGCACTCTTGACGTCCATTTGGTGCAATTTGAACTTGTGCACACAAGAGATGGACAAGAGAAGCCTAATGGACTCTAAGCGGGCAACGGGAGCAAAAGTCTCCTCAAAGTCGATACCCTCAATTTGAGAGTACCCTTGTGCTACAAGTCTAGCCTTATTCCGCACTATGTTGCCATCCTCATCGGATTTGTTCATAAATATCCATTTAGTGCCTATGACATTAGTGGTCTTAGGCCTAGGAACTAGAGTCCAAACCTCATTCCTTTCGAATTGGTTTAGCTCTTCTTGCATGGCAAGAACCCAAAATTCATCATTTAAGGCTTCTTCAACCTTTTTGGGTTCAATTTGAGAGGTGTAGCATGTATAGCTAATAAGATTAGCAAGTTGACGTCTAGTCCTAACACCCTCATTAACCTCTCCAATGATATCTTCTTTATCATGGAGTTTCCTAACCCATGGAGCGGGTTCTTTAGAGTCCAAGAGAGGAACTCTATCAATAGGTTGTGTGTCATTATTGTTGACATTAGATGTCCCAACATTAGGTGACACCACAACCTCCTCCAAAGGAGAAACATCACTAAAAATAACCTCCTCCTCATGATCATTAGACTTGAGCCTAGTATCATCAAATACGACATTGGATGATTCCATAACACTTAGAGTCTTTAAATTGAAAACTCTATAGGCTCTACTATTTAAGGCATAGCCAATAAAAATACCCTCATCACCCTTAGCATCGAATTTGCCAAGTTGATCACGGTCATTCAAAATGTAGCATTTGCTTCTAAAAGTGTGGAAGTAGCTAACATTTGGCCTCTTGCCTTTCCATAACTCATAGGAGGTGTTTCTAGTACCGGGCCTTAGGAATACTCTATTTCCTATATAGCAAGCCGTGTTGATGGCTTCGGCCCATAGGTTCCTAGGGACATTGTTGCTAAGCAACATCACTCGGGCCATCTCTTGGAGGACCCTATTCTTCCTCTCAACAATTCCATTTTGTTGAGGTGTCCTAGGAGCAGAAAATTCATGGGAGATGCCTAAACCATTACAAAAGGTTTCAAAGGTGGCATTCTCAAATTCTCTCCCATGGTCACTTCTAATCCGTTTAATGCTTTTAATATTAGAGTTCATTTCATTTTGAATTTTATTACAAAGCATTTTAAACTTATCAAAAGTTTCGGATTTTTCTCTAAGAAAATATGTCCATGTGAACCTAGAGAAATCATCAACACAAACAAAAATGTATCTCTTTCCACCCAAACTTTCGGTTTGCATGGGACCCATAAGGTCCATGTGGAGAAGCTCAAGAGGCTCCTTGGTGGTGAGATACTTACCCTTTTTGTGCGTGCTTTTAGTTTGCTTTCCTTGTTGGCAAGGTCCACAAATACCATTGGCTTTCTTCCCAAGCTTAGGGAGGCCACTCACACAATTGAACTTTCCAAGGGTCTGTAGATCCCTAAAGTTCATGTGGCCAAGTCTTTCATGCCACAACTCAATTTGCTCATCCATGGACACATGATTTGATACAATACTAGCTTCAAGACAATAGCAATTGTCGCTAGATCTCATGCCCTTCAACAAGGTTTGTCCATCGGGTTTAAGGATAGAGCAAAAATCTTTAGAAAACAAGACGGAGTATCCTTCATCACTAAGATGTGAAATGCTTATTAAATTGGCTTTCAAGCCATCAACATATAAAGCATTGGATAAAGAGGGTAATCCGGGAACGGAAATGGTTTCTTTCCCTACAACATTTCTTTTGGATCCATCACCAAAAGTGACATTTCCACCTTCCTCCATAACAAGAGTCTCGAAGAAACTCTTGTTTCCCGTCAAGTGCCTAGAGCACCCACTATCCAAATACCAAAAATTAGAAGAATTTGCCTTCAAGGCTATTTGTGCAACATGGCAAACATTTTCATTCTTTCTAATCCACTTAGCAACAATTTTTAGCTTTCTTAGTGGTCTTTGGTACATGTGCTCTACTATTTCTAGGATCGTGCAAATCAATATTTTCATTCCTAGAAACATACATCTTGGCTCTATTCTTTCTCTTTTCAATCATGCTTTGTTTTCTACACATTTTAATATATTGAAAGCAATTTGGTCTGAAACTAATTAATGCACGGTGTGTATAAAACTATCTAGAGGGGGGGTGAATAGATTTTACGCTTTTTACCCAATTTTTCGTGTTAGTCAAAATTACGAAATTACCCTCAAGATAAAATAACCAAGCAAGTGTAATATGGTGCGGAAATTAAATTGACACTTGATTTTTACGTGGAAACCCTCACGGGAAAAACCACGGGCTATGTAAGTAAGCCACACTCGAACCTCGAATCCACTAAATGTGCAAACGATTACAACCTAATCCCGGTAGTAATCACACACCTACCTAATCCCGGTATGAGTGAACCTAGTCCGATTTTGCTTGCGATCTAAGCAACCTAATCCCGATTGCTACACACAAGACTTAGCTTCTCTTGAAGAGAATACAACCCTAAGTGAATATGTGAAAATATCCAAAATGCAACATAGAGCAAGGGAAACCCTATATGCTTATCTAAGATGATTAATATGCAATTAAGAGCAATCCTAGATATCAAAACTAAATGACATGTCAATTAGTTTAGCTAATCAATATCAAGCACAAAAACCTAATATGCTAGCACAATACAACTTCTCAAACATACATCATACTAATCTCAATCTTGTATTCAACAAATATAAAATCACATACAAGTAATTAAATTGAGATTGCTAGATAAGAGAAACACAAAATATGTAAGATATTAGTGAAAAGCTTACCAAGCAAAGTATGATGAAGAATCCATGCAAGATGTCATCTAGATGATCTAAGATGATGCTAGATGATGATTGATGATCATGGAACAAGTGTTTGAGTAATAAAAATGAGTTCTTTGGAATTTTTCTTCTCTTTGAAAAATCTCCTAAGTATGGAATCTGAATATGAACTCTTGTAATTGACCTAAAGTCAAAGTGGCATATATATAGGGGGCCAAAACAAAGTGTGGTCGTTTTGATAAGTTTGCCCACTATTTGCCTTGGGCGCTGTACGTAGGGCGCCATTGTACAGCGCCTGTTCAGCGCCCTTGCTCTGTTTTCACGAGGAAACAGAGTGGCGCTGTACGTACAGCGCTCTGTACCGCGCCACGTACAGCGCCCCAACAGCGACCCAACAGCGACCGATTAAATCGATCAGGTCTGAACAGCGCTCAATGGGCGCTGTTCGTACAGCGCTTCTGTACAGCGCTATTGGGGGCACCCAGTGCAAAAATGCAATCCTAAGTCTAAGCATGACAAGGCAATTGGATATGCAAGATGCAATCAAACTAACATGCAAGAAGAGATGTTAATGAGCATTAAGGCACACATAAAAGACACACAACATATAAGGATTAAACATATGCATGAGTTGTGAGTGTGTGCATCTATCTCTTCAAGACAAGAAAGCACTTAGAATATTACCTTTGGTGCTTGTCAATAGTGAGGTCTTCAAAAAGGGCCTAAGCCATAACACAACATCTAAGCTACCCTTACAAAGCATCCCCACATGTGGTTTGATCACGAAATAAGCCAATTAAAAACAACGGGAATCCTAACAATCTCCCCCTTTGGCTATTTCGTGACAAAACCACCACTCACATTGATTCCTCACATAGAATTAGAAACTACGGGACTACAATGATTATCTACATTACAAAGAGATAAGAAAGTAAAAACTTCAAGTCTTCAATCTCTTGTAGAACAATCAAGCCCTGAAAATAAAGTTTCTAGCATTTCCAATACAAGTAAAGTGTGAGATTAATCATGTGAGAACAATACCAAGCATTTGCATTTTTAGAATTTAGGCACAACATTAGCAAATGTATGCAATGAATGATAAATGCAATGCTCCCCCTCAAAGGGTTACTCCCCCTCAATGTATGTTCTCCCCAAAATGCACAAAAGCTTCTGTATTTTGCAACTCCCCTTACCATTTCCTACTCCCCCTTTTTGTCATGATATAGGCAAAGGAGTAGTCCCCAACCGGGTCACTCAAAGCAACGAGAGATAGAAGCATGCAAGATATGCATATACATATAAGTCACTTTATGCACTTCAATTAATTTGAGAGAAACAAGGAGATTTATTTGAGAAAATGTGTGAATCCAACATGCTTTGCATACAAGACATATAGCATTCAAGTCCAAAATACAATGGTATTTGGCAAAGCAAATGACAAAGGTTTCTAATTTGAATTCAAACCAATTTCACCAATGTCATGGGAAAAGCAAGGATACAGAGATTATTGATTTCAATTTTAAGAGCAACTATATCCAACTTTATAAGCGAAACATGGCATGAGCGACTTTGCACCCTATTTGATTTTTCCGGATAAGAAATCCGTATGATAGTAACCATGTTCAACTAATAAAGAAAGAGAGACATATGGAATGTAAATTCCTTTGAACGGATACAGGATCCTTTATTCATTTTGAGTCTCATTAGCTTTCACACAAGTTTTGCATTTTTAAGAATATGCAATCATCAATTCATGCTTTTCATGTGAGCATGTTGTATGAATTTCATGCTTTTTCATTTAGCATAAGCATGTTATTTAAGAAACATCATGTCATGGAGATAACTATAGGTCATTCACATCATACTTCCTATGTAAATCTCCTAGTCCAAAAATGCATGTTTGAACATAAATATGACATGGATTGTAGACAAGCAAGGTTCACACTTATAGAATTTGAAAGCATATATACATATGTACAACCAAGCTTACTCAAGCAATCAAAAGAAGAGGCATAAGTTATTTCAAATTTTTTGCAAGTTACATGAATGCAAAATAGCTCTCTTTGCTTGAGTTCCCCATATGGGGTCAATCATAGAACATCACTCCACAAGACATATCCCAATAGATCTACTAAGAGTTTTAAATCGAGTAGCATTTAAGGGTTTAGTAAATAAGTCCGCAAGTTGATCATTAGTACCTACATGTTCAAGTACTATGCATTTATTTTCAACAAGCTCTCTAATGAAGTGATGGCGGATGTCAATATGCTTAGTTCTAGAATGTTGAACCGGATTCTTGGAAATATTAATAGCACTCATGTTATCACAAAAGAGAGTGAGAGTACCTTGGTTGAATCCGTAGTCTACAAGCATTTGTTTCATCCATAGGAGTTGTGTGCATCCACTCCCCGCGGCTATGTACTCGGCCTCGGCCGTGGACAAGGAAATCGAGTTTTGCTTCTTGCAAAACCAAGACACCAAGTTGTTGCCTAGAAAGAAGCAACCGCCCGATGTGCTCTTCCTATCATCACAATTTCCTGCCCAATCCGCATCACTAAAGCCAACTAGACTAGCATTAGTGTCAAAAGAGTACCAAATCCCATAGTTGGATGTCCCATTCACATAGCGAATGATCCTCTTCACACAAGAGAGGTGGGACTCCTTAGGATCCGCTTGGTACCTAGCACACACACCCACACTAAAAGATATATCGGGCCTACTTGCGGTCAAGTAAAGCAAGCTACCTATCATGCCACGATATAGAGTTTGGTCCACACTTTTACCACTAGCATCCTTGCTTAGCTTCAAAGTTGTACTCATGGGTGTATCACAATGTTTGGCTTTCTCTAAACCAAACTTCTTCACTAGGTTCTTAGCATATTTGGCTTGGGTTATGAAAATCCCATCATGCATTTGCCTAATTTGCAAACCTAGGAAGTAACTAAGCTCACCAACAAGACTCATCTCAAATTCAAGAGACATGACATCAACAAATTGTTGGACTTTGGTGTTGTTGGTGGAGCCAAAAACTATATCATCAACATATATTTGAGCTATGAAAAGCTCATCATTGTCTCTCTTGATGAATAGTGTCTTGTCAACACTACCTCTTGTGTAGTTGTTGTCAACAAGAAATTGAGTGAGGCGCTCATACCAAGCCCTCGGTGCTTGTTTCAACCCATAAAGTGCCTTCTTGAGGCGATAGACATGATTGGGGTGGTGTGCATCCACAAACCCCTTAGGTTGTTCAACAAACACTTCCTCTTGCAAGAAGCCATTGAGGAAGGCACTCTTGACGTCCATTTGGTGCAATTTGAACTTGTGCACACAAGAGATGGACAAAAGAAGCCTAATGGACTCTAAGCGGGCAACGGGAGCAAAAGTCTCCTCAATGTCGATACCCTCAATTTGAGAGTACCCTTGTGCTACAAGTCTAGCCTTGTTCCGCACTATGTTGCCATCCTCATCGGATTTGTTCCTAAATATCCATTTTGTGCCTATGACATTAGTGGTCTTAGGCCTAGGAACTAGAGTCCAAACCTCATTCCTTTCGAATTGGCTTAGCTCTTCTTGCATGGCAAGAACCCAAAATTCATCATTTAAGGCTTCTTCAACCTTTTTGGGTTCTATTTGAGAGGTGTAGCATGTCAAGCTAATTAGATTAGCTATTTGACGCCTAGTTCTAACACCCTCATTAACATCTCCAATAACATCCTCTTTGTTATGGAGTCTTCTAACCCATGGAGCGGGTTCATTAGAGTCCAAGTTAGGAACTCTAGTACTAGGTTGTGT
Source organism: Acer saccharum (assembly GCA_030490815.1). Taxonomy (NCBI): domain Eukaryota; kingdom Viridiplantae; phylum Streptophyta; class Magnoliopsida; order Sapindales; family Sapindaceae; genus Acer; species Acer saccharum. Next base: position 7,301,143 of record CM059875.1, on the reverse strand, counting down.
GACTTCATTAGATGTCCCAACATTGGGAGTCACCACAACCCTCTCCAAAGGAGAGTCATCCTCTAAAACATCCTCCTCCTCATCATTTTTGGACTTGAGCCTTGTATCATCAATGACAACATTTGATGATTCCATGACGGTTCGAGTCTTCAAGTTGAAAACTCTATAGGCTCTACTATTCAAGGCATAGCCAATGAAGATACCCTCATCACTCTTAGCATCAAACTTGCCAAGTTGATCACGGTCATTTAAAATGTAGCATTTGCTCCCAAATGTGTGGAAGTAGCTAACATTTGGCCTCTTGCCTTTCCATAATTCATAGGAGGTGTTTCTAGTACCGGGCCTTAGGAACACTCTATTTCCTATATAGCAAGCCGTGTTGATGGCTTCGGCCCATAGGTTCCTAGGGACATTGTTGCTAAGCAACATCACACGGGCCATCTCTTGGAGGACCCTATTCTTCCTCTCAACAACCCCATTTTGTTGAGGTGTCCTAGGAGCGGAAAACTCATGGGAGATGCCTAGGCTATCACAATAGCTTTCAAAAGAGGCATTCTCAAACTCCCTCCCATGGTCACTTCTAATCCGTTTAATGCTTCTAATATTAGAATTCATTTCATTTTGCAATTTAGTACAAAGCATTTTAAACTTATCAAAAGTTTCGGATTTTTCTCTAAGAAAATATGTCCATGTAAATCTAGAGAAATCATCAACACAAACAAAAATGTATCTCTTTCCACCTAAGCTCTCGGTTTGCATAGGACCCATGAGATCCATGTGGAGAAGCTCTAGGGGCTCCTTGGTGGAGAGATACTTGCCCTTTTTGTGCATGCTTTTGGTTTGTTTTCCTTGTTGGCAAGGTCCACAAATACCATTGGCTTTCTTCCCAAGCTTAGGGAGGCCACGCACACACTCGAACTTTCCAAGGGTTCTTAAATCCCTAAAGTTCATGTGGCCAAGTCTTTCATGCCACAACTCAACTTGCTCATCCATGGACACATTGTTTGAGACTATTCTAGCTTCAAGACAATAGCAATTGTCGCTAGATCTCATACCTTTCAATAAGGTTTGTCCATCGGGCTTTAGGATTGAGCAATCATTTTTACTAAACAAGACGGAATATCCTTCATCACTTAGATGTGAAATGCTTATTAAATTGGCTTTCAAGCCATCAACAAATAAAGCATCGGATAAGGAGGGTAAACCGGGAACGGAAATGGATCCTTTCCCTACAACCTTCTTTTTGGATCCATCACCGAAAGTGACATATCCACCTTCCTCCATAACAAGAGTCTCGAAGAAACTCTTGTTTCCCGTCATGTGCCTAGAGCACCCACTATCCAAATACCAAAAATTAGAAGAATTTGCCTTCAAGGCTATTTGTGCAACATGGCAAACATTTTCATTCTTTCTAATCCACTTAGCAACAATTTTGGCTTTCTTAGTGGTCTTTGGTACATGTGCTCTATTATTCCTAGGATCATGCAAATCAATATCATTATTCCTAGGAACATGCATCATGGCTCTTTTCTTTTTCTTCTCTATCATGCTTCTAGTTTTGCACATTTTTATATAGCGAAAGCATTGTGGTCTAATATGACCAACAAATCCACAAAAGTGACAAATAGGAGTAAAATAAGGAATCATACCTTGTCCTTGTCTTTGTGGATGAAGGGGTTCAATGCGTCTTCGTTGTTGAACCGGTCTAGGTTGCTTCCAAGCTTGAGGTTGCATGATAGGCCTCTTTCCTTTGTGAGCCATTTGAGGAGAAATGTTGGCTTGAGGAACCCTAGGGGGTTGAGCTTGAGGTTGCCTTCTTGGCCCCATCTTCACTTGAGCATTTGAACTTTGTCCTATTTCTAACTTCTTTCTAGGAAGTTGCACAAGTGAAGTTTCTTCTTTCTTCAAGCTCTTGACAAATATGGTCTTGTTAGAGGTTGAGATCTTCTTGTCATCTTCATACCCAAGACCCCTCTTGTCACATGGACTCTTTCCAACACCAAGCATATGGTCAAGCTTCTTGGTGCTAGAATCCATCCTAGTCATAGATTCTCTAACTTCTTCAAGCTCCCTCTTTAGACTATCCTCATTCCTCCTAGATAAGACTAACTCCTCTTTTAGCTTATCTTCCATCTTCTTGAATTTCTCCACTTGTTCACTTAAGTGGTCATTTTGAGATGCAAGTTCAAGATTTTCTTCTCTCAACATCTTGATCTTTCTTGTACTCTTGATTGCTAAATCATTAAATTCGGCATGATATTTAGCAAACTCCTTTTTCTCCATAAATCCATTCATGGAGTTAGAGGAGGAATCACTTTCTACATCACTTGAGTCATTTTCCTCTTGACTCATTTCCTCTCTCTCACTAGCACTTTTGCTTTTATGGGAGGAGGCAAAAGCTAGGAGATTAGCCATGAGCTCTTCATCATCCGAAGACTCATCTCCCTCATAGGAGTCATCACTACTTCCACTCCAAGTGGCGGCCATCACTTTCCCCTTTTTCTTCTCAACATGGTTTGCACAATCGGGGGCAAAATGACCTATGCCACCACACTCGAAACAACGGACCCCTTTCCTTTCGGTCCTTTCTTGCCTAGGTTCAAACTTCTTGAAAGAGCCCTTTTTCTTCAAATCTTGACCTTTGACCCAAAGCTCTTCCTTCTAAACTTCATAACCTTGTTGAACCTTTTTACAAACAAGGCAAGGTCTTCATCCGAGTCAACCTTCTTTTCCTCCTTTTCATCCTTGGAGGTTTTTAAAGCAATTCCTTTTTGCTTTTTAGTGGGTGTGGAGATAGGCCCTTTCCTAGACTCATAAGCTAGAAGTCTCCCAATCACCTCACTCGGCTTCATATCCTTATAACCACTATTTTCTTCTAAAGCCGTCACCTTCGATTCAAACCTATCGGGTAGAGATCTCATAATCTTTTGCTTGATTCTCCTATCCGAATATGGATCACCAAGTTGATGGCTTTGGTTGACTATATCCATCAACTTGATCTCAAGTCGTTGAAGCACTCATTCTCCTCCATCTTAAGCGTCTCGAATTGAGTTTGGAGGACTTGAAGCTTGGAGTCCTTCACTACTTCGGTTCCCTCATGTGCAATCTCTAGGATGTCCCAAGCCTCCTTAGCTATCCTAGTATTTTGAATCAACTTGTATTGATTTTCGTCCATGGCACACAAGATGGCATGCAACTGCCTTCCTATTCCACTTTGAAGCATCAAACTCTTGCGCGTTCCATTGCGCCTTAGGCTTCAAAACATCTTCTCCTCCACCCGCGGGAGTCATCATAGGGAGATCATATCCGTCTTCCACCGCCATCCATGCACGGTCATGAATTTGGCATATGTAGGATTCCATCTTCCCTTTCCATTGGGAATAGTTCAATCCGGTAAGAAGTGGAGGCCTAGTGCTAGAAGCTCCTTCGTGGCCACCACCATTTCCACCGTTTCCACTCATAGTGTTTATGAATGAATGAAATGAATGCAAATGTATGAATGATCAAAAATCACACAAAATGCAACACACACCAAAATAAGCAAGGATCACCTATGTATGTCTAGGAACCCGCTCTGATACCAATTGAAACTAATTAATGCACGGTGTGTATAAAACTATCTAGAGGGGGGGTGAATAGATTTTACGCTTTTTACCCAATTTTTCGTGTTAGTCAAAATTACGAAATTACCCTCAAGATAAAATAACCAAGCAAGTGTAATATGGTGCGGAAATTAAATTGACACTTGATTTTTACGTGGAAACCCTCACGGGAAAAACCACGGGCTATGTAAGTAAGCCACACTCGAACCTCGAATCCACTAAATGTGCAAACGATTACAACCTAATCCCGGTAGTAATCACACACCTACCTAATCCCGGTATGAGTGAACCTAGTCCGATTTTGCTTGCGATCTAAGCAACCTAATCCCGATTGCTACACACAAGACTTAGCTTCTCTTGAAGAGAATACAACCCTAAGTGAATATGTGAAAATATCCAAAATGCAACATAGAGCAAGGGAAACCCTATATGCTTATCTAAGATGATTAATATGCAATTAAGAGCAATCCTAGATATCAAAACTAAATGACATGTCAATTAGTTTAGCTAATCAATATCAAGCACAAAAACCTAATATGCTAGCACAATACAACTTCTCAAACATACATCATACTAATCTCAATCTTGTATTCAACAAATATAAAATCACATACAAGTAATTAAATTGAGATTGCTAGATAAGAGAAACACAAAATATGTAAGATATTAGTGAAAAGCTTACCAAGCAAAGTATGATGAAGAATCCATGCAAGATGTCATCTAGATGATCTAAGATGATGCTAGATGATGATTGATGATCATGGAACAAGTGTTTGAGTAATAAAAATGAGTTCTTTGGAATTTTTCTTCTCTTTGAAAAATCTCCTAAGTATGGAATCTGAATATGAACTCTTGTAATTGACCTAAAGTCAAAGTGGCATATATATAGGGGGCCAAAACAAAGTGTGGTCGTTTTGATAAGTTTGCCCACTATTTGCCTTGGGCGCTGTACGTAGGGCGCCATTGTACAGCGCCTGTACAGCGCCCTTGCTCTGTTTTCACGAGGAAACAGAGTGGCGCTGTACGTACAGCGCTCTGTACCGCGCCACGTACAGCGCCCCAACAGCGACCCAACAGCGACCGATTAAATCGATCAGGTCTGAACAGCGCTCAATGGGCGCTGTTCGTACAGCGCTTCTGTACAGCGCTATTTGGGGGCGCCCAGTGCAAAAATGCAATCCTAAGTCTAAGCATGACAAGGCAATTGGATATGCAAGATGCAATCAAACTAACATGCAAGAAGAGATGTTAATGAGCATTAAGGCACACATAAAAGACACACAACATATAAGGATTAAACATATGCATGAGTTGTGAGTGTGTGCATCTATCTCTTCAAGACAAGTAAGCACTTAGAATATTACCTTTGGTGCTTGTCAATAGTGAGGTCTTCAAAAGGGCCTAAGCAATAACACAACATCTAAGCTACCCTTACAAAGCATCCCCACATGTGGTTTGATCACGAAATAAGCCAATTAAAAACAACGGGAATCCTAACATGGTCTAATATGACCATCACAACCACAAAAGTGACAAATAGGGATGAAAAAAGGAATCATACCTCGCCTTTGAACATGTCCATGTCTTTGTGGATAAGTGGGTTCAATCCATCTTCGTTGTTGAACCGGTCTTGGTTGCTTCCAAGCTTGAGGTTGCATGATTGGTCTCTTTCCTTTGTGAGCCAATTTGGGAGGAGTGTTGGCTTGAGGAACCTTAGGAGGTTGAGCTTGAGATTTCCTTCTTGGCCCCATTTTCACTTGTGCATTAGAACATTGTCCTACTTCTAACTTCTTCCTAGGAGGTTGCACAAATGAAGTTTCTTCGTTCTTCAAGCTCTTGACAAACACTGTCTTGTTAGAGGTTGAGACTTTCTTGCCATCTTCATACCCAAGACCTCTCTTGTCACTTGGACTCTTTCCAACACCAAGTAAATGATCAAGCTTCTTGGTGCTAGAATCTATCCTAGCCAAGGACCCTTTAACTTCAACAAGTTCCCTCTTCAAACCTTCTTCACTTCTCTTGGATAAGTCTAACTCCTCAATTAACTTATCCTCTCTCCTCTTCAATCTTCCCACTTGTTCACTTAAGTGGTCATTGTGAGCCGAAAGTTCAAGGTTTTCTTCTCTCAACCTCTCAATCTTTCTTGTGCTTTTAAGTGCTAAATCATTGAACTCGGCATGGTATTTAGCAAGCACCTTTTGCTCCACAAACTTCTTTTTGGAACTAGAAGAGGAGTCACTTTCTTCTTCACTAGAGTCAATTTCCTCTTGACTCATCTCCTCTTTTTCACTAGCACTTTTGCTCTTGTGAGAAGAGGCAAAAGCTAGGAAGTTAGCCATGAGCTCTTCTTCACTAGAAGACTCATCTTCCTCATTGGAGTCATCACTACTCCCACTCCATGTGGCGGCCATCACTTTACCCTTCTTTCTTTCATTGTGATTAGCACATTCGGGGGCAAAGTGACCAATCCCACCACACTCAAAGCATCGGACCCCTTTCCTTTCGGTCCTCTCTTGTCTAGGCTCAAACTTTTTGAAGGAACTCTTTTTCTTCAAATCTTGTCCTCTTGACCCAAATCCCTTCTTCTTCTTGAACCCCATAACCTTGTTGAATCTTTTCACAAATAAGGCAAGGTCTTCATCCGATTCATGCTTTGCCACATTTGCATCCTTAGATGCTTTCAAAGCTATTCCTTTAGACTTCTTAGGAGGAGTAGTGGTGCTAGGAACCTTCCTAGACTCATATGCAAGGAGACACCCAATTACCTCACTTGGCTTCATATCCATGTAGCCACTATTTTCTTCTATGGCCGTCACCTTTGATTCAAACCTATCGGGGAGAGATCTCATAATTTTTTGCTTGACTCTCCTATCCGAATACGGGTCTCCGAGTTGATGGCTTTGATTTACTATGTCCATCAATTTGATTTCGAAGTCGTTGAAGCATTCATCCTCTCCCATCCTAAGTAACTCAAATTGAGTTTGGAGGACTTGAAGCTTGGACTCCTTCACCACCTCGGTTCCCTCATGTGCAACTTGAAGGATGTCCCATGCCACTTTGGCAATCTGAGTATTCTGAATAAGCTTGTACTGATTCTCATCCATTGCACACATAATGGCATGCATCGCCTTCCTATTCCACTTTGAAGCCTCAAACTCTTGCGCGTTCCATTGTGCCTTAGGCTTCAAAACATCTTGTCCTCCACCCGCGGGAGTCATCATAGGGAGATCATATCCGTCTTCCACCGCCATCCATGCACGGTCATGAATTTGGCATATGTAGGATTCCATCTTCCCTTTCCATTGGGAATAGTTCAAACCGGTAAGAAGTGGAGGCCTTGTGCTAGAAGCTCCTTCGTGGCCACCACCATTTCCACCGTTTCCACTCATAGTGTTTATGAATGAATGAAATGAATGCAAATGTATGAATGATCAAAAATCACACAAAATGCAAAACACACCAAAATAAGCAAGGATCACCTATGTATGTCTAGGAACCCGCTCTGATACCAAATTGAAACTAAATATAGCACGGTGTGTATAAAGCTATCTAGAGGGGGGGTGAATAGATTTTACGCTTTTTACCCAATTTTTCGTGTTAGTCAAAATTACGAATTTACCCTCAAGATAATATAAACAAGCAAGTGTAATATGGTGCGAAAATTAAATCAACACTTGATTTTTACGTGGAAACCCTCACGGGAAAAACCACGGGCTATGTAAGTAAGCCACACTCGAACCTCGAATCCACTAAATGTGCAAACGATTACAACCTAATCCCGGAAGTAATCACACACCTACCTAATCCCGGTATGAGTGAACCTAGTCCAATTTGCTTGTGATCTAAGCAACCTAATCCCGATTGCTACACACAAGACTTACCTTCTCTTAAAGAGAATACAACCCTAAGTGAATATGTGAAAATATCCAAAATGCAACATAGAGCAAGGGAAACCCTATATGCTTATCTAAGATGATTAATTTGCAATTAAGAACAATCCTAGATATCAAAACTAAATGACATGTCAAATAGTTAAGCTAATCAATATCAAGCACAAAACCTAATATGCTAGCACAATACAACTTCTCAAACATACATCATACTAATCTCAATTTTGTATCTAAAGCATACAAAATAACAATCAAGTAATTAATTGAGATTGCTAGATAAATTAAACACAAAATATGTAAGATATTAGTGAAAAGCTTACCAAGCAAAGTATGATGAAGATTCCATGCAAGATGACATCTAGATGACCTATGATGATACTAGATGATGATTGATGATCATGAAATTGTGTTTGAGTAATTAAAAATGAGTTCTTTGTGTATTTTTCTTCTCTTGAAAAATATCCTAAGTATGAAGCATGAATAAGAACTCTTGTAAGTGACCTAAAATCAAGTTAGCATATATATAGAGGCCATAAGTGAAGTGAGGTCGTTTTGAAATTTCGCCAGAAAAATGCTCTGTGCGCTGGTGGACCAGCGCAGGACCAGCGCACAAACCAATTTTGGCTTGAGCGCTGGATGACAGGCGCTGCCACCAGTGCCAGTCCAGCGGCGCACACCTGGGCGATTGGCGCTGGTGGCCGGCGCTGGTCCACACCAGCGCACGACCAGCGGCGCTCCACTGGGCGATTTGCGCCGGTGAGCGGCGCTGGTCGACCGGCGCTGGTGGACCAGCGCACAGCCTACAATTTTGTCCCCACAAGCAATCATGCAAGGGGAACAAAAGTCAACCAATATGCATCCTAAAAGCCTAAATGCTATGATGTTATAAACACAAGATGCAATCATAAAAAACAAGCAAGAAGAGATGTAAATAAGCATTGATGCACATCAAAAGGAAACACAACATACAAAGATTAAACATATGCATGAGTTGTGAGTGTGTGCAACTATCTCTTCAAGACAAGTAAGCACTTAGAATATTACCTTTGGTGCTTGTCAATAATGAGGTCTTCAAAGGGCCTAATGCACTAATAACAACATCTAAACTACCCTTACAAAGGATCCCCATTTATGGTTTGATCATGAAATAAGCCAATTAAAAACAACGGGAATCCTTACACTCAAAATAAATGAAATTTATCTGAAACCTTCCTTAATAGGAGAAAATTTTCAATACATTAAGGTGAATGCATTCTATTCAATAATACCATATCACATAACATAAATAACTAATCAAATGTGTTTTTAATATTACATGATATGATTTTAACATTCAAGTTCGTACAACTATAAAGGATTTTCTCCTCTTTTTATCTTAATATATGGAAGATCATTGAGACTTTTGGTTGTATAAATTAGCATGTAACTGGTGTGGAATTAAAGGGTTTCCATAAGGATATTTTGGTCATACATTTGAAGTTTCTTTAAGCTTATTGTCCTCACAAACAAATGTCATGTTCTATGATCTATATACAACGTGGTTGATGAAGTCCTGATTTATACACACACACAAAAAAAAAAAAAAACCCACATGGAGTGGCATGTGAGGAGGACACTAATTCAATCAATGAGAAAACATTGGTGGTCAATTTTCTTTCTTGTTAAGAGTCATGTGAAGATCCTTTGTTGATATTTGTTGCGGACTTTCTTTACAGAGTTTATGTATATATATTTAGATTTTTTTTTTTTCATATATATATATATATATATTTGTGTGTGTATTTACATTATATTTTTAATTTGCCTCTTGCTATTGAGTTAATTAGATATTAATATAATATCCTGGTAAATTTTAATACAAGTGTTTATGAGTTTGAGTCCGATAATATATATTTTGCATCCTGATCTGTAATTGTAAATTTGAAGAATTTACAACTATAATGTACTAGCTAGAATTTAATATATATCATCACTTTTTTTTTTCATCGAAATAAGTTGACTAAATCTCAAATTGAATGATTTATCTCAATTGATATATATGCAATCAGAAATTATTTATTAGAATAAAAAACAAAATGGATGAACATGAACCATATACAGTACGTATACATATAAGATAAGAGGTAGCTAGACAAACAACTGCCAAATAATTAAGTTTCGATTTGGATTACAAAACGATACGAAATAAGAGATCTGGAAACATCAAAGATACCCCAGAATAATCCTGAAATCGAGAAGCTGTTGGTTGTTGGCAAAAACTTAAGTTGGTCGGTTGAAAAGCATTGTAGTAGTAAATATAGCTCAGAGAGAGTGAGGGAGAAACTTCGATGACCAACACGTCATCATCAGTCATCCATCCGTTCATCCAATAACATTATGTTCTGTATGTATTACTTCAAATGGATGCATATCTTTGTAGGAAGTGGCGATTGGTACATTCGCCGGAATAATATAATCAACAAGTATAACAAGCGCATTACTCCTCCAAAATGTTAATATATACTTATAAATATAAATGACGTTGTACGTCCGTTCCATGGAAACTGAGGGAGATTGGATTGTTGTAACTAGTAACACGTGACACTGCAAAACAAAAAGCTGTAGGTAGTAAAAATTGAAGCTCCTCCATGCCTGTTATAGAATTTCACCTCTATAATATAGTGAGAGTACTAGACTAAGACATGACACGTGTCATGTCGTGTGTGCAACGAAAAGAGCATGTGACCATGAGGCCTTGGACAACAATGTCGCAACTCACGTAGTTATGTCTCAAACAAGAAAGAAAAAACAATATTATTTCAGAGAAGATTTCAGTTTTTATTTGCTTGGTCACTATAATTTCTAGCTATCAACTATTTTTTTTATTTTTTTATTTTATTTTTAAAACGTATATAATTTAGACATATGATTCTAATTTTAATATATAATAAATTCTTGTACAGATTGCTATTACTTAATCATAAAGAAGTCATAGGAAAAATTTGAAATTTAACTAAAGTGTATATGAATTACAAATCAGTTGATCACATCACCTCTGAAGAAATAATATTACGATCTGAAAGCAGTGGTGGAGCCAACCTGCTGAATTTGGTTAGGGCAAATTGAAAAGAAGAAAATAATGTTATGGGGCCAGATTTTAAAAACTTCTTGTTAAATATTAATATAGTTATTTAAAATTTTTTTTTTTTGGGGGGATGAAGTGGGGGCGGCTCTAGGGAAGCTAGACTAGACCACATTTTATTAGAGGAAAATTGTTCATTTATTTTGCAATGCACCCCACTTCAATCTCTCTTAAATGAACATAATACTCGGAGACCTCTCTGACAATTATCAGAATTTTTGTGAATTGAACTAGTTAGTAACCAATGATTACTTTTTTTATTTATTTATTTTTTAAAGCTTTTGCCATTGGTAGGATTCGAACCATTGACCTGTGAATCATTTGCCCAACCCCAAGCTCGTCCATCTATCAGCTGAGCTACGCTCTTGTTGGCACCAACGATTACATTAAATTAGAGCAATGTATTACTTTTCAAACTAAATTTACTATAATATATACCATATATTGTAGTGATGACTCAAACTTAAAATATTGTTAAACTAAATGAGCACCTGCATGTTATAACGACGAATTTGGATTCTCTACTGATTTGATCTTTTTCTTGACCTTTTTAAACCATATAATTGGTTGTTAATAAAGTGATTGTGGAAACAAATCATATCTTAACAACACATTTATTGAATTATTGTAATACTTATGTGTCATAAGATTATGTGATGTCAAGAAAAAAATTAGATCAATAGATGATCCAAATTCTATAACAACAAAATTTATAGTGAAGAAATGGACGGTAATGTTGACATGGAATCCATTGGAGGTGGTTGTTAACTGCCATTGGTTTAACTTAACTTGGGTAGAGAACCAATGGGAGTGCGCCATGTAATGTATGTGCAAAGAGTAGTGTATATATATATATATTGAAAAGAAAGAGTGGTATATATATTGGAACTTGGTAGTTAACAAAATCCCCAGAAATATGGGACTATGGGAGTTTATAAATAATGAACAGTAGAGAAGTACAAGTGAAATGGCAATGTGTCAAGATGTGATTGGTTAGTGGAATAGAGTGATGGAAGGGTTGATCGTAGAGGATGAGTGTCGTATCAATCACATGAGCTGCGTATTGAGGGGTGCACATGAAGGCCCACTTTGTTTGCTTAATAACAAACACTTTTCTTCAAGCCCACTTGAGATCAAACCCCAACTTGGGAACACACACACACTCACAAAACACCTCTCTCTTGTAAACCAATTAAGCTCTTAGAGAGAGAGAGAGAGAGTTCACCGCTTTCTCCAATGCAGTTGTCTTCTTCACATCCAACATCACTGTCTTTGTTATTGTACGCTCTCTCTCTCTCTCTCTCTCTCATCACTTTCCTAGTGGTCCTTGCTCTTTATAACTCTCTTATCACTTTCTTCGTTTTCTTCATATCTTATATCTAACACAAAGTACCCTCTTTTGTTTTCCTTCCCTTTCCCTTCCAATTTCTCTTCTTCTTCTTCTTCTTCATACATAACAAACTGTGAACCTATCTAGCTATATATATACTAGCTAGCTAGAATCCTTTTTGGGTTTAATTTATATAAATATATTTATATTTCTATATACATTAATTCAATCTCTTAATAAGCTCATATATATTTATATACTTTGAAAAAGACAACATGTCTAGCAGAAGGTCGAGGCAGTCATCAGGAAGTTCAAGGATCAGCGATGATCAGATCATCGAACTCGTCTCCAAATTACGACAACTCCTTCCTGAGATTCGTGACAGGCGTCCTGGAAAGGTATTCGAGGGGAAATTGTATATATAATCTTTTTGTTATTATTATTATTATTATTATTATTGTAACAGTAGTATATGTTTTCTTGAGAAAATGGTGGGTGGGAAAATGTTGTGCAAAGCTAGCATGAAGCATGTATCAGTACATGTACAGTAATAATATATATAGAATAAAAAGTTTAAAAAACACTTGACCCGGACAGTGAGGAAACATATTTTTTCATAGCGGCAGAGGTTGTCATTGACTTGAATAGTTTTAGTGGGTTGAATCCTGGAAGAGCCAAAACTCACGCTGTGCCCTTAAATGTCACAACCTCTTAAGTCAAAAGTTTGAGCATAGCTTTAGCCTCATTTTATGGCATAATATATACTAATTAACTTTTGATTTGTCTACACATGTTCACTCAATTTCTCTTAAAATATAGCTTAATTATAAATAAAAAAACAGTGTTAATTAAAGGGTAAAAATGACTTAATTAAGTTTCTACCAATATGGTTTTCGTGAGAAAGCTCTTAGTAATGCATTTGGTACATATATATTTGAATCTATATCTGTTTCTGTTTCTGAACTTCACTCATCGTGTGTGAGAGTTTTTATTAAGCTTCTAGATTTAACGGTTACCTAACTTTCATGCAGGTTTCAGCTTCGAAAGTTTTACAGGAGACTTGCAACTATATCAGAAGCTTGCACAAAGAGGTTGATGACTTAAGTGAGAGACTATCCCAGCTGCTTTCTACAATAGATGAGGATAGTGCAGAAGCTGCCATTATTAGGAGCTTAATTATGTAATTTATTATTTTTACTAATTTGCACTATTATTATATGATTTTGTTCTAGCAGAACATAATCACTCTATTACTAAGTTTAGATTTGGTCATTATATTAGATCAAACAAGAACTAGATTAATTAATGTATTTTTGATATATGTGTCTATGAATGCCAATAGGTGTTGTAATTAGGCTGTATAATAAAAGGAGTTTTGCACTAGCAAACCCACTTATATAAAAAGATTATATATTTATTAAGATATTCTCGTTGGTTCAACTTTATACTATATATATATATATACGTTTCATTGACATAAATATGATTGTTTTTACAAGTTATAATTAATAATTACATTGAAATATATACAAATAAGGCTTGTTCTTCATGAATTTACTAAGAGTCATGCTACATTGCCCAAATGATGTGGCAACACTTTAGTCCATTCATTTAAATCATGTAAATCTAATACAATTTAAATGAATGGACTAAAGTGTTGCCACATCATTTGGGCATCAGATTTGTGCATCAAATTTGGGCAATGTAGTATTACTCATTTACTAATTCATATTAGGTTTTTGTCAATGAGATGGGATCAAGCGTTCTATATTTAATGTCTGCTCGGGAGCTCCAAATATACATTTATATATATATATATATATATATATATATATATATATATTGTAAGTGATTTGATGGAATATTGTTATGCAAATTTAGAACATAAAAATAAAAATAATATTATTATTTAACTTGACAACCCTACACTTCTCTTATTAATTAGACATGCGGGTTCTTGATTTTCCAATTAAAGTTTTGTCTATTTGTAGAGTTGAATGTTTTATCTCTAACATCTTAAAGTGTGAATGTGCCATGCAAAATAGGTTGAAGGAAAGACTGATTCCAGAGTTTGACTATATGGAATAAAATTTGTAAGAAATATTATAATATAATTAAACTAACAAAACCTGAATGTAACGGCAACCCTTTTCATGATAGTTCCTTTGAAAAAATAAACATTGAAAATTGAGTCAGTTATCCAGTCACATAATTTGCCTCCATCCAATGGATTTGAAAACAGTACTTCTTTTGAATTTGATCAAGACATAGACAAATTTGCTTTAGAAAAACTTTTGAAACAACTTTGAAAAACATGACATAATTATAAACCATTGATTTGATTAGTTGAAGAAACTTTGTAAAGTTAAATGTTTTATAGTTATAATTAAGGTCAGTATCACCTTGATTTGATTTCTTAAAATCAGGACCGGTGTTTTGCATAACAATAAGTGAAAGAGAAATTAACAATAGCGATCTCATTCCATATATATATATATAGTTTTTTTATTGTTAATTCATTATGATATAAAATATATCAGGATGAAGAATATGAACTTATCAAAACTTCTCCATAAACTATTTTCAGTTCTCCATATCAGGACGAACTGATAGTAGAAAGACTCTCTCTCTCTCTATATATAGTATTTATTAATTAATTTCATTAATTAATGTGTTACAATTCTCAGAATGTTGATGTTTACAGGAAATTTCATTAATGTTAGTTGAAGGAAACATTCCATCACTTGCAGAATTAGTCCTATAAAACATTTTACTCATGCACAGTATGATGTGCAGATAAATTAAGACACGTGATATATACCTACTTACCTATATATAAGTATAGCAAATTATAATTATGGGAAAAAAAAAAAAAAAAAAAGTTCTGCAAATATTCAAGAGATTGTAAGTTCATGCATGTTCTATCTCTCTATTTAAGTATTTATGATGGTCGATCTGTCTTTCTTATCTTGTGGGATTTGTTAGATGGAGAGATTTTAATGTGATTGATAGTGCATGTTTTGGAAAAAGTATTTATCTAAATAGCTTGTAGAAAATATTTTACGTTTTGTTCTAAGAAAAAGATTCAAGAAAAACACCCAAACATATAATATACCACATGTTTCTTTACAATGCTTTCAAATGTGTTTTTGATCTTAAAAGAAATGCATTTCTGTCATTTCTTAACACACTACGTATATAAATACCCATGTAACATACGATAGAGAAACATCAACAATTATTTATGCAAGCTCGTGATGATGGACCCTTTCATAAATGGAAAAAAATGGAAAAAAACTAACCAAGATAAAAAAAATTGGAGACAAATATAGATGCCTAGAGATGGATGTGTTGGAAAGGAAGATGACACTATACCAGAGAGAGAGATGTGCAAAGATATATATTTCTGACAGACTATGAAAGGAGAGAGTAGGTTACATAATTTTCAATATGTTAGATTTGTCTATATGAGGATGAGACATGCAAATTCATGAAAATCTTAGATTTGAACAATCATACATAGCTATTAAAGGTTTTTTTTTAATTTTTTTTTTTTTTTTTTAATATAAGTGCTCTTCACCACTAAACCATTTTAGATGGTTAATATTTCTGTTTCTTATTTGCATTATTTTATCAATGTTAAATTAATTGATTGAGACCTTGGATATGGATCAATTATATATATATATATATATACATATACACACGATCAATTATGACAAATATTTTCAAACGTGGTGCGATTAAGTCAAAGTTATATAACTTAATTAAGCAGTAAAGCCAATCAAATTATGAATATTTTTGGCCTTAAATCCCGTAATAAATTGCACTGATGGTTAATAATGTTAACAGATAAAAAAAAGAAGAAGTTAATTAGCTAGTTTCTTGGGTCAGTATATGAATTTAAGTAATACAAAACATGCATGCGACCTAATTTAAAGCACTTTTATAAGGCTTTACAAAAAAAGTGTTTATATACACATGCCACTTAAAAGCAATTTCTTAATCATTCTTTTAAGAACCCATAACATGATTTTTATACACAGAGAGAGAGAGAGATTTTTATTTATAATTCAGTAATTCACTATTAGTTAGTTGATTGTCAATTGTTAGTTTGTTACCTCACTTTTGGTATTGTCAAAAGTGCTTTCCGGTAGTTTTTGTTTTTGTTTTATTTATTTATTTATTATTTCTAAATATTTGATTAAACATAATAGACAACAAATACAGTAACTAAGAAAGCACCTTGTACAAGTGCTTCGTTAGGCAACTCTATCGGGTAAAAGTACTTAACATCAAATTTAATAATTTGAATTAAGTTTGTGATTTCAATATCTATTCATTCATGGAACTAGAATTACAGAAAACACTTTCAAATGAAAATGTTTTCTATGAAACATTAAGTAAAATGTTTTCGATCATTATATGAACACATTACCGAACCCTAAATGAGTACATGAAACTCATTACCGAAACCTAAATCAACAGAGATAAGTAAAAATGAGTGTCCCTAATAATAATAATCATCGAATAGCTGAAATTTAATTCTGGTCTTGCAATTGATATATTTTCCTCTCTAAAGTGGCAACTATCATACAAGTTGAGTGGTACGGAAAACAAGTTGAGCTTTCTGCGGTGGGCAGGAAAGCATAGAAAAATCTCAATCGATGTTTTAAAATGTTTTCAAATGCATGATAACAAAAAATTGCTATTAACTTCACTTGTACGTATCATAAGATGTCACTTTCATAGGCTCAGCCCCCCTAACATCAAATATTTGAAGGTTTTCATAACATGCCAAACCACATGCGACATCGGAAGAAATTGTTATTCGTGAAGTGGAAGAAAGAAATTAACTTTCCACCGATTAAACTTTTATTAGAGTTAGCGCATCACCGTTGCCGGATCGATCGCGTCTATGGTATTAGAGGGCTTAAGATTAATGCAAATCAATTATAAATCCTCGGCTGATTTAATTACCGCTCGAATCACTTTTCAATCATCTCACTGAGAACCTAAGAACCAGCAAAACAATAAATGATAATACAGTATTGTTCTTAATGATTGGTTATGCCCCCTTAATTATCACTTTGTGTTTAGCCTGTATAAGTGTGTGTGCACTCTACTAGGGGAGAGGAACAAGATTAGAAATCACATGAGACACTTTTAACTTTCTAAGGAAGGCAACGATTACACACTGGGAGGAGAGAACAAATTTTCTTTGAACGGCTAACCCTAGACGATCTCTAGAGTGTGTGTATGTCTCTCAAGGATTCTTTTGCCGCCCTTCACATGCCATTTATTCCGTGTGCAACTAGGATTTTCTATGAACGCACAATTTCAATATATATATATATATATTGATGAAATTGGACTGATCTAAGGGGGGAAAAAGCATCACAAGCGATCATATGCTGAAAAATCCCTAGATAGTTTCCTGAAATAAATAAATAAAGAAAAAGAGTAACAAAAGTAATAGCAAAACATCACAAAACAGAGGACACAACCACAAAAAACCCAGAGGCACGCAAGCCACACAAGAAAAACAAACTAGGAAAACCTAAAAGATTCTCTACTCATACAGTTATTACCAACTAATGAAGAATAGAACGAAGGAGTGGAGGACCACCAGGAATCAGAAGGTAGGCCCAAAGCGTGCTTAGAGAGAGCATCCGCCACTTGATTTCCTTCCCTGAATATATGAGAAACCTGGAACTCCATATGCGAGATCTGATAAATGCAGTGTTGTCAAGCTTGACGAACACGCCAGGTAACCTGATCAGACCTATCTGAAAGTGATATGAACCTCACCAAGGACAGTGAGACCCGGAACCAATATATGGCAATGAAGGATCGTTTTCTAATTCAAGTTTATAAAACAAAGAAAATCAAGGACCGCGACCCATTATCTATAAGGAGATAAGAACCAACGGTATCAAGAAGGTTGTAGACGCCACACTCAAGAACAAGAAAGAAGGTGAGTGATAAGTCAAGTTTGAACGCCACAAGGTAGAACCCTTGATAAGTTCATAGTTCAATGAAGAACCAAGAGAAACGCTCTCTATCAATTTTATTTCATTCAAAGTCTAGTCTTTTAAATAATACATCCATACGTCCATTAAATACTAAGAAAAGATCTAAACCCTAGACGGAAAAAAGAAAAGGAAATAAACTACTCAGCAATTAATTGCCTTACAATTAGGAAAGTAAAAGAATAAAAACTAGCAACTAGTTGACTTTGTTTGGGAAACAAATCAGCTATTTATTTGGGAAATAATTAAAAAATAGGAATATGCTAAAATTCGGAATCCTCCAACCCTAGCTTGTATCTCACACCCAAATCAGCTCTTTATTAGGAAATATGCTGAAATGCGGACTCCTAAACTCAAGTCTTTGCGCAACAAACTAGATGGCCGAATTTGGGCCTATTGTGATCTGTTACGGAGGACGAAGTCTTCATAATATATGTAAGGATCGTCTTGGGCTTTCCGGAAACATATTATAATAGACAATCCGACCTCATATGC
Source organism: Acer saccharum (assembly GCA_030490815.1). NCBI lineage: Eukaryota > Viridiplantae > Streptophyta > Magnoliopsida > Sapindales > Sapindaceae > Acer > Acer saccharum. The sequence continues at coordinate 7,282,673 of CM059875.1, read as the reverse complement.
CCTTTGTAGAGGCCCACGAAGTTCAGCCCAGATTAGGTCTTCATGTGGGCCGAATTTGGACTTCAGCAACTTAGAATTAGCCCATCATTAAATGCTTCTTTGATCTTCTTGGCCCCTTGTAATTGGCCCAACTGGAACAAGCAATTGATCCTTTGGTGATGCTTTTTGATTCTCATCATTACCCATCTCTTCAAAAGGATTCGTCCTCGAATCTTCACCGTAATGTTGTTGATAGCCTGTGACACTTCATCAAAGCCTTGCAAAAGAGAAACAAGAACACTAGGCCAAGAAGTTGGTTGATTTGAAAACAATGCTTTTTTGATCTCACTTTTTTTTTTTTTTTTTTGCATATAAGTTCGTTTGTTTTCTCTATTTTTTTTCTTCACTAGCAAAAATTTCTATTTCTTTTTCACACTTTTTTTTCTCACTAGCAAAAATTTCTGTTTCTTTTTCACTCTTTTTTTCTCTTCTTTTTGTTTCAATCTCTCTTTCTTTTGAACTCTCACTCGCTTTTTTTAACCTCACTCGATCTTCATACACCTGTGGTACAAGAGTGATTCGCTTTTTATTGAGTACAAAGGAGTATCTATTTGTATAACCATCATGAGTTACACGCCTATCAAACTGCCATGGTCGCCCCAAAGGATATGGCTTGCATGTATTGGTACCACATCACACAAGACTTCATCTTTGTACTTCCCAATGGAAAAGGAAACCAACACCTGTTTAGTCACTTTGATTTCTTCACTATCATTCAACCATTTTAGCTTATAAGGTTTTGGGTGCTTCAAAGTGGCCAAATTCAGTTTTTCCACCAAACTAGTGCTAGCCACATTAGTACAACTCCCCCCATCAATAATCATGCTACATACCTTATCATTAACATGGCATCAGGTGTGAAACACATTGTCACGTTGTACCTCATCATCTTCCTTTGCTTGAGCACTAAGAGCTCTTCTTGTGACCAAAAGCTCTCCATCTTTGTGATCTTTGGAAGGTTCGGCCTTGGCCTTGAAACTAGGCTGGTCATCCCTCTTGTTCCAATTCAGTTCCCATGATGAAGAAGAACACGAATGTTGCTCAACTCGTGTGGAACCGTTCCTCTTCATTTGTTGATCTAACATCTTCTCCAATCGATCAAACTTTTGTACCATGGCTTTGTTAAAAAAATTGATATCAATCGTTTCCGATACATCGTCAGACATTTTTTTTTTTTTGGTAACAGATTTGATCAAGTTTTTTTTTTTGAATCGGAATCTAATCAAACTTTTTTTTTTTTTTTTTGGTAACGGATTTGATCAACTTATTATTATTATTTTTTTTTGAATAGGAATCTAATCAAACTTGTTTTTTTTTTTTTTTTTGGTAATGGATTTGATCAACTTTTTTTTTTTTTTGAACAAACGAAACAAAAGAAATACAAAAAAAAAGGGATAGATCAAACCTGATTTAGAAGCCTAAGCTCTGATACCAACTGATATGAACCTCACCAAGGATAGTGAGACCCGGAACCAATATATGGCAACGAAGGATCGTTTTCTAATTCAAGTTTATAAAACAAAGAAAATCCAGGACCGCGACCCGTTATCTATAAGGAGATAAGAACCAACGGTATCAAGAAGGTTGTAGACGCCACACTCAAGAACAAGAAAGAAGGTGAGTGATAAGTCAAGTTTGAACGCCACAAGGTATAACCCTTGATAAGTTCATAGTTCAATGAAGAACCAAGAGAAACGCTCTCTATCAATTCTATTTCATTCAAAGTCTAGTCTTTTAAATAATACATCCATGCGTACTTTAAATACTAAGAAAAGATCTAAACCCTAGACGGAAAAAAGAAAAGGAAATAAACTACTCAGCAATTAATTGCCTTACAATTAGAAAAGTAAAAGAATAAAAACTAGCAACTAGTTGACTTTGTTTGGGAAACAAATCAGCTATTTATTTGGGAAATAATTAAAAAATAGGAAATATGCTAAAATTCATAATCCTCCAACCCTAGCTTGTATCTCACACCCATATCAGCTCTTTATTAGGAAATATGCTGAAATTCGGACTCCTCAGCTCAAGTCTTCGCGCAACAAACTAGATGGCCGAATTTGGGCCTGTTGTGATATGTTACAGAGGATAAAGTCTTCATAACATCTGTAGGGCTCGTCTTGGGCTTTCCGGAAATATATTATAATAGACAATCCGACCTCATATACCCTTTGTAGAGGCCCACGAAGTTCAGCCCGGATTAGGTCTTCATGTGGGCCGAATTTGGACTTCAGCAACTTAGAATCAGTCCATTATTAAATGCTTCTTTGATCTTCTTGGCCCCTTGTAATTGGCCCAACCGGAACAAGCAATTGATCCTTTGGTGATGCTTCTTGATTCTCATCAGAAAGAAGCTAAACAACACAAGAAGAATTACTCTTGAGCCAGTTCTTATGCCAACCTAACTTCTAAGCATAATTGATGGCTAAAGAAGCCGCAAGGAGTTCAGTCTCAAAAGCAAAAACCTACCCAAGGGGGACCACGAAACAGACCTTAACAAAATATCTGCAAGTCTAAAAATCACCCCCATAACCCCCCACACCTGGCGAACCCAAAGTTGCACCATCCGTGTTAACCTTGATCCACACCCTGGGGCCGGGGGCGACCAGACCACACTCCTGATAACTGAAGCCTTACTAGGACGACCACTGAGACCAAACCGGCAAAGAATTAGCAAATCATTAACACATTTACGCTTACAGCCGATCCCTAAACGGTTCATATCATAAACAGAGCGCCAAATAAGAGATAAAGCAACCCTGAAGTCAACAGTGAAACAAATAATGCATGGTGTGTTCTAATTTAATCTAGAGGGGGGGGGGGGGGGGGGGGGGGGGTGAATAGATTTTAACCATTATTACCCAATTTTTATGATTTGTCAATATTACGAAAATGCCCCAATATAGTCAAAACAATAAATCAAGCATAATAGTGCGGAAATTAAAAGACACTTGATTTTTATGTGAAAACCCTCAACAAAGAAAAAACCATGGGTTGTTATATGCGCCATACACGAACCTCGAATCCACTAATTGTAATGGTGTTTACAACCCAGGTTGACCTCAACCTTTCACGGTCTATAACCCACCACTACTACCCGTATGCCTTTAAAAGTGAACCTAGTCTAATTTGCTTATGGCCTAACCAACCTTAGCCACAAGACTTACTTCTCAATGAAGAGATAAAATAGCCTATGTGAATATAAATGATATCCAAAATGCAAATAGAGCTAGGGAATACTAAATGCTTATCTAGGATTATAAGATGACAATTAAATCAATCCTAGATATTAAATGCTATATGACATGGCATAAAACTTAGCTAACTTAGATTAAACAATCCTAGATATAGCTATCACAATACATCACTCAATCAAGACAACACATACATCTCTATCTTGTCTACTTGTCTACTCTCGTCTGACTGGCTTCCACTACTATGAGGAAATCTTCCTTGGATACGATGGTATTTAATGCACAATCCATGTGTCAGATGATGATTGCTCTGTAGATTTAAACGAGCCATTTTTGGCATGATTTTCTAGAAATCGCCTCGAACACGTCTCCAGTCATAATTCCACATTTCCTTTTCTATTCCGGTAACCGTCCACCTCCGTCTATAAATACCCCACTCTCTCCCTCACTTGCTCACACTCATTTGTGTTTCAAAATCAAGAAACATCAAAACCTCCTCTTCAAGATTCTTCCTTTCCTTCTACCTTCAAGAATCTTCCTTTCCTTCTTCCTTTTACTGCAACGACGTTTCCACCAAAATCCTTACCTCTACACAAGACCTTCCTCCAGCTTCATCGAATCCTCGACCCACTTTATCAAACCCTCGCCCAACTTCTCCTAACCCTCCTGATAACCTTGACGACCTTTTAAACATGCAGTGGGTGGACTCGGAGGAGAGTTCCTCGACGGTAAGGGGAAAGAAACGAGGCTGGGACGAGGGTGACGTTGTTGGTGATGGCACCCCATCTCAGCACCGTTGCTCTGGCAGAAATCCCCGAATCAGGTTGGGTTTCCACAACGGACCTGAAGACCCGGTCCAGATAGCGGATGAGGAGGACAACAATGATGTTGATGATGATGAGGAGGAGGATAACATTCCGGCTATAGACTCTACAGGAGTTCTCATTGGACCCCTATCCTCCTTCCATGATAGCCGGATCATCCTAGATTCAGTTGGCATAGTTGATACCCTAGCTCGTTTGAGGAGGGTTTATAGGATCTCAGATACTATTAACCTATCTCTCCTGCATCGGGGCTATGACGTATACACCCCTCCTCCAGGCCACCTACTAATTCACATAGCCGCTTTCGAGTGTGGGGTTAGTCTTCATCTTCATCCTACCCTTCGTAGAGCCCTTGTCGCTTTAGAGCTGGCTCCCCTACAAATCTTACCTAGGTTCTGGATGAACCTGACGGGGTTCCTGGTGCTCTGGAAAGAGCAGTGTGAAAAGATGATGTGCTGAGGGAGCCCGGCTTTGATAAGATCCGTACATCTACAAAGTAGCGAACTTGGTACCCTGGGGCCAATTTTACCTAAGGCCCAAGAATAAGATGAAGTTCGTTGTACCTGGGGCGAACGTGAAATACAACCAAACCTGGAAGGATGAATGGGTCGTGGTTGAAGGAGATTGGGCCACTCAACGCATATAGGGGGAACTGAGTATCCGGTCCCCACCCAATTCTTCTTAGAAAATAAATGGAACACGGGCGTACTTTCTGCTAAATCCAAGGGGTTCTCTCGAGGATCCAGGATAGGAGTTACACAAATTTGAAGTATCCTACTTGCGACGCCTTTGAAAGTGCCCGGCTGGAGCGGTATCTGAGGATATCCATTGCACATTCGGGTAGGTGACTGCACTTATGCTTGTTTGTTGTTTTTTTTTTTAAATTTTTTAAATTTTTTTTTAATTTTTTTATATACTAATCCTTCTTCTGACAGTTTTTGCTACCCCTCTCCTATCCTCTTCTCCTTCTTCTTTAGGGCCAGTATATGAAAGTTCTTAAGGTGTGTTCAATATTAATCTAGATGGGGGATGAATAGATTTTATCAATTATTACCCAATTTTCGCATTAAGTCAATTTTACGAAAATTCCCCAACTAGACAATATAAACAACAAGTGTAATATGGTGCGGAAATTAAATAACACTTGATACCCTCACGGGAAAAACCACGGGCTGGTAAGTGCGCTACACTCGAACCTCAAATCCAGTAATTGTGATAGCATATACAACCTAATCCTGGTTTGACGGCCTAATCACGGCTAATATCCCGCTACCACTACCCGCAAGCCTGTAAAAGTGGACCTAGTCCAATTTGCTCATGTGACCACCTAATCCCGGTGTCCGACCTAATCCCAGTCTATCACACAAGACTTACTTCTTCGAAGAGATTATTCGATTATTTAATTAATGATTAGATTTGAAACAAATTAACGGTGTGTATAAAACTATCTAGAGGGGGGGGGGGGGGGGGGTGAATAGATTTTAATCGTTATTACCCAATTTTCGCGATTAGTCAAATTTACGAAAATGCCCCAACCTAGTCAATATACAAAATCAAGCATACAAGTGCGGAAATTAAAGAACGCTTGATTTTTACGTGGAAACCCTCAACAGGGAAAAACCACGAGCTGGTAAGTGCGCCACACTCGAACCTCGAATCCACTAATTGTGATAGCGTATACAACCTAATCCAGGTTTGACGGCCTAATCCCGGCCAATATCCCGCTACCACTACCCGCAGGCCTGTAAAAGTGGACCTAGTCCAATTTGCTCATGTGACCACCTAACCCTGGTGTACGACCTAATCCCGGTCTATCACACAAGACTTACTTCTCCGAAGAGATCAACACCCTAAGTGAATATGCAATGATATCCAAAAATGCAATATAGAGTTAGGGTACTCTAGATGCTTACCTAGGATTATATGATGACAATAAAATCAATCCTAGATATGAAAATAGCTATATGTCATGGCACACAACTTTAGCTAAGTAAAGGATAACCAATCCTAGATACAAAGCTATCACAAAAAACCCACAAACATTCAAAAGGTTAACTAGTTGATTAAAAAACAATCTATCAACCTAGTTATAAATAAATCACACAAGAATGTTTATGTCATAGCTTTTAGACAATAATGACCTTATCAATTAAGCTATAAAAAATAATCTCAATCATATAATGAGATTAATTAGCTAGATATAAAATAGGCATGAAAACCTAGATAACATAAATAACTCAATCAACACATAATCTCAATCATGTATGTAGAAATTACTCAAAGAACATACAAGTGATAAAAGAGATAAATTGATAAGTAAAAACACTAATTATATAAGATAAAAGTGTTCAACAAATCATACCATGTGTGTTGAAGAAGACCCATGCATTAGCACATGTTAGATGAACCTAGATGATGCCTAAATGATGATTTGTGCATGTGGGAATGGGTTTAGAGAGATAAAGATGTAATCTTTAAACTTTTTCTCTCAAGTCTCTCTTTTTCTCTCAAGAATATGGAGCCTCTCTCTATAGGGTTTGATTTTGTGGCTCAGCCCTCAAAATGATGACAAAGATATGTATTTATAATGCCCAAGTGAAACTATGTCGTTTTGGAATAAATGGAAAAATTATGGGCATTTTCGCGGTACTCGCGTCAGTGCAGCGACTCAAGATTCGAGCGCTTCAAAACATGACCAAACGACATTGAAACCTTTCATATGATATATTGTTGGAAAGGTATGGATGTCTAATTTCTACTTGTTTTTACAGAATAGATTTTAGATGTCTATAGAAAACGTTATGGTCAATTGAGTGACCAAAGGTCAGAAACGGACAACAACAGAGTTGCCCTGTTTTGGTTGTAACTTTGGAGATTTTAAAACCAATCCAAACGGTCATGAAATATTACGAATAATATACCGTTGGAAAGGTATGGGTGTCTAGTTTGTACAGAAATTTTCAAAACTTATTTTGAAGTTTTATGTAAAAAGTTATGGTCACAAGACCATGCAAAGGTCAGTTTTGAAAACAGTTAAAATATTGAAATCCAATCTTTTGAAACTAGACACCTTACTCCAATCAACCAAACCAAAACTACCACTTATCCAAGAGAAGGATGAGACCTTCTCAAGTGGTCAACCATCACGCTGAGACATGCACACCATCGTGCAAGCGCGGACGTTTCCGATCACACAAACGGAAACGAATTACACCACACTTAAGACTAATCATGAAGTGCAAGTGTGGGTGTTAAATACATCCTAATGCCTAACATGTCATGGCATTATCATTGAACAAGATGCACTCAATTCAAACATGCATGAATAAAATTCATGACTTTGCATCCTAATGCCTAAACATGTCATGGCATTTCAATAAACTAGATGCAATTAAATAAACATGCATGAAGAGATATTCAACAATTATGAATGCACACATATGAAAACACACAACATATAAGAATAACATTTATGCATGAGTTGTGTGTGTGTGCAACTAGATCTCTTCAAAGCACGTAAGCACTAGAAATTTACCTTTGGTGCTTCTTCTCTTGAGGTCTTGAGAGGGCCTTGGTTGTGTAAAACACCAACCATCAAATACCTAAGCTACCCTTACATCAAGCCCCAATATGTGGTTTGTGCACGAAATAAGCCAATTAATAGATGGGAATCCTTACAAGATTATTTAATCAAGTGACACATATCTATTCGGGAACTAATTGAATAATTAGATTATTTAATTAATGATTTTAATGATTATGACAGTTAAATAATAAGATTATTTAATTGTATAATTAATCATTATATGGAGGGTGTTGATTGATATTTAATTTTGAATGAAGAAAAGATAATTTGATTATTTTATTTTCATTAAATTAAATATTTAAATATTTGAATTAAAAAGAGTTTTGAATTCAAATCAAATCAAATTAATTAATTAATATCTTTAAAGATATTAAATATCTTAAAAAGATTTAATTGATTATTTTATTTTAAAAATATATGTGATATATGTTTTATATATAAAACACTGATAAGGATCAGTGCTTTTTTTTTTTTTTTTTTTTGTTTTGTTTTGGTTAACAACACAAAAAAAACAAAAGCAAGAAGAGAAAAAGAAAGTGGGATGCGGCGGCCAAGAAGGGAAAAAGAGAAAAAAAAAAATATATTTTTAAAGCTTTTTTTTTGTGTGGCCTAACCTAAGACATACAAACAACAAGAGTTGTTTTTGTGTGTTCTTCTCTTCTTCTTCTTCCATACAGGTTCCTGAATACCGTGACGTGCCCACACGCTGTTACTAGTTCCGGGAGATAGCGAGGAAGATCAAGTGGTACAAATCAGGAGCATATCGTATTAAAGTGAAGGAGCCTCCTATGTAGGTATGAAGAAAATTGTTTCTTCCCTTTTATTTATATGTTTTGATTTTGATTCTTTTGTTTTACTGTTCCGAAAAATAGATCCTAGGTTTTATTAATCACAGTATTTCTTTATGAAATAAAAATTTTAAAACCTTCCGCTGCGTGATTGGTAAACCGGGGTCCTAACACAAACCCTAAGTGAATATGCAATGATATCCAAATATGCAAGAAGTGCTAGGGTACACTAAATGCTTATCTAGGATTATATAATGACAATAAAATCAATCCTAGATATGAAAATAGCTATATGTCATGGCATACAACTTTAGCTAAGTAAAGGATAACCAATCCTAGACACAAAGCTATCACAAAAAACCCACAAACATTCAAAAGATTAACTAGTTGATTAAAAAAACAATCTATCAACCTAGTTATAAATAAATCACACAAGAATGTTTATGGCATAGCTTTTAGGCAATAAAGACCTAATCAATTAAGCTATCAAAAATAATCTCAATCATATAATGAGATTAATTAGCTAGATATAAAATAGGCATGAAAACCTAGCTAACATAAATAACCCAATCAACACATAATCTCAATCATATATGTAGAAATTACTCAAAGAACATACAAGTGATAAAAGAGATAAATTGATAAGTAAAAACACTAATTATGTAAGATAAAAGTGTTCAACAAATCATACCATGTGTGTTGAAGAAGACCCATGCATTAGCACATGTTAGATGAACCTAGATGATGCCTAAATGATGATTTGTGCATGTGGGAATGGGTTTAGAGAGATAAAGATGTAATCTTTAAGTTTTTTCTCTCAAGTCTCTCTTTTTCTCTCAAGAATATGGAGCCTCTCTCTATAGGGTTTGATTTTGTGGCTCAGCCCTCAAAATGATGAGAAAGATATGTATTTATAATGCCCAAGTGAAACTATGTCGTTTTGGAATAAATGGACAAATTATGGGCATTTTCGCGGTACTCGCGTCAGTGCAGCGACTCAAGATTCGAGCGCTTCAAAACATGACCAAACGACATCGAAACCTTTCATATGATATATCGTTGGAAAGGTATGGATGTCTAATTTCTACTTGTTTTTACAGAATAGAATTTAGATGTCTATAGAAAAAGTTAAGGTCAATTGAGTGACCAAAGGTCAGAAACGGACAACAACAGAGTTGCCCTATTTTTGTTGTAAATTTGGAGATTTTAAAACCAATCCAAACGGTCATGAAATATTACGAATAATATACCATTGGAAAGGTATGGGTGTCTAGTTTGTACAGAAATTTTCAAAACTCATTTTGAAGATTTGTGTAAAACGTTATGGCCACAAGACCATACATAGGTCAGTTTTGAAAATCATTTAAATCATTAAAATCCAATCTCTTGAAACTAGACATTTTACTCCAAACACCAAACCAAAACTACCACTTATCCAAGAGAAGAATGAGACATTCTCAAGTGGTCAACCATCGCGCTAAGACATGCACACCATCGTGCAAGCGCGGACGTTTTCGATCACACAAATGGAAACAAATTACACCACACTTAAGACTAATCATGAAGTGCAAGTGTGGAAAGTGAATGCATCCTAATGCCTAAACATGTCATGGCATTTCAATGAACAAGATGCAATCACTTAAACATGCATGAATAGAATTCATGGCTTTGCATCCTAATGCCTAAACATGTCTTGACATTTCAATGAACAAGATGCAATCACTTAAACATGCATGAATAGAATTCATGGCTTTGCATCCTAATGCCTAAACATGTCATGGCATTTCAATGAACAAGATGCAATCAAATAAAACATGCAAGAAGAGATGTTCAAGAACATGCATGCACACATATAAAACACACAACATACAATAATAAGATTTATGCATGAGTTGTGTGTGTGTGCAACTAGATCTCTTCAAAGCAAGTAAGCACTAGAATTTACCTTTGGTGCTTATTCTCTTGAGGTCTTGAGAAGGCCTTGGTTGTGTAAAACACCAACCATCAAATACCTAAGCTACCCTTACATCAATCCCCAATATGTGGTTTGTCCATGAAATAAGCCAATCAATAGATGGGAATCCTTACAGTATATCCGGATCCCCTTCCGGCCAACTCTCATATTCCTTCTCCTCCTAGAGTTAGCACCACATCTGGGTCTCAAGCGCCTGTATCAACCCCTCCTTTAGCTATTACAGGGTTGCCATCACATTCTCTAGCCTCTCCTCTTGTTAAAATCGTAGCACGCCCGTCTCTAAGCGAGATGTTGGCACGGGCTGCCAAGGCTAAGGTTTCTCCAGTTCCAACCGCAAAACCGGCTACCAGTGTTGCTACTCTTAAGCCTGCAATTGTGGCTTCTCCTCCTCCTCCTCCTCCTCCTCCTCCTCCTCCTCAACAAATTATAGCACGGTGTGTATAATACTATCGAGAGGGGGGGTGAATAGATTTTAAGCTTATTACCCAATTTTTCGTATTAAGACAAAATTATGAAATTACCCTAACAAGATAAAGCAATAAATCAAGTATAAAATACGGAAATTAAATAACACTTGATTTTTACGTGGAAACCCTCACGGGAAAAACCACGGGCTAGTAAGTAAGCCACACTCGAACCTCGAATCCACTAAATGTGTAAAACGATTACAACCTAATCCTGGAAGTAATCACACACCTACCTAATCCCGGTATGAGTGAACCTAGTCCAATTTACTTACGATCTAAGCAACCTAATCCCGAAAACTACACATAAGACTTACTTTCTCAATGAAGAGAATAACACCCTAAGTGAATATATGAATATCCAAAATGCAACATAGAGCAAGGGAAACCCTATATGCTTATCTAAGATGATTAATATGCAATTAGAACAATCCTAGATATTAAAACTAAATGACATGTCAAATAGTTTAGCTAATCAAGATTAAGCACAAAACCTAATTAGCTATCACAATACAACTTCTCAAACATACATCACACTAATCTCAAACTTGTATCCAAAATATATATAATAACATACAAGTAATTAATTGAGATTGCTTGTTAAGAAAAACACAAAATATGTAAGATATTAGTGAAAAGCTTACCAAGCAAAGTATGATGAAGGATCCATGCAAGATGACATCTAGATGATCATGAAAAAGTGTTTGAGTGATTGAAAATGAGTTCTTTGTGTATTTTTCTTGTCTTGAAAAATATCCTAAGTATGAAGCATGAATATGAACTCACTTGATTGACCTAAAGTCAAAGTGGCATATATATAGGGGCCATAAGTGAAGTGAGGTCGTTTTGAAAAACACACCAGAAATTGCTCTGTGCGCTGGTGAGCCTGCGCTGGACGACAGGCGCATGACCATAGCATAGGCAAAAATTGCACAGGCGCTTGACGACCAGCGCTCAGACGGGCGCACGACCAGCGGCACACCACTGGGCGATTTGCGCTGGTGTGGACCAGTGCACAACAAGCGATAGACCACTGGGTGATCTGCGCTGGTGTGTGTAGGGAAAAATAATCAAATAAAAGTGTTACACGCAGCGGAAGCGATACTAAAAACGATTTAGTGACTTTTAAAATTTTTCCTTTATGAACCTTAAACCCTTTTAATCAATAAACATGCATATATATCAACAAAAGTAAATTACCTCTTGTCGCGTGATCCGATTGACTTACGTCGATGGTAATCCGCAAGACCTTCAATCCGAGCACGAACGTGGATCACCTAGGAGCGTGGTCTCCCTTTCCTTTGAATTGCAAACCTGTGAATGGACCAAACAAATACTTTCTATTCTTTGTTAGTCACAAAACAATCAAAAGAATGTCAAAATTATTCCGGTCACTTTTGAGTTCTCAATCTTATGATCGAAACTCGCGTGAACCTAGATCGATATCGTATACACAAACTTATTGATGTTTAAGCAATTGTATACTATCAAAGAATAATTTTTCACTCCTTTTTGTCTCTCTAGAATAAAAACTCTCTTAGAATTAAGAAGAAGAAGAAAGAAAATAAAAACTCAAGCACCAATTAATTGATGTGGCCGAACCCTATAAGAACATATATATAGGTTGGCCGAATTTTTCTTCTTTTTCCTTTAGGGTTGCCGAATTCTATGTATCTAAGATTAGGGTTGGCCGAATTCTTTAATGTCACTTATATAGGGTGACTAAAATTCAACCCTAATTCTTTTTAACTTTATAGACTTCAAACCCTAATCCAACTCTTTTATTTTTATTCTTTTATTTGACTAAATAAAAAAGACTCCTTATTTGATTAAATAAATAATACTAATTTATTTATTTACTTATCAAACAAGTCTTTTACTTTTAGGAAAGATTTGTTTCTTTAATTAAACAATTAATCAATAAATCAATTAATTCTTATTTAATTAAAACAAATGAAACAAAATAATATTTTTAGGTTAAAACCTTAACCTAGCCGCCCCACTTATATATAAGATGGGCCTAATATTATTTTCCTATTTCATTTAATCCATTGGACTTTAAATAAAAAGCCCACATGTGAACCAGACCCATTCTTACTAAAAGAAACAAGCCCACATGTCTTTCATTAATATATTAATATAATTGAGCAGCCCATTACTTAAATAATGTGCAAATTATATTCTTAATATATTAAATGCAATTCTAGATGGACCCTTAAATTGGTCCGGTAGAATATATCAAGTGATCCATGCAAGTCCGTGTGGATTGGGGATCTTGGCGGGCCATCTAAATTTAAGCTTCAATAGACATAACCTAATCACAATCAACAAATGATTCACTTAGGTCCGATCCATTAATTTTAACTCATTCCACTAAAGAGCTAAAACTGAACTCTTAAATAAAGATAGAAAAGGAAGATGCTCCTCATTCATACCCTAGACAATCATATTGGAGATAGTGTATCCTCGTGATTAATATCAGTAATCGCCAAGAGTTCATAGACCGCCTATAACTCTCCAAGTTACCATATTTACTCATATGACCACGTTTTGAACTTGGATATTTTGACTTGTCCAGAAGCCATGTTTTCAATAGACACTATTGAAAACTCAACGTTGAGATTTAATATCCAATTACCTCAAAACATCCATATGATGATATTATACTCTCATTTAATTAAATGGAGCCACGATGTCCATATCTATAAATGAAGTCCTCTATCGATTAACAAATGAATATCACCAAATTATCGAGGATAGACTATGCAATATAATCGTACTCATTGATAACTCAAATGATATCACTTGCAACCATAAGTCCATCATTTATCTCAGGATTAAGATAGACTCTCTGATTGTCCTGATAATGAAAAAACTATTATCTATTGACGGTTTTAGATAAAGCTTTTCATTGTGATCCAGTTCAATGCACCCAGTGCACTAGATCCTTTTGCTCGAAGACACTCCGATGATTTTAGACTCATCATATCTCATTTGATCCCACTCAAATGCTAGCAAAAGAATTCTACAACTTTAACAAGATAAAGGTGCCCAACCTTTAACTTAAGTTGTGAACAATATTCAAGACTAACTAAAGAATTGTGTCTACCACATACATATCCTGATGTACGAACAATTCTTCTTTTCCCATAGTCTTTAGACCTTATGATTATTTACTTTGACAATTATAATATAAACTATAAATGCTATACGATTTGTTAAACCAGAAATCACTTTATTAATATGAAAAAGATTGTTAATTACAACATTACACTCTTGCTATTGAGCATAATCCTAATAGTGTGGACCAGCGCACGACCAGTGACAAACCACTGGGCGATCTACGCTGGTGAGCTGCGCTGGTCTGGCGCATTACGACCAGCGCACAGCCCACTCCTTTGAACCCCACAAGAAAACATGCAAGGGGTAAAAAGGTAAAGCAAGATGCATCCTAAAAGCCTAAATGCTATGACATTATAATCACAAGATGCAATCAAAATAACAAGCAAGAAGAGATGTTAATGAACATTAATGCACAACAATAAGAAACAAAACATACAAGGAATAAACATATGCATGAGTTGTGAGTGCGTTGTAAGGTTGATAGTTAGTGTTGGCATCAATTCCATATCAAAACATGTTTATTTTGTAATGTTTAGTGGTTAGTATATTGAAGAATTTTGAAGACGAAGGACGTCTCAACCACAATTCATTCAAGATGCCGGCTTTTAAGAGATTCGTGCATTATTGGTCGACAAAGGTATTAAAGGACCTCTTATCTCTTACAAGGCTAGGCACACACACACACATAGCATTCTTGTGTGTTCCTTCATGATTTAATTTCATTTACATAACACTTTCACACACTTGGCAAAATATGCTCATGCATTCATATTATGTTGATAAACTTTGTGTTTTGCATTTTCTAGGACTATGTCCGGAAACTAGCATATGTGTGTGTCTTTGTATTTGTATGTTTCTATATTTCTGTATTTGGACTTGAACATGCTCTATTATGATTCCTTATTGAGTTCCGGTCATTTCGGTTACTCATTCATGTAGTTTCGAGTCCAAACGATGTAGCTACGTTACTTTTCGTTCTCATTCGTTGAGTTGACTTCATCGACGTTTTCTGAGATGATTTCTCAACCGTTTTTCAAAGTTGCATAGTCATCGTCGTGCGTAAGAGAGTCACAGTTCATAATCCGGAAACGGATTTGAAATCGGAGTTCGGATGCCCAATATACGGGTTGAAGAACTGAGGGAGTGCGCGAGAGGACAGCCTAGGCCGTGAGGCCACTTGGGCTGGCAGTTGGTGAGGCCGTGGGCCCCACGGCTTGGAGGGGCCTCTGCCCCCGTGTGGGCCACGCGCCCCCACGGCCAGGGGGTGACGTGGCCTCACATGGTTGGTCGGTTTTGGCCTTCTCTCTTCTCCTATTTCTTCCCTCTCTCTCTCCATTTGAAAAATCAAAAAAAAAAAAAAGTTGTGTTTTCCCGCAAGAAAATTCTCTCCAGTTTTCAGATTTTCAAAACACCATATCTTCCTCATCCGGAGTCGGATTTGAGTGATTCAAGTTGGAGAGTGTTTGTATTTGAGTCCTCTATCATCTCCAAGTGGTTTGGTGGCTGTTTGATTGTGATTTCTAGTGGTTCAACACTGATTTCCGAACCAGCTGCAGAATCCAAGGTAATGGACTTAACTTTGGGATTTCTTTCTTTTTGACCTTCCATTTGCTTGGGGTTTCTTCTTCTATATCTATGTTTATGTTTGGTAAAAGCTATTGAGAAAGATAGCTTGATTATCATTCTAATTGAAAGTCAATTTGTGGACTAATGTTGACTAGATTCTATGATTCTAGGTTTTACATATGTTTGTGAGTTGTATTGTGATTAGAATGGCATCTTAGGTTGTTTGGTACTTAATTGAATTAATTTTGTGTTAAATGACCTTGAGATTTGATTTGATCCTTTGATTGAAGAAATCTAGGATTTGTGTATTTGTTTGTGATTTAGAGAATCTAGGTTTTGATTGATGAAAATCTCAAATCCTTGCTCTATATTTTTGACTAGAATATTGATTAATTTTAATCTCATATATCTAGCATTTAATTGTATTTTGATAGCATCTTGAATTTGTACTTCATGAATATATTTTGATTCAAGTGTTGTGTATGTGAATGAGACCTTGAGCTTATGTGTTTGGTGTTTCACATGCTTAGGTTTTTATTCGTGTATTTTGCATCTAGACTTGATTACTTGTGATATCACATGTTTAGGTCTATTTGTGCCATAGAATGTATTGATCACATGTTCTATGTTGTATTGATTGTTTGCATCATTTGCATTCACATGATCGCACTAGGAAGTCCTTGTAAAAGGCATGAAGTCTTGGTTAGAGTCGGGGTGACTCGGATAGCCAAGCAAGAAGTCTTGCCTAGAGTCGGGATGACTCGGATAGGTAAGCAAGGAGTCATGGCTAGAGTCGGGAGGACTCGGATAGTCATGCATGGGAGGCTCCCTAGAGGCAAGAGTGCCTTGGATAGGGAGTTGGCTATTGTATTGGTAGGCCTAGGCGTATGGTTAGACATAGACTCCGATAGAGCGGGGTACACGGGAGGTGTATGCACTCTTGAGGAATTTCTAATCTACCATCGATGTTGGTTGTGTGTGGTGTCCAATATATGGTGGTTTCGCATCATTGAGGGATTTCACACTTTCCAATAGGGTTGGGTAGGCTTAGACTTCACTAGGTTGGGTGAGCTAAAGATTGGTCACTTTGTGAATGTTCTATGTTTACTTTCCAATAATATAGTACCCAATAGTTGTAGTTCAACTCGTGGATGTTTCCTCCTTGGAGGTTTTACCACGTTAAAAAATCTCTTGTGTTAATTCTTCCTGTCTTTTTCTCTTATATTTTAATTGTATATTTTATTATCTTGATTCATAATATTCATGTGATGTATTGTGAAGCAAGACTTTGTATAGTGTGATTAGTGAATTCATTCTATTGATCATTTTTCGTATCTATGATTCTTTTGTATATTGTAATTTTTGTTTAGTGACATTTTGTTCACTCTTGTAACTCATTGAACATCTAATGAAATACAAGCTTACTTTGTTGTTATGTTTATTTGTTCTTATACCTCACATAACTAGTTGATATACTTAGACTTTGATCTTATGATTGTATTATCGTATTGTCTATGTATGTCTTCCTTAGCTTATTGTGTTGTGTGTGAGGCTACCTTGAGGGACAAACGAAAGTTTGTTCAAGGGATTGAAAAAGGTGTAAAAACCTATTCACCCCCCCTCTAGGTATGTTTTACCTTAAGGGACAAACGAAAGTTTGTTCAAGGGATTGAAAAAGGTGTAAAAACCTATTCACCCCCCCCCCCCCCCTCTAGGTATGCTTTAAGCAATTTAACTTCGTTTGTATACTTTCAATTGGTATCAGAACGGGTCGTTGGACGGTACTCGACGAGATCCGGTTTATACTTACGTGTAAATTGCTTAGGTTTTTGTGTCATAGTTGTCCTCCTTTTTTTGTTGTGGAAAAGGTTCTTCTTGTTTTTCATTGCATTTGTCTACTAACAACATTGTTGATAAGCTTGAAAGAGTGTTAGTTACAAAAGCAAAGAAGAAGATGTTCTTGTGTTCCAAAGGATGATCAATTTAGATTTGATCAATTACACAAGCAACATAATGAAGAAATCCACATGGAGTGATGATGTCTCTAGTGATGAGGAGAGCTCAAGTGATGAGTCTTCTAGTGAAGAAGAGTTGGTAAGCAACTTTGTTGCATTCATGACCTCTCACTCTATCCTAGAGGATGTATGTCAAGATTCGTTGGATGAGGAGGTTGATCCAAATCATTAGGAGTGCTTAAGATGATTTGATTAAGCTATAAGTGGATGAGTTTGTCTCAATAACTCGGAGGCTCTTAGGTGAAAAGAATGCTCTTGCCAAGAAGCTTAGAGAAGTTGAAGGGTTTGTTCTTGAAAGGGATAGGATCATCTCTAGTTTGACTCTAGGAGGCTCAAGTGACTTTGTAGTTGAGGAGAATCTCATAGAAGTATCACTTCCTACAAAGCGAAGATCATGTCATTGTTGACAAGATAGCTCCTAAGAAGAGACGTTCCAAGACCAAGATCAAATTGAAGAACAAGGTACCCATTGAAACTCCCATTTGTCCTCCACCACCACCGGAAGGTAAAATCTCTCATTTTGTTCCCATATATCATTTTTGTAATACCTTAAGCCATATCAAGCCCAAGTGCTATAAATTCATTGAATATTGCAACATAGAAAATGCATCTAGGAATAGAGAGATTGGACCTAGTTCTATGCATGCTAAAGCTTTTGAATATGGAAAGCATGATAATTTCACAAAGCATGTTAAGAATGTCCGGAAGGTGAAGAATGCATATCCTTCAAAATTTGACCATGCATGTGTTGCTAACAATGTTGAGAAAAAGAGTATTAATGATATTATTGTGAATCAAGTTGTGGAAGAACTTTACTCTAGGTTCAACATTGTGGTCAAAGAGAATCTTGATGATGTTCGTGTATGTTCACCCAAGACAAAATTTGTCAAGGGTGAGTGCTCTTACCATTAGTGTAAGTTGCACATGTGAGTTAGCTTTAAGACTAGTGTTGTTGATAAGAAGCTTAGCTTTTTGCTTTGTATTTTTACAACTTGACATGAACTTAGCTATCTCACTTTGTGTGTTATGATAGTCAAAATTTGTTGATTAACTTTTGAGAAGTTTTTTTTTTGAATCTATATGGTAACATTATTGTTATGGCTTTTAGAGAAAGTTATTTTTTTTGTTTGTTTGAGTTGGATTACATTGTTTTTAGTCTCTTGGAATAGACACACCTATAACTTGTAGTCATGAGGACTTACAAGCCAAGAGGACTCATAAAAAGGGTGAAGGCATTGTATTTGGTGAAAATAGCTTGCGAAGGTATCTCTATATCATATTTGCTTGCTTGCTTACTTGATTTTTCATCTATCAACTCATTGTTTGTATCACATTCATGAAGCATGTCATAATTGAGAACTAGTATTGTGTTTATATGGTCCTCTTTGACATTTGCTAGTTTAAGATCTTTTGGTGATAAGTGTTCACATTGATCTTATTTCATGAAGTGTGTTGTTATTTGTATGATTGATTGAGTGGCTAATTTTTGAATAATGTGAGCTTCATATTCTTTGATAGCTACTCTCTTGAGAAGTAGAGATCTTAAGTAAGTCTCATTACTTGCTTCTAGATCATGTGCTTTTAAGCCTTGAAATTGGTTTCAAAAATGCACTTTGCTTCTCTTGTATGTTTTGTTAAGTATGTTGAGCTTGATTGATGTTCGCTTTGGATACACCTTGAAGTCCTAAGGACTAGTATATTTAAAAATAACCAATGGTTGGTATCCATTTGCTTCGGCAACATAGAACTCAACGAGCACCCTCATGGAAAGGGCTACACACCTTGGTTGTGAAGCCACCCAATGTAGGAAAGGGCTACGCCATTGTGCTGAGTGAAAGCCGCCATGAGGTGTATATGTTTTTGTTAGAAAAATCAAAGAAGTGTTGAATTGAATCATGAAAAAAAAAAAAATCTTTGATTCAAGCCTAAATAAAAAAAAAAAGAGGCTTTTGGAGTATAGTTGAATAATCAAATGAGCTCGGGTTAACAAATAGAAATGGGTTGACGAGCCACATGCACACACACGCTCACATGTTGAAATCTATTCTCTTTATAAGCAAAATTTTGGATGATAACCGGTTTGACCTTTTTATGGAAAGGCCTAAGATGAATAGATGTTGAAATTGTTTGCATGCTTGATTATCAAACTACTTCTTTTCATATACTTGAAGCAAAATCTTCACACACTCACTTTTGCTTAATTAGTATTTTTGATACTTTAGCAATTTTTGATGACATATGAGAGTGATTGAAAATCTTGATGTAACTCTCTTAGATATGTGAAGCTTATTTGCAAATCTAATAAAATTGCTTGTGATGTGATTGTGTGGTGATTTTTGTGAACATTTGTCTATCTTGATTTTAGATGAGGCACTTGTCAAGGGTGAGCATAATATGCTAAATTCTTGTTCTCTTTTATGACATGTTCACATGTTCTTCAAGGTTGTTATTTGTTGGCATTATTCTTATTTTTGATAAATTATGAAGATGCTATGATAAATTCTTACTCGCATGGTGATTTATTAAATATAGTGTTTTGCCTTTGTATATGTTTATTGGTTTCTTATTTGTTTCTTTGTTTCCTCTCACTTTGGTTTTTAGTTTGTTTTTGTGTAGCAAGATTATGGGAAAAGCAAAGAAGATTGGTGGAAATAATTCTTCAACTCCCATTGACAAGTCCAAACCTATAATTTCTTCCAAAATTTCCAAAGCTAACAAAGTGGATGAATTGGGAATTTTTTGTTGCAAAAAGCTTATTCAAGAAAGAGGTATTGACTTGGACTCTTGTGTTGGATCCTATGTTTATGATGTGCTTAAGAGTAGAAATTGGAATTCATGGGTGAACATGTTAGGAATCTCTAATGAGACCGTTGTTAGAGAGTTTTATCATGCTTACAAATCCAGTTCTACTGTGACGAGTGCTACTCTAAGCATAAGGAAAGTTGTCTTTAGAGTTTGTTCTAGGAAGGTTAATGAATTTCTAGACTTGCCCGATGACATTGAATCGGAATTCCTTGATGTTGACATCTTGGAAAACCTTGATTTAATGGGTAGGACTCTATGTGATGATAGTAATTTTGTGTGGGGGAAACGTGCTTTTATTAAGCAAGGTGAGTTAACAAAAATTAGTGCATTTTGGCATTTATTTGTGTGCTCCAATCTTGTTGTTTCTACTAATGCTTCGGAGCTTAATAGAGACAAAATTAAGATTGTATATGCCTTGGTGACTAACAAACCTATAAACCTTGGTGAATTGCTTGTGGAGCAAATTGAAATTGCGGCTTGTACTAGTCGTTTGGATAAGAAATTGGCTTTTCCGGGGTTTATAACTCAATTATGCTTAGCTAAAGGTGTGAGGAATCTTGATGGTGATGTTATGCTTCCTCCCTTAGAGAAGTTGAGTGAGAAACGTATGGCATCCATGTCATACAAGGACAAGGGAAAGTCTAATGATGTGTTTAGGCTTTTTGGTGATTCTCTTGATTCTAACCATGTCCCTAGCTCACCCGCTCTTCCTAGTTGGGCCTTAAAATTGAGGAATGAGGTTGAAGAATCTCGTAGGTTGATTGAGGCATCACAAAGGAAGATTGAAGACCTTAGTGCCAAGCTTGTTGCTCAAAATGAGAGGATCAAAGAGTTGGAAGGAAAATCAACTCCAACAAGGCAATATGTGAGATCCGCACACCGTTTTTCTTTCATTGGTGGCACAAGTGGCTAGAGAGCCTCATGAGGTATATTTTCTTACTCTTTCCCTTTGGCTTCATATCATGTCAAAAAGGGGGAGAAATATGAGAAACATATGGGAGAAATCTAGCTTACTTAGTCTCATTTTAGTTGTTTTATATGTTTGTATATTTGGTATCTAGCTTGAACTATATGGCATGTAATATTTTTTTGTTGTTGAATCTTGGCTTAGAATATTTTGATGGATAGTATGTATTAAGGGGGAGCATACTTGATCCATTTGAACTTATATGTTACTATTCTTGCCTAAGATTGGATATTGCCATATTTGTTGTCTCTTGGATATTCTTGTGCTTTCAAGTTCTTTTTAGGTGATATCAAGAGAAGACCAAATTGAAGTTCAAGACTTGTTTTGGTTGTTAATTTGTGTCTATATGTGTAACTCATTGTACTCATTGTGACCAAATTTTCTTTGTAATTGTTTTAGTGTTTGTTTAGGGGTTTTGACATGGAATTTTCCAACGGGGGAGATTGTAAGGTTGATAGTTATTGTTGGCATTAATTCCATACCAAAACGTGTTTATTTTGTAATGTTTAGTGGTTAGTATATTGAAGAATTTTGAAGACGAAGGACATCTCAACCACAATTCATTCAAGATGCCGGCTTTTAAGAGATTCGTGCATTATTGGTCGACAAAGGTATTAAAGGACCTCTTATCTCTTACAAGGCTAGGCACACACACACACATAGCATTCTTGTGTGTTCCTTCATGATTTAATTTCATTTACATATCACTTTCACACACTTGGCAAAATATGCTCATGCATTCATATTATGTTGATAAACTTTGTGTTTTGCATTTTCTAGGACTATGTCCGAAAACTAGCATATGTGTGTGTCTTTTGTGTTTGTATGTTTCCGTATTTTTGTATTTGGACTTGAACATGCTCTATTATGATTCCTTATTGAGTTCCGATTGTTTCGGTTACTCATTCATGTAGTTTCGAGTTCAAACGATGTAGCTATGCTACTTTTCGTTCTCATTCGTTGAGTTGATTTCATCGACATTTTCCGAGATAATTTCTCAACCGTTTTTCAAAATTGTGTAGTCATCGTCGTGCGTAAGAGAGTCACGGTTCGTAATCCGAAAACAGATTCGAAATCGGAGTCCGGATGCCCAAGATACGGGTTAAAGAACGAGGGAGCGCGCGAGAGGACAGCCTAGGCCGTGAGGCCACTTGGGCTGGCCGTTGGTGAGGCCGTGGGCCCCACGGCCTGGAGGGGCCTCTGCCCCCGTGTGGGCCACGCGCCCCCATGGCCAGGGGGTGACGTGGCCTCACATGGTTGGTCGGTTTTGGCCTTCTCTCTTCTCCTATTTCTTCCCTCTCTCTCTCCATTTGAAAAATCAAAAAAAAAAAAAGTTGTGTTTTCCCGCAAGAAAATTCTCTCCAGTTTTCAGATTTTGAAAACACCATATCTTCCTCATCCGGAGTCGGATTTGAGTGATTCAAGTTGGAGAGTGTTCGTATTTGAGTCCTCTATCATCTCCAAGTGGTTTGGTGGCTTTTTGATCCTGATTTCTAGTGATTCAACACTGATTTCCGAACCAGCTGCAGAATCCGAGGTAATGGACTTAACTTTGGGATTTCTTTCTTTTTGACCTTCCATTTGCTTGGGGTTTCTTATTCTATATCTATGATTATGTTTGGTAAAAGCTATTGAGAAAGATAGCTTGATTATCATTCTAATTGAAAGTCAATTTGTGGACTAATGTTGACTAGATTCTATGATTCTAGGTTTTACATATGTTTGTGAGTTGTATTGTGATTAGAATGGCATCTTAGGTTGTTTGGAACTTAATTGAATTAATTTTGTGTTAAATGACCTTGAGATTTGATTTGATCCTTTGATTGAAGAAATCTAGGATTTGTGTATTTGTTTGTGATTTAGAGAATCTAGGTTTTGATTGATGAAAATCTCAAATCCTTGCTCTATATTTTTGACTAGAATATTGATTGATTTTAATCTCATATATCTAGCATTTAATTGTATTTTGATAGCATCTTGAATTTGTACTTCATGAATATATTTTGATTCAAGTGTTGTGTATGTGAATGAGACCTTGAGCTTATGTGTTTGGTGTTTCACATGCTTAGGTTTTTGTTTGTGTATTTTGCATCTAGACTTGATTACTTGTGATATCACATGTTTAGGTCTATTTGTGCCATAGAATGTATTGATCACATGTTCTATGTTATATTGATTGTTTCCATCATTTGCATTCACATGATCGCACTAGGAAGTCCTTGTAAAAGGCATGAAGTCTTGGTTAGAGTCGGGGTGACTCGGATAGCCAAGCAAGAAGTCTTGCCTAGAGTCGGGTTGACTCGGATAGGTAAGCAAGGAGTCATGGCTAGAGTCGGGAGGACTCGGATAGTCATGCATGGGAGGCTCCCTAGAGGCAAGAGTGCCTTGGATAGGGAGTTGGCTATTGTATTGGTAGGCCTAGGCGTATGGTTAGACATAGACTCCAATAGAGCGGGGTACACGGGAGGTGTATGCACTCTTGAGGAATTTCTAATCTACCATCGATGTTGGTTGTGTGTGGTGTCCAATATATGGTGGTTTCGCATCATTGAGGGATTTCACACTTTCCAATAGGGTTGGGTAGGCTTAGACTTCACTAAGTTGGGTGAGCAAGATTGGTCACTTTGTGAATGTTCTATGTTTACTTTCTAATAATATAGTACCCAATGGTTGTAGTTCAACCCGTGGATGTTTCCTCCTTGGAGGTTTTACCACGTTAAAAAATCTCTTGTGTTAATTCTTCCTGTCTCTTTCTCTTATATTTTAATTGTTTATTTTATTATCTTGATTCATAATATTCATGTGATGTATTGTGAAGCAAGACTTTGTATAGTGTGATTAGTGAATTCATTCTATTGATCATTTTTCGTATCTATGATTCTTTTGTATATTGTAATTTTTGTTTAGTGACATTTTGTTCACTCTTGTAACTCATTGAACATCTAATGAAATACAAGCTTACTTTGTTGTTATGTTTATTTGTTCTTATACCTCACATAACTAGTTGATATACTTAGACTTTGATCTTATGATTGTATTATCGTATTGTCTATGTATGTCTTCCTTGGCTTATTGTGTTGTGTGTAAGGCTACCTTGAGGGACAAACGAAAGTTTGTTCAAGGGATTGAAAAAGGTGTAAAAACCTATTCACCCCCCCTCTAGGTATGCTTTAAGCAATTTAACTTCGTTTGTATACTTTCTTGCGTGCAACTATCTCTTCAAGACAAGTAAGCACATAGAAATTTACCTTCGGTGCTTATCAACAATGAGGTCTTCAAAGGGCTTGAGCAATAAGAACAATATCTAAGCTACCCTTACAAAGAATCCCCAACATGTGGTTTGTCCGCGAAATGAGCCAATTAACAAATGGGAACCTTACAATCTCCCCCTTTGGCTATTTCGTGACAAAACCACCACTCACATTGATTCCTCACGAAGAACTAGAAACTACGGGACTACAATGATTTTTTACATTACAAAGAGATAAGAAAATGAAACTTGAAGTCTTCAACCT
The DNA here is from genome assembly GCA_030490815.1 of Acer saccharum. Classification (NCBI taxonomy): domain Eukaryota; kingdom Viridiplantae; phylum Streptophyta; class Magnoliopsida; order Sapindales; family Sapindaceae; genus Acer; species Acer saccharum. The sequence continues at coordinate 7,257,812 of CM059875.1, read as the reverse complement.
CTTGTAGAATAATCAATCCCTGAAAATAAAGTTTCTAACATTTCCAATACAATTAAAGTGTGAGATTAATCAAGTGAGAACAAAAACAAGCATTTGCATTTTTAAAAGATTAGGCACAACATTATGCAATGTATGTGTATGCAATGCTCCCCCTCAACGAGTTACTCCCCCTTAATGAATGTTCTCCCCAATATGCACAATTGCTTCTATATTTTGTAACTCCCCTTACTATATCCTACTCCCCCTTTTTGTCATGATATAGGCAAAGGAGTAGTCCCCAACCGGGTCACTCATAGCAACGAGAGATAGAAGCATGCAAGATATTTGCATATACATATAAGTCACTTTATGCATCTCAATTAATTGAAGAGAAACAAGGAGATTTATTTGGAGAAAATGTGTGAATCAAACATGCTTTGCATACAAGACATATAGCATTCAAGTCCAAAATACAATGGTATTTGGCAAAGCAAATGACAAAGGTTTCTAACTAGAATTCAAACCAATTTCACCAATGTCATGAGAAAAGCAAGGATATAGAGTTTTTATTGATTTTAATTGATGAGCAACTATATCCAATTTTATAAGCGAAACATGGCATGAGCAACTTTGCACCCTATTCGATTTTTCCGGATAAGATATCCGTATGATAGTAGCCATGTTCAACCAACCAAGAAAGAGAGACATTTGGAATATAACTTCCTTTGAACGGATACAAGATCCTTTATTCATTTTGAGTCTCATAAGCTTTCACACAAGTTTTGCATTTTAAGAATATGCAATCATCAATTCATGCTTATCATGTGAGCATGTTATATGAATTTCATGCTTTTTCATTTGATATTAGCATGTTATAAAAGAATCATCATGTCATGGAGATAACTATAGGTCATTCAAATCATACTTCCTATGTACATCTCCTAGTCCAAAAATGCATGTTTGAACTTAACAATGACATGGATTGTAAACAAGCAAGGTTCACACTTATTAAATTGAAAAACATATATACATATGTGCAACCAAGCTTACTCAAGCAATTAAAAGAAGAGGCATAAGATATTTCAAATTTTTTACAAGTCACAAGAATGCAAAATAGCTCTCTTTGCTTGAGTTCCCCATATGGGGTCAATCACAAATCACATCACTCCACAAGACATATCCCAATAGATCTACTAAGTGTTTTAAATCGAGTAGCATCTAAGGGTTTAGTAAATAAGTCCGCAAGTTGATCATTAGTACCTACATGTTCAAGTACTATGCATTTATTTTCAACAAGCTCTCTAATGAAGTGATGGCGGATGTCAATATGCTTAGTTCTAGAATGTTGTACCGGATTCTTGGAAATATTAATAGCACTCATGTTATCACAAAAGAGAGTGAGAGTACCTTGGTTGAATCCGTAGTCTACTAGCATTTGCTTCATCCATAGGAGTTGTGTGCATCCACTCCCCGCGGCTATGTACTCGGCCTCGGCCGTGGACAAGGAAATCGAGTTTTACTTTTTGCAAAACCAAGACACCAAGTTGTTGCCTAGAAAGAAGCAACTGCCCGATGTGCTCTTCCTATCATCACAATTTCCTGCCCAATCCGCATCACTAAAGCCTACAAGACTAGCATTAGTGTCAAAAGAGTACCAAATCCCATAGTTGGATGTCCCATTCACATAGCGAATGATTCTCTTTACGGAAGAGAGATGGGACTCCTTAGGATCCGCTTGGTACCTAGCACACACACCCACACTAAAAGATATATCAGGCCTACTTGCGGTCAAATAAAGCAAGCTACCTATCATGCCCCGATATAGAGTTTGTTCCACACTTTTACCACTAGCATCCTTGCTTAGCTTCAAAGTGGTACTCATGGGTGTATCACAATGTTTGGCATTTTCTAAACCAAACTTCTTCACTAGGTTTTTTTGCATATTTGGCTTGGGTTATGAAAATCCCATCATCTAATTGCCTAATTTGCAAACCTAGGAAGTAACTTAGCTCACCAACAAGACTCATCTCAAATTCATGAGACATAACATCAACAAATTGTTGGACTTTGGTGTTGTTGGTGGAACCAAATACTATGTCATCAACATATATTTGAGCTATGAAAAGCTCATCGTTGTCTCTCTTGATGAATAGTGTCTTGTCAACACTGCCCCTTGTGTAGTTATTGTCAACAAGAAATTGAGTGAGGCGCTCATACCAAGCCCTCGGTGCTTGTTTCAACCCATATAGTGCCTTCTTGAGGCGATAGACATAGTTGGGGTGGTGAGCATCCACAAACCCCTTGGGTTGTTCAACAAACACTTCCTCTTGCAAGAAGCCATTTAGGAAGGCACTCTTGATATCCATTTGGTGCAATTTGAACTTGTGCACACAAGAAATGGACAAGAGAAGCCTAATGGACTCTAAACGAGCAACGGGAGCAAAAGTCTCCTCAAAGTCGATACCTTCAATTTAAGAGTACCCTTGTGCTACAAGTCTAGCCTTGTTCCGCACTATGTTGCCATTCTCATCGGATTTATTCCTATAAATCCACTTAGTTCCTATCACATGTGAGCTTTTAGGCCTAGGAACTAGAGTCCAAACCTCATTCCTTTCAAATTGGTTTAGCTCTTCTTGCATGACAAGAACCCAAAATTCATCATTTAAGGCTTCATCAACCTTTTTAGGTTCAATTTGAGAGGTGTAGCATGTAAAGCTAATGAGATTAGCTATTTGACGCCTAGTCCTAACACCCTCATTTACATCTCCAATAACATCCTCTTTGTTATGGAGTCTTCTAACCCATGGAGCGGGTTCGTTAGAGTCCAAGAGAGGGACTCTAGTAATAGGTTGTGTGACTTCATTATTGTCATTAGACGTCCCAACATTGGGAGTCACCACAACCCTCTCCATAGGAGAGTCATCCTCTAAAACTTCCTTCTCCTCATGGTCATTAGACTTGAGCCTTGTATCATCAATGACAACATTTGATGATTCCATGACGCTTCGAGTCTTCAAGTTGAAAACTCTATAGGCTCTACTATTCAAGGCATAGCCAATAAAGATACCCTCATCACTCTTAGCATCAAACTTGCCAAGTTGATCACGGTCATTTAAAATGTAGCATTTGCTTCCAAATGTGTGGAAGTAGCTAACATTTGGCTTCCTACCCTTCCATAACTCATAGGAGGTGTTTCTAGATCCGGGCCTTAGGAACACACGATTCCCTATATAACAAGCCGTATTAACGGCTTCAGCCCATAGGTTCCTAGGGACATTGTTGCTAAGCAACATCACTCGGGCCATCTCTTGAAGGACCTTATTCTTCCTCTCAACAACTCCATTTTGTTGAGGTGTCCTAGGAGCCGAAAACTCATGGGAGATGCCTAAGCTATCACAATAGCTTTCAAAAGAGGCATTCTCAAATTCCCTCCCATGGTCACTTCTAATCCATTTAATGCTTTTAATATTAGAATTCATTTTATTTTGTAATTTAGTACAAAGCATTTTAAACTTATCAAAAGTTTCGGATTTTTCTCTAAGAAAATATGTCCATGTAAATCTAGAGAAATCATCAACACAAACAAAAATGTATCTCTTTCCACCTAAACTCTCGGTTTGCATAGGACCCATGAGATCCATGTGGAGAAGCTCTAGGGGCTCCTTAGTGGAGAGATACTTGCCCTTTTTGTGCATGCTTTTGGTTTGTTTTCCTTGTTGGCAAGGTCCACAAATTCCATTGGCTTTCTTCCTAAGCTTAGAGAGGCCACGCACACAATTGAACTTTCCAAGGGTTCTTAAATCCTTAAAGTTCATGTGGCCAAGTCTTTCATGCCACAACTCAACTTGCTCATCCATGGACACATTGTTTGAGACTATTCTAGCTTCAAGACAATAACAATTGTCGCTAGATCTCATACCTTTCAACAAGGTTTGTCCATCGGGCTTTAGGATAGAGCAATCATCTTTTCTAAACAAGACGGAATATCCTTCATCACTTAGATGTGAAATGCTTATTAAATTAGCTTTCAAGCCATCAACAAATAAAGCATCGGATAAGGAGGGTAAACCGGGAACGGAAATGGTTCATTTCCCTACAACTTTCTTTTTGGATCCATCACCAAAAGTGACATATCCTCCTTCCTCCATAACAAGAGTCTCGAAGAAACTCTTGTTTCCCGTCATGTGCCTAAAGCACCCACTATCTAAATACCAAAAATTAGAAGAATTTGCCTTCAAGGCTATTTGAGCAACATGACAAACATTTTCATTCTTTCTAATCCACCTAGAAACAATCTTAGCTTTCTTAGTGGTCTTTGGTACATGTGTTCTAGATGTTCTAGGATCATGCATAATAATATTATCATTCCTAGGAACATGCATCATGGCTCTTTTCTTTTTCTTCTCTATCATGCTTCTAGTTTTGTACATTTTAATATATCGAAAGCAATGTGGTCTAATATGACCATCAAATCCACAAAAGTGACAAATAGGAGTAAAATAAGGAATCATACCTTGTCCTTGTCTTTGTGGATGAATGGGTTCAATCTGTCTTCGTTGTTGAACTGGTCTAGATTGCTTCCTAGCTTGAGGTTGCATGATAGGTCTCTTTCCTTTGTGAGCCAAGTGTGGAGGAATGTTGGCTTGAGGGACCCTAGGGGGTTGAGCTTAAGGTTGCCTTCTTGGCCCCATCTTCACTTATGCATTTGAACATTGTCCTATTTCTAACTTCTTCCTAGGAATTTGCACAAATGAAGTTTCTTCATTCCTCAAAAACTTGACAAACACGGTCTTGTTAGAGGTTGAGATCTTCTTGCCATCTTCATACCCAAGACCCCTCTTGTCACATGGACTCTTTCCAACACCAAGCATATGGTCAAGCTTCTTGGTGCTAGAATCCATCCTAGTCATAGACTCTCTTACTTCTTCAAGCTCCCTCTTTAGACTTTCTTCATTCCTCCTAGATAATACTAACTCCTCTCTTAGCTTATCTTCCATATTCTTGAATTTTTCCACTTGTTCACCTAAGTGGTCATTTTGAGATAAAAGTTCAAGATTTTCTTCTCTTAACATCTTGATCTTTCTTGTGCTCTTGATTACTAAATCATTAAACTCGGCATGGTATTTAGCAAGCACCTTTTTCTCCACAAAACCATTTATAGAGTTAGAAGAGGAATCACTTTCTTCTCCACTTGAGTCATTTTCCTCTTGACTCATTTCCTCTCTCTCACTAGCACTTTTGCTTTTATGAGAAGAGGCAAAAGCTAGGAGATTAGCCATGAGTTCTTCATCATTCGAAGACTCATCTCCCTCATAGGAGTCATCACTACTTTCACTCCAAGTGGCGGCCATCACTTTTCCCTTTTTCTTCTCATTGTGATTTGCACATTCGGGGGCAAAGTGACCTATGCCACCACACTCGAAACATCGGACCCCTTTCCTTTCGGTCATTTCTTGCCTAGGTTCAAACTTCTTGAAAGAGCCTTTTTTCTTCAAATCTTGACCTTTTGATCCAAAGCCCTTTCTTCTAAACTTCATAACCTTGTTGAACCTTTTTACAAACAAGGCAAGATCTTCATCCGAGTCAATCTTCTTTGCCTCATTTTCATCCTTGGAGGTCTTCAAAGCAATTCCTTTTTGCTTTTTAGGAGGTGTGGAGATAGGACCCTTCCTAGACTCATAAGCTAGAAGTCTCCCAATCACCTCACTCGGCTTCATATCCTTATAACCACTATTTTCTTCTAAAGCCATCACCTTCGATTCGAACCTATCGGGGAGAGACCTTATAATCTTTTGCTTGATTCTCCTATCCGAATATGGATCACCAAGTTGATGACTTTGGTTGACTATGTCCATCAACTTGATCTCGAAGTCGTTGAAGCACTCATTCTCCTCCATCTTAAGCATCTCGAATTGAGTTTGGAGGACTTGAAGCTTAGAGTCCTTCACCACTTCGGTTCCCTCATGTGCAATCTCTAGGATATCCCATGCTGAAAGTATACAAACGAAGTTAAATTTCTTAAAGCATACCTAGAGGGGGGGGTGAATAGGTTTTTACACCTTTTTCAATCCCTTGAACAAACTTTCGTTTGTCCCTCAAGGTAGCCTTACACACAACATAATAAGCCAAGGAAGACATACATAGACAATACGATAATACAATCATAAGAGCAAAGTCTAAGTATATCAACTAGTTATGTGAGGTATAAGAACAAATAAACACAACAACAAAGTAATCTTGTATTTCAATATAAGTTCAATGAGTTACAAGAGTGATCAAAATGTCACTATACAAAAATTACAATATACAAAAGAATCATAGATACAAAATTGATCAATAGAATGAATTCACTAATCACACTATACAAAGTCTTGCTTCACAATACATCACATGTGAATATTATGAATTAAGATAATAAAATATACAATTAAAAATATAAGAGAAAGAGATAGGAAGAATTAACACAAGAGATTTTTTAACGTGGTAAAACCTCCAAGGAGGAAACATCCACGGGTTGAACTACAACCATTGGGTACTATATTATTGGAAAGTAAACATAGAACATTCACAAAGTGACCAATCTTTAGCTCACCCAACCTAGTGAAGTCTAAGCCTACCCAACCCTATTGGAAAGTGTGAAATCCCTCAATGATGTGAAACCACCATATATTGGACACCACACACAACCAACATCGATGGTAGATTAGAAATTCCTCAAGAGTGCATACACCTCCCGTGTACCCCGCTCTATCGGAGTCTATGTCTAACCATACGCCTAGGCCTACCAATACAATAGCCAACTCCCTATCCAAGGCACTCTTGCCTCTAGGGAGCCTCCCATGCATGACTATCCAAGTTCTCCCGACTCTAGCCATGACTCCTTGCTTACCTATCCGAGTCATCCCGACTTTAGGCAAGACTTCTTGCTTGGCTATCCGAGTCACCCCGACTCTAACCAAGGCTTCATGCCTTTTACAAGGACTTTCTAGTGTGATCATGTGAATGCAAATGATGCAAACAATCAATACAACATAGAACATGTGATCAATACATTCTATGGCACAAATAGACCTAAACATGTGATATCACAAGTAATCAAGTCTAGATTCAAAATACGAGAATAAAAACCTAAGCATGTGAAACACCAAACACATACGCTCAAAGTCTCATTCACATATACAACACTTGAATCAAAATATATTCATGAAGTACAAATTCAAGATGCTATCAATATACAATTAAATGCTGGATATATGAGATTAAAATCAATCAATATTCTAGTAAAAAATATAGAGCAAGGATTTGAGATTTTCATCAATCAAAACCTAGATTCTCTAAATCACAAACAAATACACAAATCCTAGATTTCTTCAATCAAAGGATCAAATCAAATCTCAAGGTCATTTAACAAAAAATTAATTCAATTAAGTTCCAAACAACCTAAGATGCCATTCTAATCACAATACAACTCACAAACATATGTAAAACCTAGAATCATAGAATCTAGTCAACATTAGTCCACAAATTGACTTTCAATTAGAATGATAATCAAGCTATCTTTCTCAATAGATTTTACCAAACATAAACATAGATATAGAAGAAAAAACCCCAAGCAAATGGAAGGTCAAAAAGAAAGAAATCCCAAAGTTAAGTCCATTACCTCGGATTCTGCAGCTGGTTCGGAAATCAGTGTTGAACCACTAGAAATCACGATCAAACAGCCACCAAACCAATTGGAGATGATAGAGGACTCAAATACGAACACTCTCCAACTTGAATCACTCAAATCCGACTCCGAATGAGGAAGATATGGTGTTTTGAAAATCTGAAATCTGGAGAGAATTTGCTTACGAGAAAACTGAAATTTTTCTTCTTAATTTTTCAAATGGAGAGAGAGAGGGAAGAAATAGGAGGAGAGAGAAGGCCAAGCCAACCAATGGTGTGAGGCCACATCACCCCCTGGCCGTGGGGGGCGCGTGGTCCACACTGGGGCAGAGGCTCCTCCAGGCCGTGGGGCCCACGGCCACACCAATGGCCAGCCCAAGTGGCCTCACGGCCTGGGCTGTCTCCTCGCGCGCTCCCTCGGTTCTTCAGTCCGTATCTTGGGCATCCGAACTCCGATTTCGAATCCGTTTCTGGATTCTGAACTGTGAGTCTCTCATGCATGACGACGACTGCACAACTTTGAAGAAACGGTTGAGAAATCATCTCAGAAAACGTCGATGAAGTCAACTCAACGAATGAGAACGAAAAGTAGCGTAACTACATCGTTTGGACTCGAAACTGCATGAATGAGTAACCAAAATGATCGGAAATCTATAAGGAATCATAATAGAGCATGTTCAAGTCCAATATAAAAATACAGAAACATACAAACACAAAGACACACACATATGCTAGTTTCCGGACATAGTCCTAGAAAATGCAAAACACAAAGTTTATCAACACAATATGAATGCATGAGCATATTTTGCCAAGTGTGTGAAAGTGATATGTAAATGAAATTAAATCATGAAGGAACACACAAGAATGCTATGTATGTGTGTGTGCCTAGCCTTGTAAGAGATATGAGGTCCTTTAATACCTTTGTTGACCAATGAAGTACGAATCTCTTAAAAACCGGCTTCTTGAATGAATTGTGGTTGAGACGTCCTTTGTCTTCTAAATTCTTCAATATACTAACCACTAAACATTACAAGATAAACACATTTTGATATGGAATTGATGCCAACACTAACTATAAACCTTACACCAAGACTTCATGCCTTTTACAAGGACTTCCTAGTGTGATTATGTGAATGCAAATGATGCAAACAATCAATACAACATAGAACATGTGATCAATACATTCTATGACACAAATGGACCTAAACATGTGATATCACAAGTAATCAAGTCTAGATGCAAAATACACGAATAAAAACCTAAGCATGTGAAACACCAAACACATACGCTCAAAGTCTCATTCACATATACAACACTTGAATCAAAATATATTCATGAAGTACAAATTCAATATGCTATCAATATACAATTAAATGCTAGATATATGAGATTAAAATCAATCAATATTCTAGTAAAAAATATAGAGCAAGGATTTGAGATTTTCATCAATCAAAACCTAGATTCTCTAAATCACAAACAAATACACAAATCCTAGATTTCTTCAATCAAAGGATCAAATCAAATCTCAAGGTCATTTAACAAAAAATTAATTCAATTAAGTTCCAAACAACCTAAGATGCCATTCTAATCACAATACAACTCACAAACATATGTAAAACCTAGAATCATAGAATCTAGTCAACATTAGTCCACAAATTGACTTTCAATTAGAATGATAATCAAGCTATCTTTCTCAATAGCTTTTACCAAACATAAACATAGATACAGAAGAAGAAACCCCAAGCAAATGGAAGGTCAAAAAGAAAGAAATCCCAAAGTTAAGTCCATTACCTCGGATTCTGCAGCTGGTTCGGAAATCAGTGTTGAACCACTGGAAATCACGATCAAACAGCCACCAAACCATTGGAGATGATAGAGGACTCAAATATGAACACTTTCCAACTTGAATCACTCAAATCCGACTCCGGATGAGGAAGATATGGTGTTTTGAAAATCTGAAAAACTGGAGAGAATTCCTTACGGGAAAACCAAAATTTTCTTCTTAAAAATTTCAAATGGAGAGAGAGGGAAGAAATAGGAGGAGAGAGAAGACCAAACCAACCAATGGTGTGAGGCCACGTCACCCCCTGGCCATGGGGGGCGCATGGCCCACACGGGGGCAGAGGCCCCTCAAGGCCGTGGGGCCCATGGCCACACACACGGCCAGCCCAAGTGGCCTCACGGCCTGGGCTGTCTTATCGCGCGCTCCCTCGGTTATTCAACCCGTATCTTGGGCATCCGAACTTCGATTTCGAATCCATTTCTTGATTACAAACTGTGACTCTCTCACGCACGACGATGAACAACTTTGAAAAACGGTTGAGAAATCATCTCGGAAAACGTCGATGAAGTCAACTCAACGAATGAGAACGAAAAGTAGTGTAGCTACATCGTTTGGACTCGAAACTACATGAATGAGTAACCGAAACGACCAGAACTCAATAAGGAATCATAATAGAGCATATTCAAGTCCAAATACAAAAAATACGGAAACATACAAACACAAAGACACACACATATGTTAGTTTTCGGACATAGTCCTAGAAAATGCAAAACACAAAGTTTATCAACATAATATGAATGCATGAGCATATTTTGCCAAGTGTGTGTGTAAGGATTCCCTTTAGTTGATTGGCTTATTTCGTGGGCAAACCACATGTTGGGGTTTGGTTGTAAGGGTAGTCTAAGTGATTAGTTGAAGATCAAAGACCCTTTCCAAGACCTCAAGAGGACAAGCACCAAAGGTATATATCTTGTGCTTACTTTGCCTTGAAGAGATATAGTTGCACACACACACAACATGCATAACTCTTATTCTTGAATGTTGTGTTTATATTTTTTGTGCATTGTGCTTTATTGATTATTCAATATCTCTTCTTGCATTAAATTGATTGCATCTTGTTCTATGAAATGCCATGACATGATGGGCATTAGGATGCATTCAATTCCCACACTTGCACTTCATGATTAGTATTAAGTGTGGTGTAATTCGTTTCCATTTGTGTGATCGGAAACGTCCGCGCTTGCACGATGGTGTGCATGTCTTAGTGCGATGGTTGACCACTTGAGAAGGTCTCATTCTTCTCTTGGATAAGTGGTAGTTTTGGTTTGGTTGTTTGGAGTAATGTGTCTAGTTTCAAAAGATTGAATTTCAATGTTTTTTCAAAACTGACCTTTGTATGGTCTTGTGACCATAACTTTTTATAAAAAGATTTAAATTAAGTTTTGTAAAATTCTGGATAAACTAGACACCCATACCTTTCCAACGATATATTATTCGTAATATTTCATGACCGTTTGGATTGGTTTTGAAATCTCCAAAGTGACCACCAAAACAGGGCAACTATGTTGTTGTCCGTTTCTGACCTTTGGTCACTCTATTGACCATAACTTTTTCTACAAACATTAAAATGTAATTCCATAAATTGGAGTAGAAAGTAGACATCCATACCTTTCCAACGATATACATATGAAAGGTTTCGATGTCGTTTGGTCATGTTTTGAGGCACTTGAAGTTGAAGCTGATGCTCTGTCGCGCCCATTCCGCTGTTCATCCGCCCTACGTAGAGCGGGCACTTGATTGATTTTTCAATCCGCCCTACACCCGCCCAAAATCCGTCCTACGTAGAGCGGTTTGCGCGGAAACTTTTTGGAAAATTTCCAAAACGACATAGCTTCAATTGGACATCATATATATATGCCTCTTTGATCTTAGGTCACTTTCATAACTCAAAAAATCATATTTTTAATTGAGAGCATTTTCAAAGAGAGCTTTTTCATCAAGAACTCATCTTTGATCATCTTTGATCACTCAAAACCATTTCCATATGCATTAAAAATCATCTAGCATTTTCTAGCATAGTTAGGATGCTTGCTTGCATGGGTTTTGGTCAACACACTTTCTTTGGTAAGTTCTTCACTAATCTCATCTAATTTTAGTGTTTGATTTATCATTGACATCTCTTATATTATTTGTATCTTCTTAGATTATATTCTAGATACAAAATAGAGATTGTTGTGTTGACATGATTGAGTGTTGTATTTTGATAGCTATCTAGGTTTTCATAATCTATGTTTAGCTAAGCTATTTGACATGTCATCTAGCTTTTAATATCTAGGATTGAATTTATTGTAAAATCATTATCCTAGATAAGCATATAAAGTAACCTAGCTCTAATTGCATTTTTGGATATTTCATAATATTCACTTAGGTTGTATTATCTCTTCTTAGAGAATTAAGTCTTGTGTTGTGACCGGGATTAGGTTACTTAATTCGCAAGCAATTGGACTAGGTCCACTTATACCGGGATTAGGTAGTTGTGATGATTATTGATCGGGATTAGATCATTAAACTGGGATTAGGTTGTAATCATCTCAATTAGTAAATTCAAGGTTCGTGTGTGGCGCACATAACAGCCCGTGGTTTTTCCCGTGAGGGTTTCCACGTAAATATCAAGTGTTATTTACATTCCGCACCATATTACACTTGTTATACTTTTGTGACTAGTAGGGGCATTTTCGTAAAATTGAAATGTATGCGAAAATTGGGTAAAATCATTTAAAATCTATTCACCCCCCCCCCCCCCCCTCTAGATAGTTTTATACACACCGTGCAATATTTAGTTTCAGTGTGAAAGTGATATATAAATGAAATTAAATCATGAAGGAACACACAAGAATGCTATGTGTGTGTGTGTGCCTAGCCTTGTAAGAGATATGAGGTCCTTTAATACCTTTGTTGACCAATGATGCACGAATCTCTAAAAAGCCGGCTTCTTGAATGAATTGTGGTTGAGACGTCCTTTGTCTTCTTAATTCTTCAATATACTAACCACTAAACATTACAAGATAAACACGTTTTGATATGGAATTGATGCCAACACTAACTATAAACCTTACACATGCCTCATTAGCTATCCTAGTATTTTGAATCAATTTGTATTGATTTTCATCCATAGCAGATAAGATGGCATGCATCGCCTTCCTATTCCACTTTGAAGCCTCAAACTCTTGCGCGTTCCATTGCACCTTAGGCTTCAATACTTCTTCTCCTCCACCACCGGGAGTCATCATGGGTAAATCATATCCGTCTTCCACCGCCATCCATGCACGGTCGTGAATTTGGCATATGTAGGATTTCATCTTCCCTTTCCATTGGGAATAGTTCAATCCGGTAAGAAGTGGAGGCCTTGTGCTAGAAGCACCTTCGTTGCCACCACCATTTCCACCGTTTCCACTCATAGTGTTTATGAATGAATGAAATGAATGCAAATGTATTAATGATCAAAAATCACACAAAATGCAAAACACACCAAAATAAGCAAGGATCACCTATGTATGTCTAGGAACCCGCTCTGGTACCAATTGAAACAAATTATAGCACGGTGTGTATAATACTATCCAGAGGGGGGTGAATAGATTTTAAGCTTATTACCCAATTTTTCGTATTAAGACAAAATTACGAAATTACCCCTAACAAGATAAAGCAATAAATCAAGTATAAAATGCGGAAATTAAATAACACTTGATTTTTACGTGGAAACCCTCACGGGAAAAACCACGGGCTAGTAAGTAAGCCACACTCGAACCTCGAATCCACTAAATGTGTAAAACGATTACAACCTAATCCCGGAAGTAATCACACACCTACCTAATCCCGGTATGAGTGAACCTAGTCCAATTTGCTTGCGATCTAAGCAACCTAATCCCGGAAGCTACACACAAGACTTACTTTCTCAATGAAGAGAATAACACCCTAAGTGAATATATGAATATCCAAAATGCAACATAGAGTAAGGGAAACCCTATATGCTTATCTAAGATGATTAATATGCAATTAGAACAATCCTAGATATTAAAACTAAATGACATGTCAAATAGTTTAGCTAATCAAGATTAAGTACAAAACCTAATTAGCTATCACAATACAACTTCTCAAACATACATCACACTAATCTCAAACTTGTATCCAAAATATATATAATAACATACAAGTAATTAATTGAGATTTCTTGTTAAGAAAAACACAAAATATGTAAGATATTAGTGAAAAGCTTACCAAGCAAAGTATGATGAAGGATCCATGCAAGATGACATCTAGATGATAAAAGATGATGCTAGATGATGATTGATGATCATGAAAAAGTGTTTGAGTGATTAAAAATGAGTTCTTTATGTATTTTTCTTGTCTTGAAAAATATCCTAAGTATGAAGCATGAATATGAACTCACTTGATTGACCTAAAGTCAAAGTGGCATATATAAAGGGGCCATAAGTGAAGTGAGGTCGTTTTGAAAAACGCACCAGAAATTGCTCTATGCGCTGGTAAGCCTGCGCTGGATGACAGGCGCACGACTAGCGCATAGGAAAAAATTGCACAAGCACTTGACGACTAGCGCTCAGACGGGCGCACGACCAACGGCACACCACTGGGCGATTTGCGCTGGTGTGGACCAGCGCACAACCAGCGACAGACCACTGGGCGATCTGCGCTAGTGGGCTTGCGCTGGTGTGGACCAGCGCACGACCAGCGACAGACCACTGGGCGATCTGCGCTGGTCTGGCGCATGACGACCAGCGCACAGCCCACTCCTTTGAATCCCACAAGAAAACATGCAAGGGGTAAAAAGGTAAAGCAAGATGCATCCTAAAAGCCTAAATGCTATGACATTAGAATCACAAGATGCAAGCAAAATAACAAGCAAGAAGAGATGTTAATGAACATTAATGCACAACAATAAGAAACGCAACATACAAGGAATAAACATATGCATGAGTTGTGAGTGTGTGCAACTATCTCTTCAAGACAAGTAAGCACATAGAAATTTACCTTCGGTGCTTATCAACAATGAGGTCTTCAAAGGGCTTGAGCAATAACAACAACATCTAAGCTACCCTTACAAAGAATCCCCAACATGTGGTTTGTCCGCGAAATGAGCCAATCAACAAATGGGAACCTTACATCCTCCAACCGTACCAGTCAGGCGCCCAGCTAGGGTGGAGATAAAAAAAACTGCTGCTACCAAGGCCCCTCCTCCCGTCAATCTTCCTTTTGGATCGGGGTCACGGGACTATAGCCAGGTGGAGATCATCTCCAAATTTATTGCTGCTTGTCCTGGTGGGGGCCTATAGTCAATGTCCTCCCTACCTACTAACATCTTGGTTACCAAGGGGGCTTCTCTGCTTGCCAAGGTATGAGCCTTGACCTTCTAGCTTGCTTGGTATAAGCTTCTTTAGAGATAATTACTGTCATTCTTTCTTTTTGTAGGGCTTTAAGTTTGCTTTGGTTATGGGGCAGCAGGTTAAGGCTTTAAAGGAGGCCAATCTTGCACTTCAGGCGAAACTAGAAGAAGCCAGGGATGATCTAGCCCGAGTTGAAGAAAATGTAACCTCCCTAGTCCAATCTACCTTTGAGTGTGAATGTGGAAGACAGGTTGCCTTAGTGGAGCTGGAACGGATGATGTATGCTTATGACACAAAAACTATCAAGTCAACATGCTGCCGAGCTGAGAGGGAGACTGTCAAGGTAGAAAAGGATGTTCTCTTAGATCAAAACAGATTTCTACGGGGTTCTCTAAGTATTTTGGAATCCAGGGTGGATTCCTCCTTCATGGATGGAAACTTTACTGCCTCGTACGAGGTCACCCAGTCTCTGCCTCCTTCTTTTGACCTACAGGCAACCTTCAATTGGGATCGAGATCAAATATTGGCCAAGGTTGCCTAACTTTCGGATGCAGATCAAGACCAGGGGGTCCTTTTCATGTTGCCACTATCCCTAAACCTCTTTCTCATCAGGTATCTGGCTCACCTGCTGCTTGTTTAGGGGAATCTATCGGGAAGGGAACTCAGGATCCTCCTGCAACTCAAGATAATCAAGGGCAGGATTCTGTGTGTCCTATTGAGGTCATACCATTGGATGGAGCATATCCTCCCATTGAAGCAGGGGTGCCAAGAGTTAGGGAAGTTCAGGCTGCTGTTGGAGCCCAAGTGGATGAGGGGGTGGATGGAACTAGGCAGGAGGAGCAAGTAGGAGAAAAGCAGCAGGATGCATAACTTTGTTTTTTGTCATTCATTTTCATTTTCATTCTTATTCTTGTAGCCCGGAAATGGGGGTTGGGCACCATGGTTGATTGAATGAAAATTTCTATCTTTTTGCAATTATACTGCCTTGCTTATAGTATATCCCGGTATAGTATGCTACCTGCACATTTGTTTATGACCCAAACAGAACTTACCTGGAATGTTGTCAATACTTAGCCTCGAGCTTGCTTGCCTAGCTGTAGAAGAATCCATAATTACATTATTTCCGAAGACATTCTTTGGACGATAGCCCCCCTGTAAGATTTAGTATAAATTTGCAATATTCTGATCAAGTGAATTTGACCAAGTATGGAACGATCTTGGTTAGAGCTAATCGATACGGGTAGGGTTCCAAGGTGTAAGGATTCCCATTTATTTATTGGCTTGTTTCGTGGACAAACCACATGTGGGGTTTATTGTAAGGGTAGCTTAGGTATTGGTATTTAAACTCAAGGCTTTTTCAAGACCTCATCTTGATAAGCACCAAAGGTAAATTTCTAGTGCTTACGTGCATTGAAGAGATCTAGTTGCATACACACACAACTCATGCATAAATGTTATTCATATATGATGTGTGTTTTCATATGTGTGCATTCATAATTGTTGAATATCTCTTCATGCATGTTTATTTAATTGCATCTAGTTTGTTGAAATGCCATGACATGTTTAGGCATTAGGATGCAAAGTCATGAATTTTATTCATGCATGTTTGAATTAAGTGCATCTTGTTCAATGATAATGCCATGACATGTTAGGCATTAGGATGCATTCAATACCCACACTTGCACTTCATGTTTAGTCTTAAGTGTGGTGTAATTCGCTTCCGTTTGTGTGATCGGAAACGTCCGCGCTTGCACGATGGTGTGCATGTCTTAGCGCGATGGTTGACCACTTGAGAAGGTCTCATTCTTCTCTTGGATAAGTGGTAGTTTTGGTTTGGTTGTTTGGAGTAGAGTGTCTAGTTTCAAAAGATTGGATTTCAATGTTTAAATGATTTTCAAAACTGACCTATGTATGGTCTTATGGCCATAACGTTTTACACAAAGCTTTAAAATGAGTTTTGAAAATTTCTGTACAAACTAGACACCCATACCTTTTCAACGGTATATTATTCATAATATTTCATGACCATTTGGATTGGTTTTAAAATCTCCAAAGTTACAACCAAAACAGGGCAACTCTATTGTTGTCCGTTTCTGACCTTTGGTCACTTAATTGACCATAACTTTTTCTACAGACATCAAAATGTCATTATGTAAAAATGAGTAGAAATTTTACATCCATACCTTTCCAACGATATATCATACAAAAGGTTTCGATGTCGTTTGGTCATGTTTCGAAGCGCTCGAATCTTGAGCAGCTGCACTGACGCGAGTACCGCGAAAATGCCCATAATTTTTCCACTTCTTCCAAAAAGACATAGTTTCACTTGGGCATTATAAATACATATCTTTCTCATCATTTTGTGGGCTGAGCCACAAAATCAAACCCTAGAGAGAGAGGCTCCTTATTCTTGAGAGAGAAAGAGAGACTTGAGAGAAAAAGCTTAAAGATTACATCTTTATCTCTCTAAACCCATTCCCACATGCACAAATCATCATCTAGGCATCATCTAGGTTCATCTAGCATATGCTAATGCATGGGTCTTCTTCAACACACATGGTATGATTTGTTGAACACTTTTATCTTACATAATTAGTGTTTTTACTTATCAATTTATCTCTTTTATCATTTGTATGTTCTTTGAGTAGTTTTTACATACATGATTGAGATTATGTGTTGATTGGGTTATTTATGTTAGCTAGGTTTTCATGCCTATTTTATATCTAGCTAATTAATCTCATTATATGATTGAGATTATTTTTGATAGCTTAAATGATTAGGTCATTATTGCCTAAAAGCTATGCCATAAACATTCTTGTGTGATTTATTGATAACTAGGTTGATAGATTGTATTTTAATCAGCTAGTTAATCTTTTGAATGTTTGTGGGTTATTTGTGATAGCTTTGTATCTAGGATTGGTTATCCTTTACTTAGCTAAAGTTGTATGCCATGACATATAGCTATTTTCATATCTAGGATTGATTTTATTGTCATCATATAATCCTAGGTAAGCATCTAGAGTACCCTAGCTCTATATTGCATATTTGGATATCATTGCATATTCACTTAGGGTGTTTGATCTCTTCGGAGAAGTAAGTCTTGTGTGATAGATCGGGATTAAGTCGGACACCGGGATTAGGTGGTCACATGAGCAAATTGGACTAGGTCCACTTTTACAGGCCTGCGGGTAGTGGTAGCGGGATATTGGCTGGGATTAGGCTGTCAAACAGGGATTAGGTTGTATACGCTATCACAATTAGTGGATTCGAGGTTCGAGTGTGGTGCACTTACCAGCCCGTGGTTTTTCCCGTGAGGGTTTCCACGTAAATATCAAGTGTTATTTAATTTCCGCATTTTATACTTGATTTATTGCTTTATCTAGTTAGTGGTAATTTCGTAATATTGACTTCACACGAAAAATTGGGTAATACGTTTAAAATCTATTCACACACCCCCCCCCCCCCCAGATAGTTTTATACACACCGTGCAATATTTGTTTCACAAGGTTGCTTGGGTACCCTGATTAGAACATTGCAAGTCTTGATATTTAATAATTCCTACATAAGGGATCCTGATTAACCGGGCTTCGTTGTACCTATCGGAAAAGATATTTCTATTCTAATCACCTCGCAAATGCACGAGTCAAAGGACTAGTATAACATGTAAGCAAGGGTCTCGTTCCACAGGGAGATGGAATCCGTTAACTGTATCTAGTTCTAGTGTTTATTAAAGCATGTAAAAGGAAATGCGGTTGTGTGTGTGTGTGTGTGTGTGTGCTGTAAACTAACTGGGATAGAAATGTAGCCGGGTGTCTTGGCTATCTAATTAATCTACTCCTAATTAAGTTAATCTACTCCTAAAAGCAAGACACCCTAACTACGAAAATAAAGGTGGCTTGGAGATAAGCAAGATATATAACACATATGGGAAATCGGTTTACCAAACACACTATGCAATTTATGTCGATTGTTTAACATATGAATCCAATTAATCCAATAAAGGGTTCGTTCTCTTCTTGATTATTAGGGAATTCCCGAATTATGTCATCACTTTCCAATTGGAAGAGTGATTGTGTCTAGGGTTTAGACCCATTAAGCATAAGAACTTATGAACCAAAGCTAAAGTGGCATAATTATGCACACATAAGCTATTTCCATTCCTTAAAGCTAATTGTCAAGATTATGCAAGGAATGGTTATCCAAGCACAATCTCAACTCTTAATCACTCTAATCACTCTAAACACATACATAGTAAATCATACATCAACATACATAAACAAAAGAGATATTTGATTACAACTACTCATAATCATTTAGTTAATCTACTCCTAATCTCATCCATACATACATATCAATATATAATCATCCATACACATGAATATCACAATAAGAGATTAATCAATATACAACTAAGGAATGAATCAATACTAAATCAAATCAAATGAACAATACATACATATATTAGCATAAGTGTAGGTTACAAATATTCCCAAATGGGTTACACATCAATAAAAAAATACAAAGATGAGCAAAGTAAGAAATAACCCTTGAAGATAAGCCTCCAATAGCTCTTCCTTTCTATGAAACTCCTATGGCTCGGTTTTGACACACAAGCCTCTCCTATCTCTGCATATCTACTCTCCATGGAAGGCTTTCCATGGAGGAAAATCCCCCATGGAAGGCTTGGAGTTGCTCTCTCTCTTTTGTGGTGTAAGAGCAAAGTTGTAAGTGTTTGTTGGTTGGTTGGTCACTTGGTTCACACTCAAAAGAGAAGCTAAAGAGGTGTATATATAGTTGGGCAAATTTGGGCAGGAATGGGGTGTGAAAAGACCGAATTACCCCTGAAAATATCATCATTTTAGCTCTGACAGGGGTTTAGCGGGTTCGTGCGGCGGGATATGTCTAGCCACACGAACTAGCCAGAAACCTAGCGACTTCGTGCGGCGGAAAATGTCTAGCCACACAAACTAGCCAGAATCTTGGCGAGTTCGTGCCGCGGGCAATATCTAGCCAGCCAGAAGGTCTGAACTAGCCAGAATCCTGGCGACTTCAATTCCATGGGACATATCTAGCCAGCCAGAAGGTTTGAACTAGCCATGGTCTCCGTGAGTTCGTGCTTCCCTGCTCAGCAGCTTCTGTTCCGCGGGTTCATTCTTGCCGGTCCAAACTGCCAGAACTCTTCTTCACACATAATTGCCTTATTTTGGCCACATTTGGTACAAACACCATCTATGTGGGATATTTACTTGCACATAGCTAAAACACACATTATATACACAAAAGTGCTCGGAAACGAACACAAAAGATAAGAAAAGGAACCGCTAAATGTGAACATTTGGAGCGTGATCACTGATGCTGAACCAACCCTGATTGGCTACCCAACAGACTTTCTATCATGGATTTTTTTTTTTTTTTTTTTTTTTTTTTTTTTTTTTTACATGTATGCATGGTGGGATGAAGTATCTGGTATCCTGATAAGGTAACCTAACCCTTTGGCATCCTCTTTGGTAGGCAACTAGGGCTATTTTAGAACCAGGTTTTCACGTGTAGATATGGCAAAATAAGGTTTCAGGTATCCCAATTGTTTGGCAATCTGTCCTAGTAGGCAACTAAGGCCACTTTAGCACCAGGTTTTTATGCGTAAATATGGCGAAATAAGGTATCAGGTATCCCGATAAGGTATCCTGATCATTTGGCGATCTGTCCTGGTAGGCAACTAAGGCCACTTTAGCACCAGGTTTTTCCTAGAGAGGGGTATTCCCCGTCCGATGCTTCAGAAGGTCCGTATAGGTTCTCCTGGTCTTGAGGATGTAGAGTCTGGTAGGCGACTATGCCACTTAGGCATTTATGCACCAGATCCTTCCTGGAGGAGGGTATACCTCGACCAAGGCAGCAGGAATGCCATGTGGCCTTTCCTAATCTTGAGGCAATTAGAAATTGCGAAATTTGCGAGGCGAACTTAGAAGAATCATGTAAAACAACAAAAACTGACTTTATTGAATTTCTCAAGAAGCAAATACAAAGCAAAAATCGGGGTACATATTTAGAAGTATACCAACCGAGATAAATTCTTCTTCAAACTTGTTGTAGGGGTTTTTAGTCAGCATGACACATCAGCAAGGATAGCAGGTAATGCGGATATACAGTTGTTATCCTGAAAAATCTGTCGGGAGTTTCCCGGGACAACTTGGACCATGGCGTACGGGTGCACCGCAGCTGGTCCAGACCGGGTAGGGGATGGTTCCTCGCTTCTCGGGTTATGTACCGGGGGAGGCCCTTGGTCCGGTTGCCAGGGACCGGTACAATGTAGTAGGACCGGTCTTGTGAGCGGGGATGAGGTTGAGTTTGGTGTATATAGGGGCGTGACTAGTGCAATTTTACTACCGAGAAGGAGAGATCTTTTTATTCCTTAACGATGGGGTACATTATGAGCCATTACATGCGCTATCATTACAACGAAAGCAATTTGGATAGACGTAAGACACATCAGCTAAATAGGAGCTAGTTCACAAGGGTTTTAACTAGGCTAGGTGGTAACCGAGTAGATCATGTCTAGGAGCTTGAGTCAGGCAGGGTGATGGCCAAGTAGGACACACATAAGAGCTTTGTCTAGGCGAGGTAGTAGCCAAGTAGGACACACATAGCAGCTTTGTTTAGGCGAGGTAGTAGCCAAGTAGGATACACTTAGGAGCTTTGCTTAGGCGAAGTAGTAGCCAAGTAGGTGTCTCGGTTTTCAAAGGCCAACCCCTTATTCTTAGAACGTAGGGGTATTTATAGTGTCTCTTCTTGAGGGGTATGTGGAAGCAGCTTGAAATTTCCCTTAAGTAGTAGTGAAATATACCTAAGGGGGGGGGGGGGGGGGGGGGGGGGGGGGGGGGGGGGGGGGGCCGGGGGGGCAATAGGTATAGGCTCCAAATTCTCCCAATTAAAAAATAATGCGGAATATATCAATGAAAATGCACACTTGATTAAATTTGACAAATTAATTGATTTCACTTATACAAGAGTTAATCAATTTACAAGATATGCAATCAATGAAGGATATGTAAGATAAAGAAAAATAAAAGCAAAAATGAACACAAGTGTTTTTACGTGGTAAAACCTCAAAGAGGAAACATCCACGGGTTGATACCACAACCACCGGCAAAGCAATCCACTATGTGAAAAAGGACTTACACACTCAAGCTATCACTCATGATATCCGCTCAAGCTATCAACTCCTAATCTACCCTCGGGCTAGTGAATCACCAAGCCTACTTCATATCCGAGATGTATCCTACACCTCTAGAAAGCAACTTCCTATCCAAGACGTTCACCTCTCTAGGAAGATTTCTTGCTTGCCTATCCGGATCCTCCCGACCCTAGACAAGACTCCCTTGCTTGATTATCCGAGTCCTCCCGACTCTAATTAAGACTTCCTTGCTCTATCCACAAAGCTTCACTCACTTTGCTAGAGACTTCAACCTAATGCAAGGCTATGATCTAAAGTGATGCAAGTGATGCAAACACAAACAAATTAAGCTAGATGATCAATCAAGCAAAATGTACATGTTCAATGATAGTCTAGAATATGATTTCAACACACAATCACAAAATTATCTAGAAATCAAGACATGCAAATCAATAAGAACAAAGGTATGAATATTCAATTTATCACACTAAAAACCTAGTTCTAGAAAATAATATGAGATACATCATATATTCAATTTCTAGAATCAATTTCACACACAATCAAGTTTAGCACATATATGTTCAAAGACAAATCACAAAGCTAAATCTCAATTAACAAATGATCAAACAACCCTAGCATGTGATCTAACATACTTCTCAACAAATTTCATCAATCAAATAGTAAGAATCAAGAGATGATCAAAGATGAAATTGAAAAAGAAGAAGTTGAAATGACAACCTTGACCACGGACTGAAAATGGATCAGCTGAGAAAAATGGCAAAGTCAGCTGCCTCTAGAAATGCTTGGGGTTTGTAGCTCTCTTCGAGACCAACAATTTTGGTTTTTGAATCGATTGATTTTGAGTTCGTATGAGAGAGATATGATCAAAATAAGAAAATGAAAATTGGAGAATTCTGCAGAATTTTCTTCAAGTGTTCTTCAAAATTCAACAAAGTGTGGAGGGAAGGAGATGAGTTTAAAAGGAAGAGAGAGAGAGATTTTTCGAGCGAACTGGAGCGTGCCATGTCACCTCCCCATGGGGGGCGCATGGGCCACACGGGAGCAGAGGGCTCCCTTGGCCGTGGGGCCCACGGCCTCCCACACGGGCAGGCCTTGTGGCCACACGTGCTCCCGACTTCTCTCGCGCCCTCCTTTGGTTCTTCAGCCCATATCTTGGGCATCCGAACTCCGATTTTGAATCCGTTTTCAGATTACAAACCGTGACTCCCTCATGCACGACTATGACTGCACAACTTTGAAAAATGGTTGAGAAATCATCTCGGAATCTGACGATGAAGTCAACACAACAAATGAGAACGAAAAGTAGCATAGTCAACTTGTTTGGACTCGACACCTTATGAATGAGTAGCCGAAATGACCAGAACTCAATAAGGCATTAAATGAGAACATGTTAAAGTCCTAAACACAAAATACACAAACAAATAAATACATATTCACACAAGCATGCCATATCAAGGAGATAGTCACAAAGCATGCAATTTCACAATGTTTGTCAATACAAGATCAATGCATGAGCATACTATGAGGTGTGTGAATGTGTTATACCAAATGTTTGAACCACGATGTAGGGGCCGTTTGGTAACGTTTTCGTTTTTCAATTTTTGTTTTCTTGTAATCTGAAGTTTTCAAAAAACTGATTTTTGGATTTTTTAAATTCGAAAACGCGTTTGGTAGCAATGGTTGAAAACGATATTCGGAGAATCAAAACATAAAAAAAATGTTTGGTATAATATTTTTAAAATCATTTTTAAAAGATTAATATTTTAAATAATGAAAAGTGATATTAAAATAATTAAACATTAAAACTAAAAAAATTAAAATTAAATAATAAATAAATTTAATTTTCATCATCAAACCTATCGAAATCATCATCATCCTTTTGGTATAGATCCATGAAAATCCAAAAGATGGATTTGGTTTGAGTAAATTTTATTGCTAAAAAAAAGTTTTCAAGAATACTGAGAACAACAATTGTTGTTCTCAGTGTTCTCAATTTTTTGTTCATTAAAACTGAAAACTGCTCTCAATGTTTTATAAAACAATTTTTTAAAATCGTCCCACCAAACACGTTTTTCCAGTTTTTGTGACTCAAAAAACAAAAAACAGTTTTTGAAAACGTTAACAAACGCGCCCTACATGATTCTTCCAGAGGATGGAAGTCAAGATTTACCTTTGACGTTTTTCACCTCTTGAAGACGACTTTTGCACTAGACGTTGCTCTTCACTTTTTAAGCTTCCTTTCTTCAAATAATGTCCTAAGCAACAACTAATACAAACATAGAGTGTTTTGCAATGGAATTAAGCCAATACAAATCATAAACCTTACAGAGCTTATTTAGGCGGGAACTCCCGATTCCATCTCCACCGTGCCCCTTTGATAGCAATCGCGACGGTACAGAACCAAGGGCTAGGATCGCTCCACTGTGTTTTTCCTCTATTGAGGGCTTGGTTTTGGTAGGTGGGAGCCCTAGTCCCTAGGGCGTAATTGATGGGCATGATCCCAACCCCTAGTTTTGAGCGGGACCATGGCCGTCACACTCCTTGAAGGGTCTTGATCATTCCACCTAGGCCCTAGATCCATGCAGGCATTTCTCTAGGGCTGATATGGTGTACAGGTGGTGTTTCCAAGGGTTTTGGTTGACTGGATGGGTCATTGTTGCAGAGGGAAGTCGTTGTCAAAATCTAGCTTAGAGGGGGACAGTGTCAACGCATGTCCCGCTGCACACTGTCAGGCCCCTTCTGTAGGGAAAAATACCGTAGTACACGCAGCGGAAGCGAGACTAAAAATTAATTTAGTAACTTTTAAAAATTTTCCTTTTTATGAACCTTAAACCCTTTAATCAATTAAACATATATATTATCTAACAAAAGAAGAATACCTTTTGTCGCGTGATCCGATTGACTTACGTCGATGGTAATCCGCAAGATCTTCAATCCTAGCACGAACGTGAATCACCTAGGAGCGTGGTCTCCCTTTTCTTTGAATTGCAAACCTGTGAATGGACAAACAAACTTTTCTTTTTCTTTGTTAGTCACAAAAACAATCAAAAGAAGACTAAGATTATTCCGGTCACTTTTGAGTTCTCAATCTAATGATCGAAACTCGCGTTAACCTAAATCGATGTTGTACACACAAGCTTATTGATGAACAAGCAAATAGTGTACCATCAAAGAATAATCTATTCACTCTTTTATGTTTTTGGTAGAATAAAAATAATGCTCTCTATGAATTAAGAAGAAGAAGAAAATTGTCTCTCAAGCACAATGCATAGGGTGGTCGAATTCTATATGTGTGAATATATAGGTGGCCTAAATTTTCTTCCTCTTTTCTATTAGGGTTGCTGAAAATCCTTCTCTAAATCAACTAGGGTTGCCGCAAATCAGAAGCCAAAAAGAGTTTGTGTTGCACCCTAATTTCCATCTAGTTTAAGACTTCAAACCCTAATCCAACTCATAGAAATTTTATTCTTTTATTTGACTAAATAAAAAGACTTCTTATTTGATTAAATAAATAAAATTAATTATTTATTTTCTTATCAAACAAGTCTTTTACTTTTAGTATACTACTACCAATAGTATTACTCTAGGAAATATATTTCCTGATCAGAAAAGATTTGTTTCTTAATTAAACAATTAATTAATAAATTAATTAATTCTTATTTAATTAAAACAATGAAACAAAATAATATATTATGTTAAAAAGCACCTTGCCGCCCCACTTGAATAAATGGGCCTTATATTATTTTTCTTATTTCATTTAATCCATTGGACTTTAAATAAAAAGCCCACATGTGAACCAGACCCATTCTTACTAAAAGAAACAAGCCCACATGTCTTTCATTAATATATTAATATAATTGAGCAGCCCATTAAATAAATAATGTGCAAATTATATTCTTAACATATTAAATGCAATTCTAAATGGACCCATAAATTGGTCCGGTAGAATATATCAAGTGATCCATGCAAGTCCGTGTGGATTGGGGATCTTGGCGGGCTATGTAAATTTAAGTTTCAATAGACATAACCTAATCACAATCAACAAAAGATTCACTTAGGTCCGATCCATTAATTTTAACTCATTCCACTAAAGAGCTAAAATTGAACTCTTAAATAAAAACGGAAAAGGAAGATGTTCCTCATTCATACCCTAGACAATCTTATTAGAGATAGTGTATCCTCGTGATTAATATCAGTAATCGCCAAGAGTTCATAGACCGCCTATAACTCTCCAAGTTACCATATTTACTCATATGACCACGTTTTGAACTTGGATATTTTGACTTGTCCAGAAGCCATGTTTTCAATAGACACTATCGAAAACTCAACGTTGAGATTTAATATCCAATTACCTCAAAACATCCATATGATGATATTATACTCTCATTTTATAAATGGAGCCACGATGTCCATATCTATAAATGAAGTCCTCTATCGATTAACAAATGAATATCACCAAACTATCGAGGATAGACTATGCGATATAATCGTACTCATTGATAACTCAAATGATATCACTTGCAACCATAAGTCCATCACTTATCTCAGGATTAAGATAGACTCTCCGATTGTCCTGATAATGAAAAGACTTTTATCTACTGACGGTTATAGATAAAGTATTTCATTGTGATCCAGCTCAATGCACCTAGTGCACTAGATTCTTTTGCTCGAAGACACTCCGATGATTTTATACTCATCATATCTCATTTGATCCCACTCAAATGCTAGCAAAAGAAAACTACAACTTTAACAAGATAAAGGTGCCCAACCTTTAACTTAAGTTGTGAACAATATTCAAGACTAACTAAAGAATTGTGTCTACCACATACATATCCAGATGTACGAACAATTCTTCTTTTCTCATAGTCTTTTGACCTTATGATTATTTACTTTGACAATTATAATATTAAACTATAAATGCTATAAGATTTGTTTAGACCATAAATCACTTTATTAATATGAAAAAGATTGTTAATTACAACATTACACTCTTGCTATTGAGCATAATCCTAACACCTTCTTCCAACATTTCCTTCTTCATGCTTGCTGTGTTTCTGTGAGTATTTTCCTGGAGAAACAGAGTATCCCATTTCATGTATGGGATAGTTGACTTCCATTAGGGCTGAGATGGAGGATGGTTCCACCGTTGATGCAGCGTGGCCAGTGGATGATCTCGACCATATGTTGCCTGTCTTCCCCCATTCGTGATTGCTGTTTCACATTAATGGACTGGTGCTATGGTTTTGCAGGTGCTCCCAATCCCTTCTTCATCCCATGTGAGCTAAGGTGAGGGCTGGTGTCAGCCCTTCCGGAGCAGGGGTTGCTAGAAAATCCTAATGAGTTCTAGTAGAGGGGGGTCGTCCGGGTTGTAGGAGAGTGTTATGAGGGATTGGGTAGGCATTTTTTTAGGATGGCTTCTAGCCGGGTCGCTAGCCGGGAGCGGGTCCTATACTGGAACATGTAGTTCCTCTCATTGGGTGTTCGAGAGGAGCCGGGTCATCGATGGACCGCGTCTTGGAGGCGGGATCTTGGGTGGACCAGGTCTCCCTTCTTGGTGGGCATTCTAGGGGAGCGTCCCAGATCCTAGTTAAACCGCACTTAGACCCGGAGTGTCCTAGAGGAGGCGCGGCGCATGGAGGACCGGGTCTTTCTTCCCATCAGGCACTTTAGAGTGTTTAGGGATGCTTCTGTGGGAGGTGCTAGGGAATGGTAAGCCCTTTGTGTGGAAAAGCTCTTCCTTGAATTAATTGCCTATTTTCCCGGTTAACAACAGTAATTCCACGTCATCAAGAAAGCTAATATGGAAGTTAGAAGCATATGCGCCGAGTAAAGTCATCCAATAGAAAAAGTCTTAATAAGCGAAGATCCTACTCGTCGAAGATCTCTACTCATCAAGATCTACTCGGCCAAAACAAGAAATATAATCCTATCAAGATGTAGGGAAAAATACGTTTGCACGCAGCGGAAGCGAGACTAAAATCGAGTTTTGGTATAGTTTAAAATTTTTCCATAAGTTGAACCTTAACCCTTTAATTAATTAACATATAATACTAAAGATATCATACCTTTGTCGCGTGATCCGATTGACATTGCGTCGATGGTAATCTGTAAGATCTTCCAATCCAATCACGAACGTGAATCACCTAGGAGCGTGGTCTCCCTTCTCTTTGAATTGTGTACCTGAGGATGGATTAACAAAACTTTTTCTTTTTCGTTAGTCACAATAAATTCCAAGAGGCTACAAAGAATGTTCCGGTCACTTTTGAATTCACAATCATTAGATCGAAACTTGCGTGAACCTTATTCAAAATTGTGCACAAAACCTTTTGATATAAAAGTTACTAGTGCACTATCAAAATAAGAACAAACTTTTCTCTCTAATCCTCTTGGCCGAAAATCACACTAGTCTAAGAGTTGGATTCTATTTTTCTCTAGCAAAAGAAAAAACTCTCAAGTCCAAGACATTAGGGTTTCACCCAATTCCTCTTGACCAATAAAGTATTAGTACCAAAAAAAATAAAATTCTTTTTGCAAGAATCATATATATATATATATATATATATATATCTTTACATTCCGGCCAAGTGCCATATATATTTCTAATCTTTTTTCCGGCTCAAGTGCCATATATATTTATAATATATATTCTGGCCAAGTGCCATATAAAATATATATATATATATATATATATCTATTTATATTTCCGAATTCTTTGCCCCATGTATATTTATATTAGCTATATATATATATATATATATATATATCTAGCTAATATAAATATATATATATATATATCATGTGGCCAAAATCGTCTACCATATAGGACTTATGTCTTTTGACCTAAATCCTAACCCTAGGTAGATTTCCTTAGAATTCCAAACCCTAATCCAACTCTTTAGTGTTTTTGTGACTATATTAAAGACTTCCTAATTTGACTAGATAAATAAATCTCTTATTTATCTACTTACCAAATAAAGTCTTTTATATTTATTATACTACCACAATAGTATACTACTAAAAAGCATATTTCCTAGTCAGAAAAAGATTTTGATATTTAATTTCCATTTAATCAAATAATAAAAATAAAACAATAAAATATCATATATATATCTCGGCCATGTGCTATATATATTAATATATCTATATATTGTTTTTCTATTTTATTAAATCCATTGGACCTTAATAAAAGGCCCACATGTGAACTAGGCACATTCTTACTAAAAGAAACAAGTCCACATGCCTTAATACAATTCTAGATGGACCCATAAATTAGTCTGGTAGAATATATCAAGTGATCCATGCAAGTCCATGTGGATTGGGGATCTTGGCGGGCTATCTAAATTTAAGCTTCAATAGACATAACCTAATCACAATCAACAAATGATTCACTTAGGTCCGATCTATTAATTTTAACTCATTCCACTAAAGAGCTAAAATTGAACTCTTAAATAAAGATAGAATAAGTAAATATTTGTTATTCGTACCCTAGACAATCTTATTGGAGATGGTGTATTCTCGTGAAAAATATTAGTAATCGCCAAGAGCTCATAGACCGCCTATAGCTCTCAAAGTTACCATATTTACTCATATGACCACATTTTGAACTTGGATATTTTGACTTGTCCAGAAGCCATGTTTCAATAGACTCTATCGAAAACTTAATGTTAAGATTCAATATCCAATACCTCAAAACATCTATATGATGATATTCTACTCTCATTTAATAAATGGAGCCACGATCTCCATATCTATAAATGAAGTCCTCTATTGATTAACAAATGAATATCACCAAACTATCGAGGATAGACTATGCTATATAATCGTACTCATTGATAACTCAAATGATACCACTTACAACCATAAGTCCATCATTTATCTCATGATTAAGATAGACTCTCCGATTGTCCTGATAATGAAAAGACTTTTATCTATTGACGGTTCTAGATAAAGTATTTCATTATGATCCAGTTCAATGCACCCAGTGCACTAGATTCTTTTACTCGAAGACCCTCCGATGATTTCAGACTTATCATAACTCATTTGATCCCACTCAAATGCTAGCAAAAGAATTCTACAACTTTAACAAGATAAAGGTGCCCAACCTTTAACTTAAGTTGTGAACATTATTCAAGACTAACTAAAGAATTGTGTCTACCTCATACATATCCAGATGTACGAACAATTCTTCTTTTCTCATAGTCTTTTGACCTTATGATTATTTACTTTGACAATTATATTATTAAACTATAAATATTATAAGATTTGTTAAACCAGAAATCACTTTATTAATATGAAAAGATTGTCAAAAACAATATTACACTCTTGCTATTGAGCATAACCCTAACACAAGATATGCCTTATCAAACGGAGATCCACTCAGATACGAAATCTACGAATCACACTCCAAGTAAGGAAATATCCCTATTTCCTCTCTAGTATCGGAGAAGTCTAATCAAGAAAGAACTCAAATCTTCCAGAAGGGTAAACACCAAACGGGAAAACGAGTCCTAATCAGTCTACTCTAATAGAATCGTACAAAGACTCTAATTAATGAGTCCACCGCTTATACAACAGGAACTAGGGCAACCCTATATCAAACCATATAAATACATCAATGTATTCATTATATCAGGGGGATCATCATGAGCAACTTACACTGACATGAGAAAAGAGATACGATACATAAGAGAGAAAGCGAGTATTGAGCGTGTAATCCTTATATTCATAGTGGATCACTTCTCACCGTTACCGGCACCATGGATGTTTCCCCGCCTTGGGGTTTTACCACGTAAAACATGTGTTATGCTTGCTCATCTGTTATTTTCTACTTTCATTACGTTTATCTTGCAGGTTTCATTAACCTAAAATCATTGACCGGTTGACTTCCAAAAATCACCGTCAACAATTGGCACTAGAAGGAGGGCGGAGAACTCAACTTCGAGAAACCCTCATGAATAGATCACATAAGGAACTCTGATGTAGATCCAACACTTGAAGCACCCAACAAACGACTATTGGATGTGCTAGGGAGTGGATTAACTACAGAACCCATAGCAGGAGCCATGGCCGTGACCAATTCTGGAGGAAGAATATTGTAAAAGCAATACTCAGAGCTTCAAAGTATCAAGAATCCGTCCGAGGAATTGCTTTCGCATTCCAACAGGTTACAAAAGAAAAGAGAAGAGAGCTGTCCAGAATAGCGAAATTGCTGACCAATACGCACTAAAACGGGCATATCTCCCTCTACAGAAGTCGGATTCACAAATTGTAAAAACCACTGGAAACTAGACATCCAAGGCTTTCCAAGATTATATGGTTCGTATCCTAGTTCAATCCGAGCAATATTTGGTGGCTCTCGCAATATTGAAGAAACCAGATCGCGCATAGATTTCTGATCTGACCATCAAACACTAAAATAGGCATATCTCCCTCTACAGAAGTCAAAATTGCAAGCCGTAAAAACCATCATAAACTGCACATCTGGACCTTTCCAGAAATATAAGGTTCGCAATCTGGTTCAACCTGTGGAATATTTTATGGTCCCCGAAACATTGAAGGAAGTGATTCGCGGAGAATTTTCCAACTTGACCACTAGACGCTAAAACAGAGATAACTCTCTCCAGAGAGCATGGAATCACAAACTGTAATTTTACTGTAAAATAGACGTATAGATCTTACCGAGGATATGTGGGTCTCAACACAATTCATCCCGAGAAGTATTTGACGACTTCCGGAACGTTACGGTTCAGCATAAAGTTTACCTTGACGTGTAAGAAACCGAGCCCGTCTTGGTATAAAACACCCAATGTCAATTCTCAACTGAACCCACTCAACTCTTCATCAATGATCCAATAGTAAAACGACTAGACTCTAGGTTCGGTAAGTGGCTGAGGTTAGTCAATTTACAATCTAATTTTATGATTATATTTACATTGTGCGAACAAGGAATATATGCATAGTTACATAAATAAAAGTGAAAACTGACCAAATAATGATTATTCAAGATTTTATCGAGACTTCAATCTTGATAGAATCATTCGGATTCAGGGGTATGTTTTCACTTAATTATTATTACTATTGATATCGTCTTGCATCAATAACCATATAGAATATCAGGATGCTTAAATCTTATACTATAAATACACTCCTAATTTGTTGAAATTAGAAGTTGCATATTGTGCTTTTCTATTAAAATATTTGCATGGATTGCCTTGACTTGGGAGTGCATTGCCGAATAGATTCAGTCGGCAGCAAGTATGTCACATGATTATTATTATTCTAGATTAATCAGGGTAAAACATACTAATTGATGTTTAATATTTGTGATATTTTGATTAACCAAACAATAATTCGATTGAATTTAATTGAGACTTTGATCTTGATAAAAATTAAAAAACGATTGAATATTTGCTATCTAATAAAAATTACCAAGCTCATGACATACATAGCTTATTTAGCATATAATTGTTTTGGGCAAACAATACATTACAAATAATGAATGGTTGTCTATGTCATTAATTTAATTCGTTAAATAATAATGAGACGAGTGACACTGCTAGAGCCTGGATGCAATCGCACTAGTTGATTATATGCACCCTTCATGTCTAATGCTTCTTCACTGCTCTTTTGAAGATAAAAATTGTGATGAATTGTTCATTTAAATATTGTGGAAAAACTAACTCCATGTTATTGATAGTGTTATGATCTGTTACATATACGATGTTTGAAAGTAATTATAGTATTTTTTTTTTAATATCTTTCGAGTTAATGTTATTTAATGAAATTGATCAAGTCTTTGATCTTGGTAAGAAATGCTTCCAAAAGCGTTTAAAAGCAGAACCGAAAGCGTTCGGATAAAAAGGTACGATTTCTCTTAATCATTATGTTATTTATTATCGTTGGCATAATATTGCATCTTAAATCGATAATATAGAAGGGTATCATAGTGATTATTTCTGTTTGGAATATTATGAATTTAGCATTGGAATCTCTAGAACTATAAGTATATAATCCATGCATTTATATCGAAATTCCTATTGATATTTAATTATTCATGATAGTGGTTAGATTCAACAATATTGGGTTCGACCAATTCGTTCTTTAAATCATCATGAGCAACTTACACTGACATGAGAAAAAAGATACGATACATAAGAGAGAAATCGAGTATTGAGCGTGTAATCCTTATATTCATAATGGATCACTTCTCGCCGTTATTGGCACCGTGGATGTTTCCCCACCTTGGGGTTTTACCACGTGAAATATGTGTTATGCTTGTTCATCTTTTATTTTCTACTTTCATTACATTTATCTTGCAGGTTTCACTAACCTAAATCGTTGACTAGTTGACTGTCGAAAAATCATCTTCAACAAAACTCTAAGGGTAAAACCTTTTAAGGTGATCGGCATTCCAGGTGTGGTTCACTAGGTAGCCACCCATATCTTCCAATTTGTAGGCCCTCTTTCGAACCACCATCTTTATAAGGTAGGGGCCTTCCCAGTTGGGGTCTAGTACCCCATCAGATCTCTTACGGGTATTCTGAGTTACCTTCCTGAGGACCAAGTCCCCTTCTTTAAAGTTTTGAGTCCTCACCTTCTTATTAAAACATCGGGTTATCTTGCTTTGGTAGGCTGCTACCCGTTCTGCAGCTCTGTCTTACTTATCTTCGATGAGGTCTAGACTGGCTCTCAATTTCGTTTCATTCTCCTCTAACTCAAAGTGTTGGACCCTGAAAGATGTCAATCTATGTTCAATAGGTGAGACTGCTTCCATCCCAAAAGCTAATGAGTAGGGAGTCTCCCCAGTAGCAGTCCTCTTGGTAGTCCGATATGCCCATAGAACATTAGGAAGCTCTTCAACCGACTTCACTTTCTTCTATTGGAGTTTTTTCTTAAGGAGCTTCCTGATGGTCTTGTTGGTAGCTTCCACTAACCCATTAGTCTAGGGGTGGGCTACTGAGGCAAAACGAAGGTTAATGCCCCGTTCTTCACAGAAAAACCTGAAGTTGGCATTGTCAAATTGCTTACCTAGATCAGTGATTATGGCCATCGGGGTTCCAAATTGGCAGACAATGCTTTCCTTAACGAAACTCGTGGTATTTGTTTCAGTTATCTGGACCAGGGATTTTGCTTCCACCCACCGAGTAAAGTAGTCTATGGCCACTACAACATGCTTGGCTTGACTAGGAGCAGTGGGAAGTGGCTCGTTGAGGTCCAATCCCCAGATAGCAAATGGGTAAGGTGTGCTGATTGATGTGAGTCTTTCTGGAGGTAGGCGATGAAGGTTTGCTGTCTTCTGACAGGGTTCACTGGATTGCACAAACTTCTTGGCATCTTGATGAAGAGTAGGCTAGAAGTATCCCATTCTAAGAACTTGGTAAGCCAAAGTCTTACTTGATACATGGTTGCCGCAGTCCCCTACGTGTACCTCATTTAGCGCCTATTGGGCGTCATCCGGATGAAGACATCTCAGCAATGGAAGTGACTTTCCTTTACGGTAAAGGTATCCTTCTACCAGGCAGTACCGGGTAGCGACCCTTTTGAGCTTGCGTGCCTAATCCGGATCTTCTGGAAGAGTGTCATTTTGGAGGTAATCAGCTATAGGTTCCATCCAGCAAGGGAGTCGGTCAACCGGGCTCACTTCTAACCCCTTGGCTATGTTGGGTCAAGGTAGGAGCTGGAGTGGTACCCCTCTGGGTAATGCTTGTCCTCCGGTTGCAGTTATCTTGGCTAAGACATCTATTCGATGATTCTTCTCTCGAAGAATCTGTTCCATTTTTATACCCTTGAACTTTGTCGCTGCCTCTTGGACTTTTTCGAGGTAAGCTATCATGTTGTCACCCTTCACCTAGTACACACCGGATACTTGGTTGATTACAAGCTAGGAATCACTTCTAACCAGGAGGAAATCAGCCCCTAATTCTTTAGCAACTTTTATTGCTACCAATAAAGCTTCATACTCCGCCTCATTGTTAGTGGCTTTAAATTCAAACCTGAAATAGTGGCTACATTTGATCCTTTCAGGATCGGTAAGGACAATCCCGGCTCCACAGCCTGCTTGATTCGATGCTCCATTCGTATATAATATCCTGGTCTTACAATCGGTGGGCCATTCTAAGGATTCCAGAGCTGAGCTTGGGATCACGGTGGTATCCAGATTTGAAGTCGTGCTGAATTCTGCTACAAAGTTGGCTAAGGCCTGAACCTTGATTGTCATACTTGCCTTGTATTTTATGTCATACTGAGTGAGCTATAAGGCCCACAGGGCCAACCTGCCTGACACGTCTGGTCTCTGAAGGAACTATCTCAGTGGTTGGTCTGTCACTATCGCGATTGTGTGAGCTTGAAAGTAAGGCCGGAGCTTCCTAGCTGTAGTTATAAGTGCATAGGCAAGCTTCTCCAAGAGAGTATAATTCTTCTCAGATTTTGTCAGAGCACGGCTCACAAAGTAAATTGGTCTCTGGGCCCCATCGCTACATTCCTTCACTAAGGCCCCACTGGTAGCAGTTTCTGATACTGCCAAGTAAAGTTGTAGTTATTCTCCTAAGAAGGGTTTTACTAACAAAGGCGGGCTAGTTAGGTATTTCTTCAAAGATTGGAAAGCTTGCTCACTTTCCTGATCCCACTTCATTTTCTTACCCTGCTTAATGATTTTAAGGAAAAGTAAACACTTATATATATATCGGGATATGAAGCGGTTCAATGTTGCTATCTTACCAGTCAATCCCTGTGCCTACTGAAGGGTAGTGGGAGATTCAAGATCCATGATGGCTTTGATTTTCCCGGGATTGGCCTCGATTCATCTCTCGTGTGCCATGAACCTAAGAAACTTTCCTACCGCTACCCCGAAAGCACACTTAGCTGGATTTAGTCTCATCTGGTTCCCCTTTATTACTTGGAAGGTCTGGCATAAATCTTCGAGGTGTTGGTTGGTCAACTGGGACTTGGTGATCATGTCATCTATGTATACTTCCATAGACCTCCCTATCTGTTGCTTGAATAACCTGTTCACCAAATGCTAGTAAGTGGCTCTAGCATTTTTCAAACTGAATGGCATAACCTTGTAGCAGTAAAGGCCTTGCCTAGTGATGAGGCTGGTCTTGTCTTGATCGGCGGGGTGCATCATGATCTGGTTGTACCCCGAGAAAGCATCTATGAAGCTTAGAAGCTTGTTACCTGCCGTAGAATCAATCAGCTAATCTATTTTAGGTAGAGGGAAACTATCCTTCGGGCAAGCCTGGTTGAGATCAGTGTAGTCCACACACATACGCCATTTCCCATTGGCTTTGGTCACCATGACCATGTTGGCGATCCACTCAGGGTAGCAGGATTCTCTAATGAACTTGGCTTTCAGGAGCTTATCGACCTCTTCCTATATCGCGGTATTTTGCTCGGCGTTGAAATGCCTCCACTTCTGCTTGACTAGCTTGTAGATTGAGTCCACTGCTAATCTGTGAGTGGCTAGGTTGAGTGGGATTCCTAGCATTTCATCATGACTCCAGGCAAAAATGTCATTGTATTCATCAAGGAGTTCTACCAGGTTCCTCCTAACTTCACAATCCAATGCGCCCCCAATCTTCACAACTTTGGT
Source organism: Acer saccharum (assembly GCA_030490815.1). NCBI lineage: Eukaryota > Viridiplantae > Streptophyta > Magnoliopsida > Sapindales > Sapindaceae > Acer > Acer saccharum. Next base: position 7,221,204 of record CM059875.1, on the reverse strand, counting down.
TGGATCTCCCTTTCTGACTAGTATTTCTTCTAACTGCTCTGAGGGGTGACCACCAGTCCATCCCCGTTCTTCTACTTCTGTTTCTTCTATAATCATATCTGGCACCTCTCCTTCTTCTAGGACATAGTGATCCTGCTCCGGTGCCCCGTGGCTTGGTTCACTGGTTACATGGGCGCACTGCTTGGCTAATGCGGTAGGATTTGTGGACACTGCATAACAGGTGCAGGCTGTTTGCTGGTTCCCCTTGACTTCTCCTACCTTAGTGCCTACTGGAAATTTTAGGACGTTGTGGTAAATGGACAACACTCCCCTGATTCCCGATAGGAAAGGTCTTCCTAGGATCACATTGTAGGCGTATGGGGTATCAACTACAATAAACTCTGTCATGATGTTCTACTGAAGGGGAGCCTCTCTAATTATCATCGGTAGAATATGCATCCCAACTGGCATTACGGAGTCTCCTGTAAAACCATACAAGGGCGTGGTGTAGCTGTTGTAGCAGGGGTTCTTTAGGTTGAGCTTCTCCAGCAGTCCTTTGAACAAAATGTCCATGCTACTCCCGGTATCTATTAGGATGTGGTTAACCCGGCAATTAGCAATATGTACTGTGATCACTGTTGGATCGTCATGTGGCTGAACTGTGTTGTAGGTATCATCCTTAGTGAAAATGATCTGGGTAGAATGAGGATAATCTTGGGATCCCCTAGAGACCCGGAGCATATCATGACTAGTAGTAAGCCTCGGGATCTTCCTAGCATGATTCTTCCTTGAATTGTTTGAAGTTTCTGCTAGTGTTGGGCCTCCGCTAATGGTGTGGATGACCTGGATTTGCTGCATCAAGTCTTTATTATTGTCCTTCCTTCTTTCTTCTGCATCTCGCATCTCCCCTTGCACCTCCTTTCCTGCCTTGATGCTATCCCGTACCTGCTGCAAAAATTCAACTAAGAGTCCACCCTTTACCAATCCTTCGATCTGATTGCGGAGACTGTAACACTCAGATGTGTTGTGTCCTACATCCTCGTGGTAATCGTAGTACTTGTAATGGTTCCTTTGATCAGCCGGGATCTTCATAGGACTGGGCTTTATGAGCAAACCTTTATCGCGGATGGCGAGGTATATGGTCTCTTAAGATGCATTAAGAGGAGTGTAATGGTTGTACCAGTCCTCTTCACTTGCTACTCATGCTACCTCTCTTAGTGGAGGTGTGGTTTTAGGAGGGGTCCTTCTCACTGGGTATCTATCCTGATGTTGGGGAGGAGGTGGCGGCCGGTAGGTCAACTGGTTTGGAGGGTGATTCTGAAACTTCTTTGCAGGTGCAGGCTTTGGAGACTCCTTCTTCGGTCGTTTAGATGATCGGGCTTCATCGTGCTCGACCTTGACCCGGAGTTGTTCATCTATGTCCACCTGCTCCAGTGCCCTGTCATAAGCTTCTTGGTAGTCTCAAGTGGATGATTGGCAAATGACCGGAACAGTCTACCAACCCATAGGTTTCTTCTGAAGTTAGCCAAAGTTTCCTTCTTGGCAAACACTCTCATCTGGATCACTTCTTTGTGGAACTTCTCTACATAGGATCTTAACGTCTCTCCCCGCTCCTGGATCATGAAACAAATACTCGATGTGTTGAATATTAAACTAGAGGGGGGATGAGTAGATTTTAATTGATTTTACCCAATTTTCGTTAAAGATCAATATTACGAAAATGCCCCTAATAGTCAATAAAATAAAGCAAGTGTAATATGGTGCAGAAATATAAACAACACTTGATATTTATGTGGAAACCCTCACGGGAAAAACCACGGGCTGTTAAGTGAGGCACACCTGAACCTCGAATCCACTAAATGTGATAAAATTACAACCTAATCCCGGAAGTAATCACACACCTACCTAATCCCAGTATGAGTGAACCTAGTTCGATTGCTTGCGATCTAAGCAACCTAATCTCGGAAGCTACACACAGGACTTTGATTCTCAATGAAGAGATTAACACCCTAAGTGAATATATGAATATCCAAAATGTAACATAGAGTAAGGGAAACCCTATATGCTTATCTAAGATGATGATTTTGCAATTAAAGCAATCCTAGATATTAAAAACTAAATGACATGTCAAATAGTTTAGTTAATCAAGATTAAGCAAAAACCTAATTAGCTATCACAATACAACTTCTCAAACAATCAATACACTAATCTCAATCTTGTATCCAAAACATATATGAAATCATACAAGTAATAAATGAGATTGCTTGTGAAAGGAATACGTTCTCAATGTGTGTTTAATATATAAAGCTAGGGGGGGGGGGGGGTGAATAGATTTTATCTAATTATTACCCAATTTTCTCGTGCATGTCAATTTTATGAAAATACCCCTAGCAAGTCAAAAATACACACAAGTGTAATAAGATGCGGAAATAATAAATGACACTTGATGTTTACGTGGAAACCCTCACGGGAAAAAACCATGGGCTGTTTAGTGCGCCACACTCGGACCTCGAAATCCACTAATTGAAATGGAGTTTACAACCTATGTAGACATCGTTTAACACTCCGGTCAATAACCCCCCACTTCTACCACTCGGGCCTTTAAAAGTGGCTCTAGTCCAATTGCTTATGTGACCACCTATTCCCGGTGTCTGACCTAATCCCGGTCAATCACACAAGACTTAAATCTCTCAAAAGAGATGCACAACCCTATGTGAATATGCAATGATATCCAAATATTGCAATAAGAGCTAGGGTACTCTAGATGCTTACCTAGGATTATAAGATGACAATATAATCAATCCTAGATATCACATATAGCTATATGTCATGGCATACAACTTTAGCTAAGTAAAGGATAACCAATCCTAGATACAAAGCTATCACAAAACAACACTCAATCAATTCATCACAATTAATTCTCTTTTCTTGTATTTAGCATATGATCTAAAACATACAAGTAATTTAAAAGAGATGGCTTGGTAGTAAAAATACTAAAATAAGATGAAGTTAATCAAAATCTTACCAAGCAACTTGTGATGATGCAAACCCATGCATGGATGCATTCTATATAGACATAGAAGATGCAATATGAAATTTGATGCAAAAAGGATTTGATTTGAGTGGTTAAAGGTGAGTTCTTGATTTGATTTTCTCTCAAATCTCTCTTTCTCTCTCAAGAATATGGAGCCTCTCTCTCTAGGGTTTGATTTTGTGGCATAGCCCTCAAAATGATGAGAAAGATATGTATTTATAATTCCCAAGTGAAACTATGTCGTTTTGGAAGAAATGGAAAAAATATGGGCATTTTCGCGATACTCGCATCAGTGCAATGACTCAAGATTCGAGAGCTTTGAAACATGACCAACAACATCGAAACCTTTCGTATGATATATCGTTGGAAAGGTATAGATGTCTACTTTCTACTCGGTTTTACAAAATGACATTTTGATGTCTATAGAAAACGTTATGGTCAATTGAGTGACCAAAGGTCAAAAACGGACAACAACAGAGTTGCCCTGTTTTGGTTGTAACTTTGGAGATTTTAAAACCAATCCAAACGGTCATAAAATATTACGAATAATATACCATTGGAAAGGTATGGGTGTCTAGTTTGTACAGAAATTTTCAAAACTTATTTTGAAGCTTTGTATAAACAGTTATGGTCACAAGACCATGCAAAGGTCAGTTTTGAAAAACATTTAAAACATTGAAATCTAATCTTTTGAAACTAGACATTTTACTCCAAACAATCAAACCAAAACTACCACTTATCCAAGAGAAGAATGAGACCTTCTCAAGTGGTCAACCATCGCGCTAAGACATGCACACCATCGTGCAAGCGCGGACGTTTCCGATCACACAAACGGAAACGAATTACACCACACTTAAAGCTAACATACATGAAGTGCACGTGTGGGTATTGAATGCATCATAATGCCTATCATGTCATGGCATTTCATAGAATAAGATGCAATCAATTAAATGCTTGAAGAGATATTGAATAATCAATAAAGCACAATGCACACAAAATATAAACACAACATTCAAGAATAAGAGTTATGCATGTTGTGTGTGTGTGCAACTATATCTCTTCAAGGCAAAGTAAGCACTAGATATACCTTTGGTGCTTGTCCTCTTGAGGTCTTGGAAAGGGTCTTTGATCTTCAACTAATCACCTAGACTACCCTTACAACCAAATCCCAACATGTGGTTTGCCCACGAAATAAGCCAATCAACTAAAGGGAATCCTTACAGCTTGAATAAGAAAAGACACAAAATATGTAAGATATTAGTGAAAAAACTTACCAAGCAAAGTGTAATGAAGAATCCATGCAAGATGATATCTAGATGATCAAAGATGATGCTAGATGATGATTGATGATAATGTGAGTGGTGGTTTTGTCACGAAATAGCCAAAGGGAGAGATTGTTAGGTCTCATATTTTGATTGGCTTGTTTCGTGGACAAACCACATGTGGGGTTCATTGTAAGGGTAGCTTAGGTATTGGTATTCAAGCTCAAGGCCCTTTCAAGACCTCATCTTGATAAGCACCAAAGGTAAATTTCTAGTGCTTACGTGCTTTGAAGAGATCTAGTTGCACACACACACAACTCATGCATAAATGTTATTCTTGTATGTTGTGTGTTTTTATATATGTGCATTCATATTCTTGAATATCTCTTCATGCATGTTTTATTGAGTGCATCTTGTTCAATGACAATGCCATGACATGTTAGGCATTATGATGCATTCACTTCCCACATTTGCACTTCATGTTTGTTAGTTTTAAGTGTGGTGTAATTCGTTTCCCGAAATATGATCGGAAACGTCTGCGCTTGCATGATGGTGTGCATGTCTTAGCGCGATGATTGACCACTTGAGAAGGTCTCATTCTTCTCTTGGATAAGTGTTAAAATTGGTTGGGTTGATTGGAGTAAGGTGTCTAGTTTCAAAAGATTGGATTTCAATGTTTCAAGTGTTTTCAAAACTGACCTTTGCATGGTCTTGTGACCAAAACTTTTTATACAATTCTTCAAAATGAGTTTTGAAAGTTTCTATACAAACTAGACACTCATACCTTTCCAACGGTATATCATTCATAATATTTCATGACCGTTTGTATTGGTTTTAAAATCTCCAAAGTTACAACCAAAACAGGGCAACTCTGTTGTTGTCCGTTTTTGACCTTTGGTCACTCAATTGACCATAACGTTTTCTATAGAGATCAAAATGTCATTCTGTAAAAATGAGTAAAATGTAGACATCCATACCTTTCCAACAATATATGATACGAAAAGTTTCGATGTCGTTTGGTCATGTTTCGAAGTGCTCGAATCTTGAGCCGCTGCACTGACGTGTGTACCACGAAAATGCCCATAATTTTTCCATTTCTTCCAAAACGACATAGTTTCACTTGGGCATTATAAATACATATCTTTCTCATCATTTTGACGGCTGAGCCACAAAATCAAACCCTAGAGAGAGAGGCTCCATATTCTTGAGTGAGAAAGAGAGACTTGAGAGAAAAAGCTTAAAGATTACATCTTTATCTCTCTAAACCCATTCACACATGCACAAATCATCATCTAGGCATCATCTAGGTTCATCTAGTATGTGCTAATACATGGGTTTTCTTCAACACACATGATATGATTTGTTAAACACTAATTTCATCTAATCTTAGTGTTTTTTACTCATCAATTTATCTCTTTCATCACTTGTATGTTCTTTGAGTAATTTCTACATACATGATTGAGATTATGTGTTGATTGGGTTATTTATGTTAGCTAGGTTTTCATGCCTATTTTATATCTAGCTAATTAATCTCATTATATGATTGAGATTATTTTTGATAGCTTAAATGATTAGGTCATTATTGCCTAAAAGCTATGCCATAAACATTCTTGTGTGATTTATTGATAACTAGGTTGATAGATTGTTGTTTTAATCAACTAGTTAATCTTTTGAATATTTGTGGGTTATTTGTGATAGCTTTGTATCTAGGATTGGTTATCCTTTACTTACCTAAAGTTGTATGCCATGACATATAGCTATTTTCATATCTAGGATTGATTTTATTGTCATCATATAATCCTAGGTAAGCATCTAGAGTACCCTAGCTCTATCTTGCATATTTGGATATCATTGCATATTCACTTAGGGTGTTGATCTCTTCGGAGAAGTAAGTCTTGGTCTAGGGTTACTATTACAGGCCTGCAGGTAGTAGTGGTGGGTTACAGGCCGAAAATGGTTGAGGTCAACCTAGGCTGTGGACATCATTACAAGTAGTGACTTCGAGGATCGAGCAATTGGACTAGGTCCACTTTTACAGGCCTGCGGGTAGTGGTAGCGGATTATAGTCTGAGCATGGTTGAGGTCAACCTAGGATGTAAATGTTATCACAATTAGTGGATTCGAGGTTCGAGTGTGGCGCACTTAGCTCGTGGTTTTTCCCTGTTGAGGGTTTCCACGTAAAAATCAAGTGTCATTTATTATTTCCACACATTTACACTTGATTGTTTTATTGACTAGTTTGGGGATATTTTCGTAAATTGACTAAACGCGAAAATTTAGTAAAAAGGGTTAAAATCTATTCACCCCCCTCTAGATAGTTTTAAACACACCGTTAATTTGTTTCAAGTAGGATGCGCAGAATCCCGTCCTAAATCAACTGGTGTAACCAGGGGACTCTGAGTATCCTTCTCGACAGATTCAGGAATAATGGCAGCTTGAGGAGGAGCTTCCTGGTCTTGATCTTCAAATTGGGCAGCCCGAGCCATAATCTGGTCTCGATCATAGTTAAGGGTAGTTTGCAAGTCAAAGGGAGGAGGAAATGCCTTGGCAACTTCATATGAAACGGTGAAGTACCCATCCCCAAAGGAAGAATCCACTATAAATTCCAAAACGCTCATAGAACCCCGTAGAGACATGTTCTCGTCTAGGAGGACAGCCCTCTCCGCCTTGACAGTCTCCCTCTCATCTTGGCAACGTGTTGATCTGATAGTCTCCATGTCATAGGCATGTGTCACCCGCTTCAGCTCCACCAAGGCAGCTTTCCTGCCAGCTTCAGATTCGGAGGCATCTTGAACCAGGGAAGTAACGTTCTCTTCAGCACGGGCCAGATCGTTTCTAGTCTCCTCTAAATTAGCCTGAAGAGCCAGGTTGGCCTCTTTCAGGGCAATCACCTACTGCCTCATAGCTAGGGCAAAATTAAAACCCTGCAGAGAGGTGCAAAGAAAATATATATATAAAAAAAAAGGGAGGAAAATCATGCTCAGTAGGCTAAAGGGTTTGAACACATACCTCGGCATGTAGAGAAGCCCCTTTTGATGCCAAGATACCAGCAGGAAGAGAAGACATTGACTGCAGACCCCCACCAGGGCAAGCAGTAATGAACATAGAGATGACTTCCTCCTGGCTATAGTTTCATGACCTCGACCTAGAAGGAAGATCGGTGGGGGGGGTAGCCTGAGCAGCGTCAACCTTCCCCTTTTCCTTCCTATCTAGAAGCTGGATTGGAGCGATGGGGGGAGGAGGAGGAGGAGCAACCGTTATTGTAGGTGGGGCAGCAGCCACACTTAAAGCCTTTTTCAGAGTAGAGAGTGGAGAAACTTTGGCTTTGGCAACCCGTGCTAGCATCTCGCTTAAGGATGGACGTGCTGCAACCTTTGTTGGAGGAGAAGTAAGAGAATGTGAAGCCAACCCCGTAGTTGCAGGAGGAGGAGTTGATGTGAGTGGCTGAGATCCGGAGGCAGCACCCACGCCGGGAGCAGAAGGGACAGGAGAGTTGGCCGAAAGGGGATCCGGATGTATCTGTCCTAATAGAGAAGAAGAAAGAAGAGGAGCAGTAGAAACTGTCAGAAGAACAATTAGTAAAAAAAAAAAAAAAAAAAAAAAGGGAAAAAAGAAAGGACAAGAGGCAAGGCCTACCCAGATGCGCAATGAATATCCGTAGATACCGCTCTAACCGAGAGCCTTCAAAGGGATCACAGGTGGGATACTTCAAATTGGCATAGTTTCTATCCTGAATCTTTTTAAGAATCCTTCTAGATTCCGCAGAAAGCACGCCCGTGCTCCACTTATCTCTTGGAGAAAAACAGATAGTGTTAATCGGAAATTTAGGTAATTAATTCAAGGAAGAGTTTTTCCCACTAAAGGACCGAACCGATTCATTGCCTACCACGGTGGCACTCATAACCAGTTCAGCCCACTTGTTAGGAACAAAGGGCCCAACCCACTTTTAACCGCACCTACTCACAGGCACGCTAGGATTAAGTGTTGTTCGACCCAGAATCGGCCTTCCTCCCGCACGAACGCTTGCAAAGAAAGGATACCCGACCCACCTTAAAGGCTGTGATCCATCCGGGATCCAGCTCCCGCCCCTTCATCCAGTAAGGAGGACCGCTTCCTCCTACAGCCGATCCGCTCTGATAGCCAGCCTCGCTGCAGGGAGTCCTACCTCGCCTCCCACAGAACCCTCCTACGGTTCCAGCGGTCCTCTCTAGAAGAACCCTTAGGAGTTCACTAGTGCCTCCTGCTCCGTAAAGGCTGACGTCAACCCTCGCCTCCAGCTCACATGGGATAAAAAGGGTGCTGGGAACACCTGCAAGGCACCAATGTCGCCTCATTAATAAGGAGCAGCAAGCACGACTGAGGAAAGGCAGTAGCCGACGATCGAAATCGCCTGCTAGCCATCCACCTCAGCCCTAATTAAAGGTCAACTATCCCTTATGTGCAAGAGGATACTGGTGCAGGGAAAAATACCGTAGTACACGCAGCGGAAGCGAGACTAAAAATAGATTTAGTATGTTTTAAAATTTTTCCTTTTTATGAACCTTAACCCTTTAAATTAATTAACCATACATATAAAGTAACAAAAAGTATAATACCTTTTGTCGCGTGATCCGATTGACTTACGTCGATGGTAATCCGCAAAATCTTCAATCCTAGCACGAACGTGAATCACCTAGGAGCGTGGTCTCCCTTTTCCTTGAATTGCAAACCTGAGAATGGACAAACAAACTTTCTTTTTCCTTTTGTTAGTCACAAAACAATCAAAAGACCATAAAGATTATTCCGATCACTTTTGAGTTCTCAATCTAATGATCGAAACTCGCGTGAACCTAATTCGATGTTGTACACACAAGCTTATTGATGAACAAGCTGTTAGGATTATGCTCAATAGCAAGAGTGTAATATTGTAATTAACAATCTTTTTCATATTAATAAAGTGATTTCTGGTTTAACAAATCTTATGGCATTTATAGTTTAATATTATAATTGTCAAAGTAAATAATCATAAGGTCTAAAGACTATGAGAAAAGAAGAATTGTTCGTACATCTGGATATGTATGTGGTAGACACAATTTTTTAGTTAGTCTTGAATAATGTTCACAACTTAAGTTAAAGGTTGGGCACCTTTATCTTGTTAAAGTTGTAGAATTCTTTTACTAGCATTTGAGTGGGATCAAATGAGATATGATGAGTCTAAAATCATCGGAGTGTCTTCGAGTAAAAGAATCTAGTGCACTGGATGCATTGAACTGGATCACAATGAAAAGCTTTATCTAGAACCGTCAATAGATAATAGTCTTTTCATTATCAGGACAATCGGAGAGTTTATCTTAATCTTGAGATAAATGATGAACTTATGGTTGCAAGTGATATCAGTTGAGTTATCAATGAGTACGATTATATAGCATAGTCTATCCTCGATAGTTTGGTGATATTCATTTGTTAATCGATAGAGGACTTCATTTATAGATAGGGACATCGTGGCTCCATTTATTAAATGAGAGTATAATATCATCATATGGATGTTTTGAGGTAATTGGATATTAAATCTCAACGTTGAGTTTTCGATAGTGTCTATTGAAAACATGGCTTCTAGACAAGTCAAAATATCCAAGTTCAAAACGTGGTCATATGAGTAAATATGGTAATTTGGAGAGTTATAGGCGGTCTATGAACTCTTGGCGATTACTGATATTAATCACGAGGATACACTATCTCCAACATGATTGTCTAGGGTATGAATGAGGAACATCTTCTTATTCTATCTTTATTTAAGAGTTCAATTTTAGCTCTTTAGTGGAATGAGTTAAAATTAATAGATCGGACCTAAGTGAATCATTTGTTGATTGTGATTAGGTTATGTCTATTGAAGCTTAAATTTAGATAGCCCGCCAAGATCCCCAATCCACACGGACTTGCATGGATCACTTGATATATTCTACCGGACCAATTTATGGGTCCATTTAGAATTGCATTTAATATATTAAGAATATAATTTGCACATTATTTATTTAATGGGCTGCTCAATTACATTAATATATTAATGAAAGGCATGTGGGCTTGTTTCTTTTAGTAAGAATGGGTCTGGTTCACATGTAGGCTTTTTATTTAAAGTCCAATGGATTAAATGAAATAAGAAAATAATATATGGCCCATTTATTCAAGTGGGGCGGCAAGGTGTATATATTAACCTAATATATTATTTTGTTTCATTGTTTTAATTAAATAAGAATTAATTAATTTATTAATTAATTGTTTAATTAAGAAACAAATCTTTTTCTGATCAGGAAATATATTTCCTAAAGTTATACTATTGGTAGTAGTATACTAAAAGTAAAAGGCTTGTTTGATAAGAAAATAATTAATTAATTTTATTTATTTAATCAAATAAGAAGTCTTTTTATTTAGTCAATAAAAGAATAAAAATATCTATGAGTTGGATTAGGGTTTGAAGTCTAAAAGTATGATGGAAATTAGGGTGCAACACAAACCTTTTTTGGCATGTGATTTGCGGCAACCCTAGTCCCATTTAGAGGAGGATTTCGGCAACCCTAAATTGAGGTGGAAGCAAAATTTCGGCCACCTATATATTACCACATATAGAATTTGGCCACCCTAGTTGATTGAATGATTCAATTTTCTTCTTCTTCTCAATTCATAGAAAAGTATTATTTTTATTCTACTAAGACATAAAAGAGAGAAGATATTGTTCTTTGATGGTACACTAATTGCTTGTTCATCAATAAGCTTATGTGTACAACATCGAATTAGGTTCACGCGAGTTTCGATCATTAGATTGAGAACTCAAAAGTGACCGGAATAATCTTTGTCTTCTTTTGATTGTTTTGTGACTAACAAAAGAAAAAGAAAAGTTTGTTTGTCCATTCTCAGGTTTGCAATTCAAAGAAAAGGGAGACCACGCTCCTAGGTGATTCACGTTCGTGCTAGGATTGAAGATCTTGCGGATTACCATCGACGTAAGTCAATCGGATCACGTGACAAAAGGTATTCTTCTTTTGTTGGTTTATATATATGCTTGATTAATTAAAGGGTTAAGGTTCATAAAAAGGAAAAATTTTAAAACTACTAAATCTATTTTTAGTCTCGCTTCCGCTGCGTGTACTACAGTATTTTTCCCTACACAAGCAAATAGTGTACCATCAAAAGAATAATCTCTTCTCTCTTTTTTGTCTTGGCAGAATAATCAAACACTTTTCTATGAGTTGAGAAGAAGAAGAAAATTGATTCAGTAAACAACTTGGGGTGGCCGAACCTTATAAGGTCTATTATATAGGGTGGCCGAATTTCTTTTTCTTTTTACTTTAGGGTTGCCGAAATCTATAAGGTGTTGTATTAGGGTTGGCCGAATTTCATCATGTCACTTATATAGGGTGACCGAAATTCAACCCTAATTCCCATCAACTTTTTAGACTCCTAACCCTAATTTAACTCATAAGTATTTTTATTCTTTTATTGACTAAATAAAAAGACTTCTTATTTGATTAAATAAATAAACTTAATTATTTATTTTCTTATCAAACAAGTCTTTTACTTTTAGTATACTACTACCAATAGTATAATTCTAGGAAACATATTTCCTCATCAGAAAAAGATTTTGTTTCTTAATTAAATAATTAATTAATAAATTAATTAATTCTCATTTAATCAAAAAATAAAATAAAAAAATATTTTTGACTAATAATATAGCCTTGTCGCCCCACATGAAATATATGGGCCAAATATTATTTCCTTTATTTTATTTAATCCATTGGACTTTAAATAAAAAGCCCACATATGAACCAGACCCATTCTTACTAAAAGAAACAAGCTCATATGCCTTTCATTAATATATTAATAAATTTGATCAGCCCATTAAACAAATAATGTGCAAATTATATTCTTAATATATTAAATGCAATTCTAGATGGACCCATAAATTGGTCCGATAGAATATATCAAGTGATCCATGCAAGTCCGTGTGGATTGGGGATCTTGGTGAGCTGTCTAAATTTAAGCTTCAATAGACATAACCTAATCACAATCAACAAATGATTCACTTAGGTCCGATCCATTAATTTTAACTCATTCCACTAAAGAGCTAAAATTGAACTCTTAAATAAAGATAGAATAAGAAGATGTTCCTCATTCATACCCTAGACCTCATATCTCTTACAAGGCTACGCACACACACACACATGACATCCTTGTGTGTTCCTTCATGGTTAAACATCATTGATATATCACTTTCACACACTTGATAATATATGCTCATGCATTTATACTATCTTGACAAACTTTGCTTATTGCATGATCTAGGACTATGTCCAGGAAATAGCATATGTGTGTGTCTTTGTGTTTGTATGTTTCCATATTTTTTTATTTGGACTTGAATATGCTCTATTATGATTCCTTATTGAGTTCCGATCGTTTCGGTTACTCATTCATTTAATTTCGAGTCCAAAGGATGTAGCTACACTACTTTTCGTTCTCATTCGTTAAGTTGACTTCATCGTCATTTTCCGAGATGATTTCTCAACCATTTTTTAAAGTTGTATAGTCATCGTCATGCGTGAGGGAGTCACGGTTCATAATCTGAAAACAGATTTGAAATCGGAGTTCGGGTGCCCAAGATACGGGCTGAAGAATCGAGGGAGCGCGCAAGAGACATGGGAGGCCGTGAGGCCACTTGGCCCACGCCGTGGGGGAGGCCGTGGGCCCCACGGCCAGGGACGCTCTCTTGTCCCGTGAAGCCCACGCGCCCCCCACGGGGTGGGTGACATGGCCTCTTCGTATTGGCCCTAAAAACCTTCTCTCTTCTCCTTTTAAAACCCCTCCATTCCATCCAATTTATTTTCAAGAAGAAAAAGCTTAGAATTCCCGTCAGAATTTTTCTCCCAAATTTTCCCAACTTCCAAACACCATAACTTTCTCATACGAAGTCGGATTTGAGTGATTCAAGTTGGAGAACGTTCGTAATCGAGTCCTCTACCTTTTCCAAGTGATTTGGCAGCTGTTTGTGTAGGGAAAAATAGAGTGCACGCAGCGGAAGCGAGACTAAAATCGAGTTTAGTATAGTTTAAAATTTTTCCATAATTTGAACCATAACCCTCTAATTAATTAACATATAATACTAAAGATATCATACCTTTGTCGCGTGATCCAATTGACATTGCATCGATGGTAATCCGCAAGATCTTCCAATCCAATCACGAACGTGAATCACCTAGGAGCGTGGTCTCCCTTCTCTTTGAATTGTGTACCTGAGGATGGATTAACAAAACTTTTTCTTTTTCGTTAGTCACAACAAATTCCAAGAGGCTACAAAGAATGTTCCGGTCACTTTTGAATTCAGAATCGTTAGATTGAAACTCGCGTGAACCTTATTCGAAATTGTGCACAAAACCTTTTGATATAAAAGTTACTAGTGCAATATCGAAATAAGAACAAACTTTTCTCTCTTTTCCTCTTGGCCGAATTCTCACACTAATCTAAGAGTTGGATTTTATTTTTCTCAAGCAAAAGAAAAATAACTCTCAAGTAAGCATTAGGGTTAGCCGAATTCTCTTTGCACAATATATATACATAGGTCGCATAATACACTTGCCTAATCTAATATATATTATTGCACTGAATCCTTCTATGCCCAATATATATATATAGTGCACAAATCCACTTCTCTTATATATATTATATATATTCAAAATCTGCACTTTACTTATATATCATATATAGTGCACGAATACTGCTTATATTATATAATATATATTTATATATATAAAGCATATATATCTATATATATTCCGGCTAATTGCCATATATATATATTATATATATCTATATATTGAGGCCGAAATCCTTTTCCATTTAGGATTTGTGTCTTTTGACTTAAATCCTAACCCTAGGTAGATTTTCTTAGAATTCCAAACTCTAATCCAACTCTTTAGTGTATTTGTGACTATATCAAAGACTTTCTAATTTGACTAAATAAATAAATTCCCTTTATTTATCTAATTACCAAATAAAGTCTTTACTATTTAATATACTACTACCAATAGTATAACTCTAGGAAACATATTTCCTGATCAGAAAAAGATTTTGATTCTCAATTAAATGATTAACTAATAAATTAATTAATTTCCATTTAATCAATCAATAAAATAAAATAATATTTTAGACTATTATTCTAGTCTTGCCGCCCACACCATATACATGGGCCTAATATTATTTTCTTATTTTATTTAATCCATTAGACTTTAATTAAAAAGCCCACATGTGAACCAGACCCATTCTTACTAAAAGAAACAAGCCCACATGTCTTTCATTAATATATTAATATTGATCAGCCCATTAAATAAATAATGTGCAAATTATATTCTTAATATATTAAATACAATTCTAGATGGACCCATAAATTGGTCCGGTAGAATATATCAAGTGATCCATGCAAGTCCGTGTGGATTAGGGATCTTAGCAGGCCTATCTAAATTTAAGCTCCAATAGACATAACCCAATCACAATCAACAAATGATTCACTTAGGTTCAATCTATTAATTTTAGTTCATTTCACTAAAGAACTAAAATTGCACTCTTAAATAAAGATGGAATAAGTAAATGATTCTCATTCATACCCTAGACAATCTTATAAGAGATGGTGTATCCTCGTGAAGAATATCAGTAATCGCCAAGAGCTCATAGACCGCCTATAGCTCTTCAAGTTACCATATTTCCTCATATGACCACATTTTGAACTTGGATATTTTGACTTGTCCAGAAGCCATGTTTCAATAGACACTATTGAAAACTTAACGTTAAGATTTAATATCCAATACCTCAAAACATCCATGTGATAATATTCTACTCTCATTTAATAAATGGAGCCACGATGTCCATATCTATAAATGAAGTCCTCTATCGATTAACAAATGAATACCACCAAACTATCGAGGATAGACTATGCAATATAATCGTACTCATTGATAACTCAAATGATACCACTTGCAACCATAAGTCCATCATTTATCTCAGGATTAAGATAGACTCTCTGATTGTCCTGATAATGAAAAGACTATTATCTATTGATGGTTCTAGATAAAGTATTTCATTGTGATCCAGTTCAATGCACCCAGTGCACTAGATTCTTTTACTCGAAGACCCTCCAATGATTTTAGACTCATCATAACACATTTGATCCCACTCAAATGCTAGTAAAAGAATTCTACAACTTTAACAAGATAAAGGTGCCCAACCTTTAACTTAGGTTGTGAACATTATTCAAGACTAACTAAAGAATTGTGTCTACCTCATACATATCCAGATGTACGAACAATTCTTCTTTTCTCATAGTCTTTTGACCTTATGATTATTTACTTTTGACAATTATAATAATTAAACTATAAATGCTATAAGATTTGTTAAACCAGAAATCACATTATTAATATGAATAGATTGTCAAAAACACTATTACACTCTTGCTATTGAGCATAATCCTAACAGTTTGATCGACTTTTCTGGTGGTTGCATACAGAAAACCGAACCAGCTCGTGAATCCAAGGTATTGGTCTTATCTTTGGGGTTTCTTTCTTTTTAACCTTCAATTTGCTAGGGGTTTCTTCTTCTATATGTATGTGTATGTATTATGAATGCTATAGAGAAAGATAGCTTCATAATCAATCTTAATCAAAAGTCTAATTAGAGACATATGTGAACTAGTTTCTTAGATTCTAGGTTTTTCACATGTTTGAGAGTTGTATTGTGATTAGATTGATATATAGGATTATTTGTGGATTGATTGATGTATTTTATGATTAATAATCCTCACATGTGCTTAGATCCTCTTATTGAACAAATCTAGGATTAGCACTTGTGTTTGTGTATTTAGAGACTAATAGGATTTAATTGACTATTCATTATATCCTTGCTCTAAATCTTTGGCTAGAATATTCATTGAATATATTCTGTGATTCTAGCATTTTTGTGTATGTCTAGGACATCTTGAATATGTGCTTCATGTATATGATTTATTCAAGTGCTATGTGTATGAATGAAACTAGGAGCTTTTGTGTTAGGTGTTTTTCACGTGCTCTGGTTTAATTCATGTTTTGGCATCTAGACTACTTTACTTGTGTTCTCACATGTTTAGGTCTAGTTGTTCCATAGAATGTATTGATCACATGTTCTATGTTGTATTGATTGTTTGCATCATTTGCATTCACATGATCACACTAGGAAGTCCTTGTAAAAGGCATGAAGTCTTGACTAGGACAAGGTGTCCGGATAGTCAAGCAAGGAAGTCTTGGTTAGGACGTGAGGTCCGGATAACCAAGCAAGAAGTCATGGCTAGGATCGGGAAGGTTCGGATAGTCATGCATGGGAGGCTCCCTAGAGGCATGAGTGCCTTGGATAGGGAGTTGGCTATTATATTGGTAGGCCTAAGCGTATGGTTAGACATAGACTCCAAAAGAGCGGGGTACACGGGAGGTGTATGCACTCTTGAGGAATTTCTAATCTTCCATCGATGTTGGTTTTGTGTGTTGTCCAATATATGGTGGTTTCGCATCATTGAGGGATCTCATACTTTCCAATAGGGTTGGGTAAACTTAGACTCCACTAGGTTGGGTGAGCTAAAGATTGGTCACTTTGTGGATTCTCTATTTTTACCATCCAATATATATAGTACCCTAATGGTTGTATTTCAACCCGTAGATGTTTCTTCCTTGGAGGTTTTACCACGTTAAAAAAATCTCATGTGTCAATTCTTTCTATCTCTCTTTTATATATGTTTATATGTATGTTTTAATCTTGTGGTACAATATTCACTTGTGATATATTTGGAAGCAAGATTGTGTAAAGTGTGATTTGTAATCAATATTCATTTTGATCATTTTTGTATATACAATTCATTTGTGTAAATATAATTCTCTTATTCTTTGATTCTTTTGCATAGATATATCTAGATTGATATTTGTATATACATTGAACATTAATATTAATTCATGTATCCTTTGTTTTGGTTTTAATATATTTCCTTCATTAACAAGTTGTAGTAGTTTTACTTAGTGTACTTACATTGTAATATTCAAAATACAACTTGTGGAATTTGATCTTAATTGAATATCTTGTATATGAGATACATTGTTTGTTGGTATATGTTTTGTAGGCTAAGGGTGGTGAATTGAGCATACATGTGTTAATTGTTTTTCTCATAACCATCATGTTTAAGGTTAATTTGTTTGCTCACCAAGGTTTTGACATAAGTCACGAAAGAGTTTTTAAAACTAGTGCGTCAACCTATTCACCCCCCCTCTAGGTTGTTTAGTATAACCTTGTAGGTATTTTCACATTGCACTTCATAGCATGTTGTTGCTTATTTTCTTTAATGCAAATGCTTGTTTTTATTTGACTTGATCACCTCACATACACTTGTCTTGAAAAGTGTAGTTATCTTGTTTTGCAGGGATATTTATTCTACAAGAGATGGAAAGCTTGAAGATCTAGACTTTAGGTATCTCTTTGTAATGTAGAATAACTTTTTGTTGACCTTAGCTTTTAATTTTTGTGAGGATCAATTGTGAGTGATGGTTTTGTCATGAAATAGCTAAATGGGGAGATTGTAAGTTCCTCATATTTTGATTGGCTTGTTTCATTGACAAACCACACTTTGGGATGTCTATGTAATAGGTAGCTTAGGTTCTTGTTGACAAGCTTCAAAGCATCCTGGTGACTTCAAGAGCAAGAGCGAAAGGTAAATCACTTGACTTGTCTCTTGAAGAGATTAGTTGCACACACAACCACACACTTCTTCATGCGCGTTTTATTCATCTTGCATTTGTGCTTCAATTCTTATATATGTGCATTCTTCACATCCCACACTTACACTTCATGTTAGTCTTAAGTGTGGTGTAATTCATTTCCCAAAGCATGTTCAGAAACGTCCGCGCGTGCACATTGGTGTGCTTGGTTTAGCGCAATGATCATCGTTTGATCAGACCAAAATTGGTATGATTTTGGCCCTCATTTCCTTCTCCTTTTGCTTGATTCTTGGGCATTATCCCGTAATTTAATTGTATAAATTAAGTGTTTTCAGGTATTTACAGAGTTCAGGGGCATTGAAGTAATATTGGAGAAATAGGGGCAAAAATGTAATTATTGAAGGAAGAATTGAAGATATTGTAAATTTGGAAGAAGTCAGGGACTGAATTGCAAAATGCCAGACGCACATGCCTCCTTATAACTTGAAACGGTGCATTTTGCAAAAGTGGGTGGCCCAAACAGCAAGCCCAATGCAAGCCCAAAGCGCTGCCCACTTCTTCTAACGAGCAGCTTATTGCACTCCACCACTCTTCTAAGCGCACCACACAATAGACAAAGGTGATGCAGCTGTGTGCACCCCAACAGCTTGCTAAATGCACCCCTTGTCTCCTATTCATCATCTTCATCCTTATGCGTGACCTCCATGGCGCCTTCAAGCTAAACCTTAGCTCCGCCGATGACACCGGATACCGACCTATCTCCGACCGGTTTCTGACCCAAATCAACGGTAAGGAGGATGGCTGCCTGATCGTAATCTTTCTGGTGCCCTAATCGGCCAGAATTTTAGCTTCCAATCACTCCCCCAATCACGCCTTTGTTGCCACTCGTCGCCCCTAATTGTCACCATTTTACTCATCGTTGTCGACATGGCGACGGGGAGTTGATTTCCACACCTGATGATGTCGCCATTTGGGTCGCCATTGAAGAGTAGCGACAGTCACTGTGCTCTTCTTTGATTGGCTGAATTTTGGTGGCAAATTACAAGAAGGCCCTCTAAAATGACCAAAATGGCAATATTGCAAAGTCTAGGGGCTGTTTTGGTAATTGACCACCCAGACCTAATTTGAAAATCCTATAAATACGTCAATATTTTACAACTCTTGACAATTCTTGACAACCAAGAAACCTCCTTCCTACCATTCCTAATCCCTCCACTTCTCCTCTACCTAAACTAAACATCTAGATTTCCTTCCCCAAATCATTCCTTTCTTCCCATCTTCTCTACATATCTCCTTAGTCACTTTCCATTTGACTCCACCTATCTAGACACATCCTTATCATCCACTCTTTGCACAAGGAGCATCAAAGGTAAGGAAAGGATCAAGTTTACAAAAGAAGACCCAAGGGTGATTTCCTAATCTTTTACTTGCCTTCCCTTTGATTGTAATATGTGTAATTAAACCCCCTTTCTAGGGTTTTTATATGAGAACATTTGGATTGGGTTTTGCTTAAGCTTTAATATATTTTAATCTCTATTTGTGTTCTATTCATTTTATAATTAGATTCTATGCATTTTATAATTGACATGTATATCCACTAGTTGATTATACTCTTGCTTAGGATAATTTGTTATATAATCTTGATTGGATTGACAACCTTGATGGATTGAGAACATAATGACTAGGATAGATCGTCGAAGGGTATATCAACCGCGATTATCTAAACCGTTAATTGTAACAAACCGATCCCGCCGTGACCCCCTCTTTTTAATCGGTTAGGTATTGGGGTGGAAAGTTGTTTAGGGTTCATAGTAATGGTCTAAACACATCCTAGAAATCAATTGGTTAACATTTATGAGGTTGGTTCACTAAGATAGCTTGAGAAGCACTTCCCGTAATCCACTTGTGATCCCATTAATTACCTAGCAATTCTCTTAATTGTTTATCCCATATATCTCTTATCTAGATTTCTATCTATTTTATTAGGTTTATTAGGTTTATTAGGTTTATTTTACATGTATGTTTGATGGCTTGACAAACCATTCAACCATCCATTGCTTATGATTTATTTTATCGCATTTAGGAATTGTTAATTTATTCAACTAATTACTCTAATTCCTTGTGGAACGAATCCTACTTGCCACTTTACTAATTTTACATCTAAGTGGTGAAATCAGTTTTCAACACGAACACATTTAAAAAAAAATCATTTTGTTGAGTACCAACGACGGCTCATCATCGTTGGAGAAGCTCTTGTCTTCTCCTTTGGTTTCACCACTTTTGGTGAAACGACGGTTGTGATCGGCGACCTGATGAGCCTACTAATGAAACTAATGATGAGGATATGGCCTTTTATGAAGCTTGGAAAAGGTCAAACAAACTCTACCTTGGGTTTATGCGAATGACTATCGCAGTCAACATTAAGACATCGCTTCCTAAAACAGATAGCGCGAAAGAATTCCTTAAGGTTGTGGAAGAGCATTTCAAAACTGTTGACAAATCTCTTGTTGGGACATTGATGGCCCAGTTGACCACAATGAAATATGATGGGGTTCGTGGGATGCAAGACCACATCCTGGAAATGACGAACGTAGGCTAAAGACTTTGGGAATGATCGTTGGTGAATCTTTCCTTGTTCAGTTAATTCTGAATTCCTTTCCTACTCAGTATGGTCCATTCCGGATCCATTCTAATACCATTAAGGATAAATGAAATGTGAATGAACTAACCATTATGGTTGTTTAAGAAGAGGCAAGACTTAAGTAACAAGGAATGCAAACTGTTCACCTTACGACTTAAGGCTCGGGGTCTGGACATAAAAGAAGAAAGCTTGGAAATGGCAAGACAAGAGTATTTTCCAAGAATGAACATGCTCTTGCTTCTCAGGTTCAAAAGAAAGACTTTGGCATGAAATATCATTTCTGTAAAGAAGAAAGACATTTCAAGAAAGATTGTCAGAAATAAAAGGAATGGTTTGAAAAGAAAGGTATGACTACTTACGTAATTTTCGAATCAAACCTTACTGAAGTTCCTTATAATACTTGGTGGATTAACTCTGGTGTAGACCTGACATGGTTCTAGTACGGAACCGACGGTTCTGGTTCCGCGGTTAGGTGGAACCGACGGTTCTGAATCTTTTTTTTTTCTCTTAGTTAATAAAAAAATTAGACTTGTAAAATTGTAAATAAAATAAAATATATAATTGACAAATTAAAAAATAAAATAAAATAAAATTCATTGGGTTGGATCATCCAAAAATAAAATAAAATAAATAAATCACAAATTACAAAATTAAATTAAAATAAAACTAAACAAAATGACAAATTACAAATTACATTTCATTGGGTATTTGGGTCACCCAAAAATAACAAAAAATAAATAAATTACAAATTACAAAATTAAATTAAAATAAAACTAAAAAAAGTGTAAAGTTATAAGTCTTGCACTTAATTTTTACCACAATTAAGTTGCCTACGTATCCTCTTGGGGGGGTTTAGTGGAATCAAAGGTCACGTAATTCTCTTACCTTTAATTGCAGGTTTGGTGATGACATGGACTAATTGTTGTCATGATGCATTCGCTATTCCACTGCTCCACTTTCAGCAGGTTCCTCATCTTTGAAGAAATCGTAAGGTTCCTCCTGCTCGATTTCTTGTTGTCGGTATTGCGCCTTAGTCCTGTTAGGATTCCCGTTGTTTTTTAATTGGCTTATTTCGTGATCAAACCATATGTGGGGATGCTTGGTAAGGGTAGCCTAGATGTTGTTGTTATTGCTTAGGCCCTTTTGAAGACCTCACTATTGATAAGCACCAAAGGTAAATCTATATGTGCTTACTTGTCTTGAAGAGACAGTTGCACACACTCACAACTCATGCATATGTTTAATCCTTGTATGTTGTGTGTCTTATTTGTGTGCCTTAATGCTCATTAACATCTCTTCTTGCATGTTAGTTTGATTGCATCTTGCATATCCAATTGCCTTGTCATGCTTAGACTTAGGATTGCATTTTTGCACTGGGCGCTCCCAAAAGCGCTCTACAAAAGTGCTCTACGAACAGCCCCCGTTGGGCGCTCTACAAAGCGCTCTACGTAGAGCGACCCCTCTAAAGGTGCTCTACAAAGCGCTCTATGTAGAGCGCCCAAGGCAAATATTGAGCCAACTTATCAAAACGACCCCACTTTGATTCGGCCCCCTATATATATGCCACTTTGACTTTAGGTCAATAACAAAAGTTCATATTCAGATTTCATACTTAGGATATTTTTCAAAGAGAAGAAAATTTCTAAAGAACTCATTTTTAATTACTCAAACACTTGTTCCATGATCATCAATCATCATCTAGCATCATCTTAGATCATCTAGATGACATCTTGCATGGATTCTTCATCATACTTTGCTTGGTAAGCTTTTCACTAATATCTTACATATTTTGTGTTTCTCTTATCTAGCAATCTCAATTTAATTACTTGTATGTGATTTTATATACTTTGAATACAAGATTGAGATTAGTATGATGTATGTTTGAGAAGTTGTATTGTGCTAGCATATTAGGTTTTGTGCTTGATATTGATTAGCTAAACTAATTGACATGTCATTTAGTTTTGATATCTAGGATTGTTCTTAATTGCATATTAATCATCTTAGATAAGCATATAGGGTTTCCCTTGCTCTATGTTGCATTTTGGATATTCACATATATTCACTTAGGGTTGTTTTCTCTTCATAGAGAAAGTAAGTCTTGTGTGTAGCATCCGGGATTAGGTTGCTTAGATCACAAGCAAAATCGAACTAGGTTCACTCATACCGGGATTAGGTAGGTGTGTGATTACTTCCGGGATTAGGTTGTAATCGTTTGCACATTTAGTGGATTCGAGGTTCGAGTGTGGCTTACTTACATAGCCCGTGGTTTTTCCCGTGAGGGTTTCCACGTAAAAATCAAGTGTTGTTTTAATTTCCGCACCATATTACACTTGCTTGTTTATATTACCTTGAGGGTAAATTCGTAATTTTGACTAACACGAAAAATTGGGTAAAAAGCGTAAAATCTATTCACCCCCCCTCTAGATAGTTTTATACACACCGTGCTATAATTAGTTTCAAGTCCAATCATCTACACAAACTTACAACTGTAGTAATTTCGGACTTAAGCACGAACGCTTTGCATCCAAGATATTCCCTCCAGCGCTAAACTCTTGTTCCACCGCCACCGTAGAAACTAGTGTTGAAATTTTTTTTTTTGGCGATCATAGCTATGATTGGAAAGTACTTTTCATACTCTTTCCACCCTTGTAGGATATCAAATTTTTTATCTTCCATTTCTTCTATAAACTCAAAAGAGTTACTTAGATAAGATTCAAACTCAGAATACTTGTTGGAGCTTGATGAAGAAGAAGCTCGTAATTTTTTGGCTTTTTTTTTTATAACAGATTATACCCTAAACTTATAAATCCGGAGGATGATGGGGATTGAGATACATTTTGTGTTTGTGTAACATCTAAGTTCAGTGAGGGTCCATAGACTGTAACATATTCATCATATAACTCATACAATAATTTCTTAACTCTATCACAACATGCATCAACATCATATTCTATTTTTAAACCTTGCTCATAATAACCAATTAGATAATAAGACAAACTTTCTAATTTACAACGTGGATCAAACCACATGGCAATCAAATAAATATTTGAAAACTCCTTATAATATTCTAACCATTTTTCCTTCATAGCAGTAACGAACTCCAGTAATTCTGGGTCGGATTCACATTGAGCAAAGGCACCAGCAATATTAAGACTCTAAATAATAAATAAATGAGTTGTAGGATAATAAACATTAGATAAATTGTTAGTAGCATTATAAAAGACTTTTAACAAATTAAAAACTTTGTAACAAGCATACCAATGATTTTGATAAAGATTAATGTGACTAACATGAAATTAAATAAAAGAAACTAATAAATCCCTATAATCATAACTTCTAGCAAGTAATTTAAAAGTAGAATTCCAACGTGTTGGAACATCACAAGGAAATCTAACGACACGCCTACCATTTTGTTTACAATATGCTATCCATGCTTTCATTGTAGGTTGAATAATGAAAGCATGGATAGCTATCCATGCTTTCATTGTAGGAAATCTCAACAAAAAATTTAGGGTTTTTTTTAATAGGTTGAATAAACTAATCAAGAGTGTATAATCCTTTTTGAACACGTAAATTTAAAACATGGCATGCATATCTTTGATGAAAAAATTTACCACTAAGATAAGGTTTGCATAAATCAAGTAAAGCAGGAATAGCAGCGGTATTGCTAGAAGCATTATCAAAACCAATTGCAAAAATTTTATTTTCAATTTTATACTGTGCAAAAATAATTCTAAGTTGTCTAAAAATATTATAAGCAATGTGTGATTCATCAAAAACTCTAATTGTAAGAATTCTTTTCTGGATATCTCATGCATTATCCATGTAATGGCAAGTGACACCCAAGTATGAATGTGATTGCCAATGGTCACTCCATATGTCAGCACATATGGAATCACGACCGTTTTATTTTTCATAAATCTTTTCAAGTGTTACTGTAATCGTGGCTCTAGGAACACGACATGCAGCATGATTTAATGCTCGTCGACAATAATTCATAAAACAAACCTTTTCACCAAAACCAAATGATAAGTGTTCTACTACTATCATTCTAGCTAATTCTTCTCTATTTTGTTCATCAGTATAACGAAATAATTGTTGGTTAGGAGTAGCATACCTGGGAATTTGTGATTGTGATCTCGATCTAGCCTCTGCTTATGGATGTTTGCTCGTTATATGCTTCCAATAAGTGTCATATCCTCTAGATTTGTGCCACTTATATACTTTTTTGCAATAATTGCAAACCACTGCATAGCTTCCATCTTCTTGCCTAATTCTCTTCATATGTTTTACAAAGAGATCGTATTTGCTTTGCTTCTATAACACATCTTCTTGCTCTTCTGGTTCCGGTGGATCAAATTCAAAATCTGGAGGGGGATTAGGCATATTTTCTGACTGGCTTGTAAATTTTTTATTTTTTATTTTTTATTTTTTTTTTTTGGGTGTGGGGAGGGGGGGGGGGGGGGGGGGGGGGGGTGTCATTAGGGTCAAGTTTTGAAATTGTTAGAGGGGAAGTAGGAGAGTTTAAACCTAGGTCTTCAGCATAGGCCCGACGTTGTAGATACTCATGATCATCAGTCATACGACCCTTACCTTTCATCGAAATGGAACGCCTAGGACCATCACGGCCATCACCCCTTCCATTTCCACTTGCCATTTAAAAATTGAATTGTAAAATTCCTTGAGCAAAAAATGTTAAAAAACTGATAGAAATAAATGGTTAGAAATAAATTTGGGAGAGAATTGGAAATTAGTAGGTAGTAATTGCAAATAAAATAAACTGCAAATAAATGAAATTGGAAACTTAGTAATTGACTAATTACAAATAAAATAAATTGGAAATAAGATAAATTACAAATAAAATAAATATTAACAACTTAGTAATTGAGATTGAATTGGAAACTTGGAGAGTTGGAGAATTGAGAGAGAAATTAGAATTAAAGAGAATTGGGGGGGGGGGGGGGGGGGGGGGGGGTGGTGGGAGAGCGGGGGTGTGGCTGCGGTGTTGTAAGGGTGTATTTATAGAGAGAGAAAAAAAAACATTTTTCCCCACTCCAATTTCCTCCCAAATATTTTTTTTAAAAAAAACATAGGAACCGCCGGTTTGAACCGAACCGGAACCACCAATTCCATTCCGGTTCGAACCAGGAGGTTCTTAGAAATGTGGAACCGGAACCGGAACCGGAACCGGAAACGCCCTATTCCAGTTCCCAGTTCAGTTCCTGAACCGAAACTAAAAAATCGTTTCAGTTCCGGTTTCGATTTTTTCTGTTCCAGTCCGGTTCGACGGTTCGAACCGGAACCAATGTCGGATCTACTCTGGTGCTATGGGCCAAGGTTCATGTGAAAGTTGTTGGAACCTTCAAACTTCTCTTAGATAGTGGTTTTAATTTAGACTTATTTCATACTTTATATGTACCGTCTGTTTCCATAAACCTTATTTCATTAAATAGACTTGATGTTGATGGATACACATTTTCAATTGGAAATAAATGTTTTAGTTTATTTAAAAATTTATCCATTGTTGGTTCTGGAACATTATGTGATGGTTTATATAAATTGAAACTTAATAACCAATTTGCTGACACTTTGATGATTTTGCAACCTAAAGTTGGAACTAAATGTAGCCCAATGACTGAAATGTCCTCCTTCTTGTGGCATAAAGGTTTGGGGCATATATCCAAAGAAAGAATTCAGAGGTTAGTAAAAGATGAAATTCTTGAAATTCTATATTTTACCGATCTCGAAGTGTGTGTATATTATATTAAACGAAAACAAACCATGTAAGGTTTTAGATTTGTATTGGTTTGATTCCATCGTGTAAGGACCTCAAGTTTTGATTGGCTTATTTCGTGGACAAACCACGTGTGGGGCTTGATGTAAGGGTAGCTTAGGTATTTGATGGTTAGTGATTTGCACAACCAAGGCCTGCTTAAGACCTCAAGAGAAGAAGCACTAAAGGTATATTCTAGTGCTTACTTGCTTTGAAGAGATCTAGTTGCACACACTCACAACTCATGCATATCTCTAATTCTTGTATGTTGTGTGTTTTTATATGTGTGCATTCATGATTGTTGAATATCTCTTCATGCATGTTTATTTGATTGCATCTAGTTCATTGAAATGCCATGACATGTTTAGGCATTAGGATGCAAAGCCATGAATTCTATTCATGCATGTTTAAGTGATTGCATCTTGTTCATTGAAATGTCATATCATGTTTAGGCTTTAAGATGCATTCACTTCCCACATTTGTATTTCATGTATGTTGGTCTTAAGTGTGGTGTAATTCGTTTCCCGAAGTATGTTCGGAAACGTCCGCGCGTGCACGTTGGTGTGCATGGTTTTACGCGATGATCGCCATTGGAGAAGCTCTTGTCATCTCCTTATGTTTCACCACTTTTGGTGAAACGGCGGTTCTGATCGGCAACCAGACCGCCGATTGAAACCGCCATTTGAGACCTAATTGATTTAATGTCTCGGGTCCAAATCGGCGGTTGTGATCGGCGGTCATGGAACTGCCGAATGAAAGCGTTGTTTGAAACCATCGTTCTCGGGTCTCAATTCGGAGGTTCAAATCGGCGGTCCCAACCGCCGATGGTGCATTTTTAGGGGAAAACTTGACTTTTCACCTGCCCTGTTTTTGGTCTCTATAAATACATCTTTTTCTCCGGTTCAAAATATAAGTCTTGCATTCTAAGAACCCTAGAGAGATATTTAGAGAGACTTGAGAGAAAAAGCTTAAAGATTACATCTTTAATTCTCTAAACCCATTTCCACATGCATAAATCATCATCTAAGCATCATCTAGGATCATCTAGTATGTGCTAATGCATGGGTCTTCTTCAACACACATGGTATGGTAAGTTGTTCACTATTATCTTACATAATTAGTGTTCTTACTAGTCAATTTATCTCATTTATAACATGTATGCTTTTAGATTAATTTCTATATACATGATTGAGATTATGTGTTGATTGGGTTATTTTGTGATAGCTAGGTTTTAATGTTTATATGTCA
This sequence comes from Acer saccharum, assembly GCA_030490815.1. NCBI lineage: Eukaryota > Viridiplantae > Streptophyta > Magnoliopsida > Sapindales > Sapindaceae > Acer > Acer saccharum. The sequence goes on along the minus strand of CM059875.1, from coordinate 7,193,519 downwards.
TCTAGCTAATTAATCTCATTGTATGATTGAGACTGTTTTTGATAGCTAGGATTTCATGCTAATATGCCATCTAGCTAAATTAATCTCATTGTATGATTGAGATTGTTTTTGATAGCTAGGATTTCATGCTAATATGCCATCTAGCTAAATTGATCTCATTAAAATGATTGAGATTGTTTTTTATAGCTATTGTATCTAGGATTGGTTATCCTCTACATAACTAAAGTTGTATGCCATGTCATATAGCTATTTTCATATCTAGGATTGATTTTATTGTCATCATATAATCCTAGATAAGCATTTAGTGTACCCTAACTCTATTTGCATATTTGGATATCTTGTATATTCACTTAGGGTGTTGATCTCTTCGGAGAACCAAGTCTTGTGTGGCTAAGGTGGCTTGGCGCACAAACAATTGGACTAGGTCCACTTTTACAGGCCTGCGGGTTATTGACTAGGATTAGGTTGTAAATGTTATCACAATTAGTGGATTTGAGGTTCGTGTATGGTGCACATAATAGCCCATGGTTTTTCCCTGTTGAGGGTTTCCACGTAAAAATCAATCGTCATTTAATTTCCACACATTTATGCTTGATTTATTGCCTTGACTAGATTGGGGCATTTTCGTAAATTGACTAATCACAAAAATTGGTAAAAAGGGTTAAAATATATTCACCCTCCCCCTAGATAATATTATTAGAACACACCGTTGCGCATTATATTTGTTTCACATTGCAAAACTCTCTTTATTTGTAATGGTTAGTTGCTTAGGTGTTTCTTAGTGGAAAGGAGCTTCAAAGGAGAAAGGCAACTTCTCATGTAAATATCGTCTTCAAGAGGATAAGCGCTTTCTTGGATGCTAATGTATCAAGATACTTCTTCCTCTTGCAAGGCGCAAGTCACAATTCATACATTTGTGTCCCTACATCATTGCGCTAATAACACACACATTCATTGATTACATATGTGTCCCTACATCAATAAGCTAACTGCACACACATACATTGCATTCATATGTGTCCCTGCATCGTCATGCTCATTTGGAATAACACATTCACACACTTGTTGAAGTATGCACATGCATTATTCTCATATTGACAAGCATTATAGAATTGCATGTTCTAGAACTATCTCTAAGAAATTGCATACCTATGTGATCTTGTGTTTATTTGTTTGATTTTGTTGTTTTGAACTTGAATATGATCTCATATGATTCCTTGTTGAGTTCCAGTCATTTTGGTTTCTCACTCATTTGATTTCAAGTTCAAACGAGGAAGTTACGTCACTTTACGTTCTCTTACAATGCATTATCTTTATCATCGTGTACAGAGTCGATTTCATATCCAATTGTCAAAGTTTCATAGTTTTCCTCATATTTCATTGAGTTACAGTTCATAATCCAAAAGCAGATTCGAATCAGAGTTCGAAGGTCGGAGAACGGTCAAAGAACGCATGAGGTGTGCGATAGGGAGCGAAGGAGGAGAGAAGAGGCAAAAGGCCACCTTCCCTCATTCCCTTGGAGGCGCGTGGCCACCATGGGAAGGAGGCCTCTCAGCCTCCCCTTGGTGGCCATGTGCCTCCACAGGGCCAAGGCTAAAAGGTGACGTTTTGACTGTTTTGCCCTTCTCCTTTTCCAATCCCTCCCTATTTAATTCAAATTTTGTGCACAACTCAATACAACTTTTGCATTTTTGTTTTTGTCATATCTCTCTCATCTCAACTCCAAATTGAGTGATCCAAAAGCCAAAGTTTTTGGCCTTGAAGAGAGGAACAAGTCCCAAGCATTTTCAAGTTGAAAATATGTCCATATTTCTCGTGATGATCTGATCTCAGTTCGAGTTTCATCTTTTCTATTGTAATCATCTTCTTTGGATTTTTCTAATGATCAACTTGATGATTCTTATTACTTGATTGATGACAAATGTTTAGAATGATTTTGATTCTTATTTTAGACTTGTTTGAATGATTTGAGTTATAGCTTTTTGTGATTTTGATTGAACATATTTGAAAGCTAAACTTAATTCACATGAAATTGATTCTAGAAATGTTTGGTATGATGACTTGATTGTTGATTTCTAGGTTTAGTTTTATGATATAAGAACTAGGATTTGTGATTGCAATATCAATTATTCTAATCTAGTTCTTATTGATTCACATGCTTGGATTTCTAGATAACTTTGTGAATGAGTGTTGAAAGCATATTCTAGTTATCTCTTGCATGTTCATAGAGTTTGTGTGATCAACTTTCTCTATTTGATTGTATTTGCATCATTTGCATCACTTAGATCATTTTCCTTGCAGAAGGTGTGAAGTCTCTTGTTGATGAGTGACATAGAGCAAAGGAAGACTTGGCAAAGAGTGCGGGACTCTAAGTAAGTCCAAGCAAGAAGTCTTAGTAAGGAGTGTGAGGTTCTAGGTAAATCCAAGCAAGGAAGTCTTAGTTAAGAACAATGGGCTCAAAATAACTAAGTAAGGAAGACTTGGCAAGGAGCTAGGCTTCAAGTAAGTCCGAGCAAGGAAATCTTCCTAGAGACTTGAGGATAGTCTCGGTTGGGGAGTAGTTTTCTAGAGGCAAGCGATTTGTCTCGGTTAGGAAGTTATGGCATGGTGTTTCACTAGGCATGAGGTTATACTAGGAATTGATAGCTTGGGGATTATATCATGTGTTGATTGCCTTGAGTGTGTATCTCCTTATTGTCATAGTGAATTGCTTACCGGTGGTTGTGGATTCAACCCGTGAATGTTTCCTCTTCGGAGGTTTACCACATAAAAACACTTATGTCAAGTTTTGTTTTACTTTTCATTACTTCCATATCTTTTATTGATTGTCTCACTTGTGAATTGTATTCTAAATTGTTTTGATTAAAACAATCCACTTGTTAGACACATCAAGTGTGCACATCATTGTTCCGTGAAAAAGAAGTTTGGAACCTTTGGGCTGAAGCGGTCAATACCGCTTGTTATATGTCTAATAGAGTATTTAGAAGGCCCAGCACAAAACAAACGTCATATAAGCTTTAGAAGGGTAATAAGCCCAATGTAAGTTACTTTCACACTTTTGGAAGTAAGTGTTTCATTTTGAATGATAGAGATCACTTAGGAAAGTTTGATGCTAAAAGTGATATTGGTCTCTTTCTTGGGTATGTTATTAATAGTCGTGTGTATAGGGTTTTCAACTTGACTACAAAGGCTATTATAGAGTCTATCAATGTGAAGATAGATGACCTCAGCATGCTTAATTTGTGTGATAGTAAAAATGTAAATGATCCTAAAGAAAATCTTTTGAATGACACTAAATCACCTACTGATGTGGCTAGCAAAAGGTCTAGTGAGGATTCAAATAGTGAGTCTAATCATGTCAATGAAAATGATAGTGATGTTGGAGTAGGAAGTTAAGAGATAGAAAATGCTTTGAATGATAATCAACAAGATGACCAAGTTGTTGAACGTTCTCACTCTAGACTTAGAAACTCACACTATCAAGAAGACATCATAGGTGATTTGTATGAAAGGGTTAGAACTAGGAACCAACCAGCTAACTAAATTTCATTTGCTTGCTACACTTCTCAAATTGAACCCAAAAATATTAATGAGGCAATAGTTGATGAATATTGGGTTGGGGCTATGCAAGATGAATTAAATGAATTTGAGAGGAATGAAGTGTGGTCCTTAGTTCCTAGGCTAAAAGACATTAATGTGATTGGCTCTAAGTGGGTGTTTAGGAAACAGACCGATTAAAGTGGCAAGATTGTGAGGAATAAAGCTAGGCTAGTAGCTCAAGGTTACACTCAAGTTGATGGTGTAAACTTTGATGAGACATTTGCACCCGTTGCACGTCTAAAGTCCATTAGACTCTTGTTGTCCATTGCTTGCGTTAAAAAGTTCAAATTGTTTTAAATGGATATCAAAAGTGCTTTCCTAAATGGATACCTTCAAGAAGAAGTGTATGTTGAACAACCTAAGGGTTTTGTAGACTCACACTCTCCTAGTCATGTGTTTAAGTTGAAAATGGCCCTCTGTGGCCTTAAGCAAGCTCCAAGAGCTTTGTATGATAGGTTGACTCAATACCTTATTAACAACAACTATAGGAGAGGTGGCATTGATAGAACTTTGTTTATCAAACATCATAATCATGATATTTTTGTTGCACGAATATATGTTGATGACATTGTTTTTGGGTCTACCAATAAAACCAAGGTTGATGAATTTGTTAGTGTGATGTCAAGTGAGTTTGAAATGAGGATAGTGTTTGAGTTAAATTACTTTCTAGGGATGCAAGTAAAGCAAACTAGTATGGGCATTGAAATTCCCTTAAGCAATATAGTGTATAATATACCTAGAGAGGGGTGAATAGGTATAGGCCCAATTTCTTCTAATATTCAAAAATATGCGAAATACAAGAATTAAAAGCACACTTGTTAATTCTTAACAATAGAATTGATTTAATCAACACATGTGAAAATCAATATACAAGAGATGCAATTAAAACAAAGATATGGAAGATAATGAAAAGTAAAGCAAAAAGATACACAAGTATTTTTACGTGGTAAAACCTCAAAGAGGAAACATCCACGGGTTGATACCACAACCACCGGCAAAGCAATCCACTATATGAAAAGGACTTACACACTCAAGCTATCAACACATGATATCCGCTCAAGCTATCACCTCCTAATCTACCCTCGGGACAAGTGAACTACCAAGCCTACTTCCTATCCAAGATGTGCCCTACACCTCTAGGAAGCAACTTCCTATCCAAGACGCTCACGTCTCTAGGAAGATTTCTTGCTTGACTATCCGAGTCCTCCCGACTCTAATCAAGACTTCTTGCTTGGCTATCTGGAACACTTTCCTAGCCAAGACTTCTTGCTTAAGACAAAGCTTCACTCACTTTACAAGGGACTTCAACCTTTCACAAGGCAATGATCTAAGTGATGCAAATGATGCAAACACAAGCAAATAGAGCAAGTAGATCAAACACACTCTATGAAGAATTAGATTTGCACAAATCAAGCTCACAAGCAAATGTAGCTAATTCCTATGAACATGTGATTAGTGATCTAGATTAGACATTCAAAATCATTCACAAAAATATCTAGAAACCTAAACATGTCAATCAAAGCTAGAGTAACAAGTTTTCAATAGAAATCACAAAACTAGCTTTGAAATCAAGTGAACAAGTTAACACTTGAAATCCACAACATATTCAATCCAAACAAGAACTAGATTTAAATGGTAGATAGCACAATCAAAAATCCTAGTTCATGAACATGTGACAAAAACCTAGAAATCAACAATCAAGCTCAAGAACAAAAAAGTATTTCTAGAATCAATATCAAGATAGGTCAAGTTTAGCAATATATGTTCAATTGAAATCAGATGGCTAAAACTCAACAATCAATAGATCAAACACCCCTAGAATATGATCTAACAACATTCTAAACACATATCATCTATCAATTAGGAAGATTAAAAGAGATGATCAAAAGATGAAGTGAGAAGAAGAAGTTTCACACACAAAAGTTGAGTCATGTACTGAAATCAGATCACTGGGAAAAATGACGAACTCAACTAGCTCTGAAAATGCTTGAGTTTGTAGCTCTCTTCAAGACCAACAATTTTGGTTTTTGAATCACTCAATTCGGAGTTGAAATGAGAGAGATATGATCAAAATAAGAAATCAAAAATTGTAAAGAATTCTGCACGGGATTTCAAATATAAATGGAGGGAAAAGAGATGGAGAAGAGAGAGGAAGACGTGAGCCAATCAGAGGCTACCACATCAGCACCCCATGGAGTGTGCATGGGCTACATGAGATCAGAGGGGTGCTCTGGCCGTAGGTCCCACGGCTCCCACACGGCTTGGGCAATGCATGGCCTTTGGCCATGCTTGCCTCTCGCGCGATCCCTCACGTTCTTCAGCCGTATCTTGGGCATCCAAACTCCGATTTTGAATCCGTTTTTGGATTACGAACCATGACTCCCTCACGCACGACTATGACTACAAAAATTTGAAAAATAGTTGAGAAAACATCTCAAAAAATGATGATGAAGTCAACTCAACGAATGAGAATGCAAAGTAGCGTAGCTACATCGTTTGGACTCGAAACCTTATGAATGAGTAACCAAAACGACCGGGACTCAATAAGGAATCATATAAAAACATGTTCAAGTCCAAAATACAAAACACACAAACAAATAAACACAAATTCTCACGAGTATGCCATATCAAAGAGATAGTCACAAAACATGCAATTCTACAATGTTTGTCTATAAGAGACCAATGCATGTGCATACTCAAAAGTGTGTGAATGTGTTATACCAAATGTTTACACTATGATGCAGGGACACACATGCATGAATTATGTTTGTGTGCGCTTACGCCTTGCAAGAGGAAGAAGAATCTAGATACCTTAGCATCCGAGTACGCGATGTTCCTCTTGAAGACGATATTTGCAAGATACGTTACTTTTAACCTTTGAAGCTTCTTCTCTCCAAGAAACACCTAAGCAACTAATCAATACAAATAAAGAGTGTTTTACAATGGAATCAAGCCAACACAAATCTAAGATCTTACAGGCATTATGTTGAATCAATCTAAGTATGCTAGAAACCTAGTTAAGAGGTTTGGCCTAGAAAGTGGAAAATAAGTTGAAACTCCCATGAGTACTACTCTTAAACTTGACAAAGATGAAAATGGGAAAAGTGTTGACCAAAGCCTTTATAGAGGCATGATAGGAAGTCTACTTTACCTAACGGCTAGTAGACCGGACATTTGATTTAGTGTTAGCTTGTGTTAAGTTTTTGAGTTGTGTTGACACTATTCTATATCAAAATGACATTGCCTTTGTATTGATTAGTTGTCTAGGTTTCTCAGTTTAACAAGCTTCAAGGAAATTGGGCAACATATCAAGCAAAGTGAAGCCTTCAAAAGGAGAAAGCATCAAAGGTATACTTAGACCTCTATCCTATTGCAAGGCCTTAAGGCACACACACACACACATGACATTCATTTGTGTCCCTGCATAGTGGTACACCATTGGAATAACACATTCACACACTTGACAAAGTATGCACATGCATTAGATTTAATTTAATAAACATTGTGAAATTACATGTTCTAGGACTATCTCTAGGAAATGGCATACTTGTGTGACTTTGTATTTATTTGCTTTCAATTTATTGTTTTTAGACTTGAACATGATCTCATATGATTCTTTATTGAGTCCCAGTCATTTTGGTTACTCATTCATTAGGTTTCGAGTCCAAACTAGGAAGCTACGCTACTTTGCGTTCTCATACGATGTGTTGTCTTCGTCATCATGTATCAAGTTGAATTCTCAACTTTTTGTCAAAGTTTTATAGTCTCCCTTGTGCAGGAGGGAGTCACGGTTTGTAATCTAAAAATGGATTCAAATTCAGAGTTCAGAGGCCTGAATACGGCCGAAGAACGCGAGAGGAGCGCGAGGAGGCAAGAATGGTCGAAGGTCAGTTGGGGTGCTTCCCATGAGGAGCGCGTGAGGCTCACAGACCAGCCACCCTCTCTAGCTCATGAGGCTCACGTGCCTCTCACGGGGTGGGTGATGTGGCTGCTGCTGGTTGGCCACAAAAATCCCTCCTCTCTTTCATTTAAATTCTCTCATTTCCCTCCCATTTCATTTTGTATAAGAAAATTTGAAAAAGATAAGTAGTGCAGAATTTTCTCTCCAACTTTCCCAACTTCCAAACACCATAACTTTCTCATTCAGACTCCGAATTGAGTGATTCAAGTTGGAGAATCTTCGTAATCAAGTCCCCTACCTTCTCCAAGATAGTTTGCAGTCATTTGATCGAATTTTGTAGTGGTTCTACACTCAAAACCAAAACTGCACGGGATTCCTAGGTATTGAACTAAACTTTGTGTTTTCATCTTTTTAAACCTTCAAATACCTTGGGTTTTCTTCTTCTATATGTATGTGTATGTATGTGTATGTATGATGAACGCTATTAAGAAGGATAGCTTCATATCAAAGCTAATCTAGTCCAATTAGAGACTAAATGTGAACTAGTTTTCTAGGATTCTAGTTTTTCATATGTTTGAGTGTTGTATTGTGATTAGCTTGATATCTAGGGTTATTAGTGTTTTGATTGACTCGTTTTATGATTAATAACCTTAGCATGTGCTTGGATCCTTTATTTGAACAAATCTAGTAATTTTGTGTGGGGGAAACGTGCTTTTATTAAGCAAGGTGAGCTAACAAAAATTAGTGCATTTTGGCATTTATTTGTGTGCTCCAATCTTGTTGTTTCTACTAATGCTTCGGAGCTTAATAGAGACAAAATTAAGATTGTATATGCCTTGGTGACTAACAAACCTGAAACTAATTATAGCACGGTGTGTATAAAACTATCTAGAGGGGGGGTGAATAGATTTTACGCTTTTTACCCAATTTTTCGTGTTAGTCAAAATTACGAAATTACCCTCAAGATAAAATAAACAAGCAAGTGTAATATGGTGCGGAAATTAAATTGACACTTGATTTTTTACGTGGAAACCCTCATGGGAAAAACCACGGGCTATGTAAGTAAGCCACACTCGAACCTCGAATCCACTAAATGTGCAAACGATTACAACCTAATCCCGGAAGTAATCACACACCTACCTAATCCCGGTATGAGTGAACCTAGTCCGATTTTGCTTGCGATCTAAGCAACCTAATCCCGATTGCTACACACAAGACTTAGCTTCTCTTGAAGAGAATACAACCCTAAGTGAATATATGAAAATATCCAAAATGCAACATAGAGCAAGGGAAACCCTATATGCTTATCTAAGATGATTAATATGCAATTAAGAACAATCCTAGATATCAAAACTAAATGACATGTCAATTAGTTTAGCTAATCAATATCAAGCACAAAACCTAATATGCTAGCACAATACAACTTCTCAAACATACATCATACTAATCTCAATCTTGTATTCAACAAATATAAAATCACATACAAGTAAATAAATTGAGATTGCTAGATAAGAGAAACACAAAATATGTAAGATATTAGTGAAAAGCTTACCAAGCAAAGTATGATGAAGAATCCATGCAAGATGTCATCTAGATGATCTAAGATGATGCTAGATGATGATTGATGATCATGGAAAAAGTGTTTGAGTAATTAAAAATGAGTTCTTGGAATTTTTCTTCTCTTTGAAAAATATCCTAAGTATGAAATCTGAATATGAACTCACTTAATTGACCTAAAGACAAAATGGCATATATATAGGGTGCCAAGCCAAAGTGAGGTCGTTTAAGTAAGTTTCAAAGAAACGCGCCAATCGGCGGTCGGTGGCCGCCGATTACAACCGCCGAATTTCTCCCGGAGAAACAGGGGAGAAACGGCGGTTCCATTCGGCGGTTTCGTGACCGCCGTTCCCACCGCCGAATTAAACCCGAGAATTAAAATCAATCAGGTCTGAAACGGCGTTTCAGATCGGCGGCCATCCAACCGCCGATTCAACCGCCGAATTCAAACGGCGATTTCATTCGGCGGCCAGGCCACCGATCACGATCGCTGATCACCAACAGAGGTGAAAACCAAGGAGATGCCAAGTGCATCTCCATAGGCGGTCTTCGCGCAAAACCAAGCACAATCTAGTGCATGCGCGGACGTTTTCGAACACTATCGGGAAACGAATTACAAGACACAAAAACACACAACAAGATACAACATCAAAGTGCTAGTGTGTAAAGTGACATGTGAAGAGAATGCACACATGAACAAGTATTCTAAGTGAGTGTGTGCAACTATCTCTTCAAGATAAGTAAGCACATAGAATTTACCTTTGGTGCTTGTCAATAGTGAGGTCTTCAAAAGGGCCTAAGCAATAACAACAACATCTAAGCTACCCTTACAAAGCATCCCCACATGTGGTTTGATCACGAAATAAGCCAATTAAAAACAACGGGAATCCTAACAAAACCTATAAACCTTGGTGAATTGCTTGTGGAGCGAATTGAAATTACGGCTCGTACTAGTCGTTTGGATAAGAAATTGGCTTTTCCGAGGTTTATAACTCAATTGTGCTTAGCTAAAGGTGTGAGGAATCTTGATGGTGATGTTATGCTTCCTCCCTTAGAGAAGTTGAGTGAGAAACGTATGGCATCCATGTCATACAAGGACAAGGGAAAGTCTAATGATGTGTTTAGGCTTTTTGGTGATTCTCTTGATTCTAACCATGTCCCTAGCTCACCCGCTCTTCCTAGTTGGGCTTTAAAATTGAGGAATGAGGTTGAAGAATCTCGTAGGTTGATTGAGGCGTCACAAAGGAAGATTGAAGACCTTAGTGCCAAGCTTGTTGTTCAAGATGAAAGGATCAAAGAGTTGGAAAGAAAATCAACTCCAACAAGGCAATATGTGAGATCCGCACACCGTTCTTCTTTCCTTGGTGGCACAAGTGGCTAGAGAGCTTCATGAGGTATATTTTCTTACTCTTTCCCTTTGGCTACATATCATGTCAAAAAGGGGGAGAAATATGAGAAACACATGGGAGAAATCTAGCTTACTTAGTCTCATTTTAGTTGTTTTATATGTTTGTATATTTGGTATCTAGCTTGAACTATGGCATGTAATATTTTTTTTTGTTGTTGAATCTTGGCTTAGAATATTTTGATGGATAGTATGTATTAAGGGGGAGCATACTTTATCCATTTGAACTTATATGTTACTATTTTCTTGCCTAAGATTGGATATTGCCATATTTGTTGTCTCTTGGATATTCTTGTGCTTTCAAGTTCTTTTGAGGTGATATCAAGAGAAGACCAATTTGAAGTTCAAGACTTGTTTTGGTTGTTAATTTGTGTCTATATGTGTAACTCATTGTACTCATTGTGACCAAATTTTCTTTGTAATTGTTTTAGTGTTTGCTTAGGGGTTTTGACATGGAATTTGCCAAAGGGGGAGATTGTAAGGTTTATAGTTAGTGTTGGCATCAATTCCATATCAAAACGTGTTTATCTTGTAACGTTTAGTGGTTAGTATATTGAAGAATTTAGAAGACGAAGGACGTCTCAACCACAATTCATTCAAGAAGCCGGTTTTTAAGAGATTCGTACTTCATTGGTCAACAAAGGTATTAAAGGACCTCATATCTCTTACAAGGCTAGGCACACACACACACATAGCATTCTTGTGTGTTCCTTCATGATTTAATTTCATTTACATATCACTTTCACACACTTGGCAAAATATGCTCATGCATTCATATTATGTTGATAAACTTTGTGTTTTGCATTTTCTAGGACTATGTCCGGAAACTAGCATATGTGTGTGTCTTTGTGTTTGTATGTTTTCGTATTTTTGTATTTGGACTTGAACATGCTCTATTATGATTCCTTATTGAGTTCCGGTTGTTTTGGTTACTCATTCATGTAGTTTCGAGTCCAAACGATGTAGCTACGCTACTTTTCGTTCTCATTCGTTGAGTTGACTTCATCGACGTTTTTCGAGATGATTTCTCAACCGTTTTTTGAAGTTTGTAGTCGTCGTCGTGTGTGAGAGAGTCACGGTTTGTAATCCAGAAACGGATTCGAAATCGGAGTTCAGATGCCAAAGATACAGGTTGAAGAACTAAGGGAGCGCGCGAGGAGACAGCCCAGGCCGTGAGGCCACTTGGGCTGGCCGTTGGTGTGGCCATGGGCCCCACGGCCTGGAGGAGCCTCTGCCCCCGTGTGGGCCACGCACCCCCCACGGCCAGGGGGTGACGTGGCCTCACACCATTGGTTGGCTTGGCCTTCTCTCTCCTCCTATTTCTTCCCTCACTCTCTCCATTTGAAAAATTAAGAAGAAAAATTTCAGTTTTCCCGTAAGAAAATTCTCTCCAGATTTCAGATTTTCAAAACACCATTTCTTCCTCATCCGGAGACGGATTAGAGTGATTCAAGTTGGAGAGTGTTCATATTTGAGTCCTCTATCATCTCCAAGTGGTTTGGTGGCTGTTTGATCGTGATTTCTAGTGGTTCATGACATGCCCCGTGACGGTCTATAATAAAGTGTCCCCGGCGGCGCCAATAACTCGATCGGCGCACGCGGGACACGCGATAGTTCTATAAACTATCGTAAAATAAATGGGGCGCGTTTGTTTATCCGCAAGCGCACGGATCGTTACGATCGCATAGCGGCAAGTACGGTTCGTTCCCACGGGGAAACTGTGAGGTACCTTTTATCGGTTTTAGTCTTATATGTTATATATACTATTTACACTAATTACAACATATTTACATGCATAAAAAGTAAATGGTGGAGGATGGCATGTAAGCATTTAAACTAAGAGGATGGCAAGAAAGCAATTAAAACTAACTAATAACTAAATTAAACTAAGATGGCAAACTAATTAAATTACACTACAACTAAGGATTGTCATCTCCTTAGTAACTAATTAATCTATCAACTAAACTATAACTACAATTATCTAAATTAAATTAACTAAACTAACTAATTAAACTAATTACCATCTAATGCAATGATCTTGCAAAAGTGGTAATGAGAGATAGGATGTTGGAATATTGGCGTACAATTGCAATTATCCATTTAATTAGTTGATTCCTATTAACCTAGGATAGTCTTAACATTTAATAAAGACACATGCATCAAGAGTTATTCATGCATGGTCTAAATTGTATTATATGCTAATTAACTTGTCAATTAATTCAACACATATATGAATTGAAACTCAATATAGAAAACCAACATATATCATAGATAATATACAAAGTACACCAAACCCCAACATCAATATTAGTTACATAATATAACTAAGGTGGTGTGGATGGTGAGAAATTACATTACACTAAACTAAACTAAGCTATACTAACTACTTCTAAGCTAATTTAGACTAATTGTGAACTATTTGGATATTTGGGAGGTGTGTTTTAGGTTAGGGGAGGAAATATATATATATATAGGGAACTGTTTTGGGGAGATTTTTGACGGAAATATCTTCAAGTCGGTCGTCCCGGCGGGCTTGGAGCTGCTGGCCGGCGGGCTTGTGCCCGCCATCGAAGCTCGCCGCGAAGAAATTGGAGTCGGCGGCGAGTTCTAACCTTCTGGACCGCGAGTTCTTTCCCGCTGTATGTACCCGCCAAGATTTGGCGAGCTTGGACGTGCTGGAAGGCGGGAGAATGGCCGCTGAAACAAGCTTGAAGGTTTGCACATCCATGGGAGGCTAAAAGTGGGTGCAATGTGACTACCGTGGAGTGGGCTTCCGATCTGGGCGGAGAAACGCTGGAAAACTAGCCAAAAAACCATCGAAAACGGTCACCGAAGTCATCGGGTCGGGTCGGGTCGGGTCGGGTCGGGTCGGGTCGGGTCGGGTCGGGTCGGGTCGGAATTGGGTCGGGCTGACCCGGTTGCTGAAGAAGACGACTTGACGTCAGCATGACGTCAGGCGTGACGCAGGCAGCGCCAAAACGGCATAGTTCCAGGGGTGACGTGGCAGGCGCGCTATGTGTTGGCTGGCATTTTACAATCTGCACCCCTGATCTTTCCCCTATTCATAGAATCTTCAATAATTGCCCAAATATTGCACTTTAACCCCTGATTTGTCCAAAATTACATAATTGCCCCTGAACTTCCCTAATCACCTGAAACACTTATTTATCCGTTAAATACCCGGTTTTACCTGAGAAACGAGCACAAAAAGATAGAAAAAGGGAGCGCTAAATGTTAACATTTGGAGCGCGATCAGTTCAACACTAATTTCCGAACCAGCTGCAGAATCCAAGGTAATGGACTTAACTCTGGGATTTCTTTCTTTTTGACCTTCCATTTGCTTGGGGTTTCTTCTTCTATATCTATGTTTATGTTTGGTAAAAGCTATTGAGAAAGATAGCTTGATTATCATTCTAATTGAAAGTCAATTTGTGGACTAATGTTGACTAGATTCTATGATTCTAGGTTTTACATATGTTTGTGAGTTGTATTGTGATTAGAATGGCATCTTAGATTGTTTGGAACTTAATTGAATTAATTTTGTGTTAAATGACCTTGAGATTTGATTTGATCCTTTGATTGAAGAAATCTAGGATTTGTGTATTTGTTTGTGATTTAGAGAATCTAGGTTTTGATTGATGAAAATCCCAAATCCTTGCTCTATATTTTTGACGAGAATATTGATTGATTTTGATCTCATATATCTAGCATTTAATTGTATATTGATAGCATCTTGAATTTGTACTTCATGAATATATTTTGATTCAAGTGTTGTATATGTGAATGAGACTTTGAGTGTATGTGTTTGGTGTTTCACATGCTTAGGTTTTTTATTCTCGTATTTTGCATCTAGACTTGATTACTTGTGATATCACATGTTTAGGTCTATTTGTGCCATAGAATGTATTGATCACATGTTCTATGTTGTATTGATTGTTTGCATCATTTGCATTCACATGATCACACTAGGAAGTCCTTGTAAAAGGAATGAAGTCTTGGTTAGAGTCGGGGTGACTCGGATAGCCAAGCAAGAAGTCATGCCTAGAGTCGGGATGACTCGGATAGGTAAGCAAGGAGTCATGGCTAGAGTCGGGAGGACTCGGATAGTCATGCATGGGAGGCTCCCTAGAGGCAAGAGTGCCTTGGATAGGGAGTTGGCTATTGTATTGGTAGGCCTAGTGTAAGGTTTATGATTTGTATTGGCTTGATTCCATTGCAAAACACTCTATGTTTGTATTAGTTGTTGCTTAGGACATTATTTGAAGAAAGGAAGCTTAAAAAGTGAAGAGCAACGTCTAGTGCAAAAGTCGTCTTCAAGAGGTGAAAAACGTCAAAGGTAAATCTTGACTTCTATCCTCTTGCAAGGCGTTAGCGCACACACACACAATTCATACATGTGTGTACCTGCATCGTGGTTCAAACATTTGGTATAACACATTCACACACTTCATAGTATGCTCATGCATTGATCTTGTATTGACAAACATTGTGAAATTGCATGCTTTGTGACTATCTCTTTGATATGGCATGCTTGTGTGAATATGTGTTTATTTGTTTGTGTATTTTTGAGTTTAGGACTTGAACATGTTCTTATTTAATGCCTTATTGAGTTCCGGTCGTTTCGGTTACTCATTCATAAGGTTTCGAGTCCAAACAAGTTGACTATGCTACTTTTCGTTCTCATTTGTTGTGTTGACTTCATTGTCGGATTCCGAGATGATTTCTCAACCATTTTTCAAAGTTGTGTAGTTGTAGTCATGCATGAGGGATTCACGGTTCGTAATCCAAAAACAGATTCGAAATCAGAGTTGGGATGCCCAAGATATGGGCTGAATAAACCAAAGGAGCGCGCGAGAGAAGTCGGGAGCACATGTGGCCACAAGGCCTGCCCGTGTGGGAGGCCGTGGGCCCCACGGCCAAGGGAGCCCTCTGATCCCGTGTGGCCCATGTGCCCCCCACAGGGAGGTCATGTGGCACTCTCTCATTCGCTCGAAAAATCTCTCTCTCCTCCTTTTAAACTCATCTCCTTCCCTCCACACTTAGTTGAATTTTGAAGAACATTCATGAAATTTTCTGCAGAATTCTCCAATTTTCGTTTTCTTATTTTGATCATATCTCTCTCATACGAACTCGAAATCAATCGATTCAAAAACCAAAATTATTGGTCTCGAAGAGAGCTACAAACCCCAAGTATTTCCAGAGGTAGCTGACTTCGCCATTTATCTCAGCTGATCCATTTTCAATCCGTGGTCAAGGTTGTCATTTCAACTTCTTCTTTTTCAATTTCATCCTTGATCATCTCTTGATTCTTACTATTTGATTGATGAAATTTGTTGAGAAGTATGTTAGATCACATGCTAGGGTTGTTTGATCATTTGTTAATTGAGATTTAGCTTTGTGATTTGTTTTGAACATATATGTGCTAAACTTGATTGTGTGTGAAATTGATTCTAGAAATTGAATATATGATGTATCTCATATTATTTTCTAGGTTCTATTTCTTGATCTAAGAACTAGGTTTTTAGTGTGATAAATTGAATATTCATACCTTTGTTCTTATTGATTTGCATGTCTTGATTTCTAGATAATTTTGTGATTGTGTGTTGAAATCATATTCTAGACTATCATTGAACATGTACATTTTGCTTGATTGATCATCTAGCTTAATTTGATTGTGTTTGCATCATTTGCATCACTTTAGATCATAGCCTTGCATTAGGTTGAAGTCTCTAGCAAAGTGAGTGAAGCTTTGTGGATAGAGCAAGGAAGACTTGATTAGAGTCGGGAGGACTCGGATAATCAAGCAAGGGAGTCTTGTCTAGGGTCGAGAGGATGCGGATAGGCAAGCAAGAAATCTTCCTAGAGACGTGAGCGTCTTGGATAGGAAGTTGCTTTCTAGAGGTGTAGGACACATCTCGGATAGGAAGTAGGCTTGGTGATTCACTAGCCCGAGGGTAGATTAGGAGTTGATAGCTTGAGCTGATATCATGAGTGATAGCTTGAGTGTGTAAGTCCTTTTTCACATAGTGGATTTCTTTGCCGATGGTTGTGGTATCAACCCGTGGATGTTTCCTCATTGAGGTTTTACCACATTAAAACACTTGTGTTCATTTTTGTTTTTACTTTTCTTTATCTTCCATTTCTTTCATTGATTGCATATCTTGTAAATTGATTAACTCTTGTATAAGTGAAATCAATTAATTTGTCAAATTTAATCAAGTGTGCATTTTCATTGATATATTCCGTATTATTTTTTAATTGGGAGAATTTGGAGCCTATACCTATTCACCCCCCCTCTAGGTATATTTCACTACTACTTAAGGGAAATTTCATTTGGTATCAGAGCGGGTGTCTAGACGCACTTAGATAGATCCTTTCTTTGTAGTGTTTTGTGTTTTTGTTTGTTATAATCATGATTAAGGAAGTGTATTCCTATGTGGCTTCTTTTGTTGAACATATTGACTTAGATGAGAAAAAGATCAATGATCTTACTTTTGAAAATGAATGTTTATCCAAAGTCAATATGTCCCTCAACAAGAAGCTAGAAGATCATGCTCTTGGCTCAAAAGAATTCGATGAACTTAAAGACAAGATTCTAAGTCTAGAATTGAATCTAAAAGATAGCAATGATAGACTTGGTATCTTGAAGCAAGAAATTGAGCAAAGAGATTGTTCTCTTGTTAATGCTAAGAAACTTGAAAATGTGCTTAAATCCAAACTTAATGAGCATTTAAATCAAGAGAAAAAGTATGAACAATGGCTTAATAAATCACGTAAAGATGTTATGTTTAGTGATGACATAGCGGAAAAATATGCCATTGAACTTAGGATGCTTCGTGAGAAACTTGATGAGGCTAATAGGGTGATTAGCAAGATGTCATCTAGTTCTAATAAAGTTGAAACCCTCATTAAAAGTGGAAAGCATCCATGTGTCAAAAGAGGTTTGGGTTATATCAATGAGAAGGAGACTCCTTCATCAAACAAATCTACTTTTGTCAAAGCAAGCATTGAATCAATTGTAGGTACACTCTCTCAAAGTAAAGCTATGAAAGCTACCGGAGATGCCTCTTCATCAACAAGGATGTTCAATGGAAGAACTCAACAACTTAAGCATCAAGAAGCAACAACCTCAAATGAAAGAGGTGGAGCATCAAGGGTTGCTCTTCAAAGAGGTAAAATTGTGAGAAGACCAAATGCTATGAAAGCAAATGCAAATGGTAAATTTCTTAAATTTATTCCTATTTGTCATCATTGTAATATGATAGGACATATTCGACCTAGATGCTTTGAGTATATTTGGAAATGCAAACTTGATAATGCTTTTCATGATATGTCTTTGAATGGACCTAGGCAATCATCCATGAATGGATATAGAAATAGACCTAGGAAGACCTTAGAAAAGCATGTTGTTGAAAAAGTTGTTGATGACTTGCTTGCTAAATCTTGTGTTGTGCCTCACTCTACTACGCATAAGAAAATTGATAATGCTTTGTTTGATATTTTTGAAGATGTGACCAATGAGGTCAAGGTGCATGTTAAAAAGCCTAACATTGAGTCAAAGCATGTTAGAAGTAAGAGTGAGAAGCATGTTGTGAAAAATGTGTGGATTAAAAAAGACACATCTAAATGTAATGTTGCACAATATGCTTTACGTGCCAACTCCTCCTATTCTTGGTACCTAGATAGCGGTTGCTCTAGGAACATGACCAGGAACAAAGAGTTCTTTAAGAATCTTGTTTTAAAGGATGGAGGTTGGGTTACTTTTGGTGATGGTACCAAAAAGCAAGTTCTTAGTAAGGGAACAATTTGTATCCCCGAATTGCCTAAACTTCGCAATAATTTGTATATTGATGGGTTACAAGCTAACTTGATAAGCATTACTCACTTGTGTGAAATTTTTAAAGAAGTTAGCTTTAACAAAGATGTATGCACTATAATTGATAAAGAGGGCAATGTTGTCCTAAGTGTCAAAAGGTCTATAGACAATTGTTATTGTCTTGAGATAGATCCTCTAACTTGCAACATGGCACATGAGTGCAACAAGCTTGATTTGTGGCATCAACGTTTGGGTCACATGAATTTTAAAGATTTGAAAAAGCTTGAAAAACATGGCATTGTTAGAGGTCTTCCTAATCTTGGTAAAAAGCTTAAGGTGGTTTGTGAACCTTGCCAATTAAGTAAGCAAACCAAAGTGTCTCATAAGAAAAATTCTTATATAGCTACCAAGAGACCTTTAAAACTCGTGCATATGGACCTAATGGGGCCAATTCAAACCGAGAGCATTAATAGCAAAAATTACATTTTTGTATGCGTTGATGACTTCTCTAGGTTTACTTGGGTTTATTTTCTTAGAAACAAAACCGAGGCTTTTGATTACTTTAAAAAGTTTTGTAATCAAGTTCAAAATGAAAAAGGTCTTGATATCAAGAAAATATGTCGCATTAGGAGTGATCATGGGACGGAATTTGAAAATGCAAAATTTAGTGAGTTTTGTGATGGTTTAGGGATTTCTCATGAGTTCTCCGCACCTAGAACTCCTCAACAAAATGGTGTTGTTGAGAGGAAAAACTGTGTCTTGCAAGAGATGGCTAGGGTCATGCTCAATAGCAAGAAAGTCCCTAGAAACCTATGGGCCGAGGCGGTCAATACCACTTGTTATGTGTCAAATCGTGTTTTTAATAGGCCCGGCACAAAACAAACGTCCTATGAGCTTTGGAAAGGCAAGAAGCCTAATGTGAGTTACTTCCACACTTTTGAGAGTAAATGTTATATTTTGAATGATAGAGATCACTTAGGAAAGTTTGATGCAAAAAGTGATGTTGGTCTCTTTCTTGGGTATGCTATTAATAGTCGTGCATATAGAGTCTTTAATTTGACTACAAAAACTATTATGGAGTCTATCAATGTGAAGATAGATGATCTTAGCATGCTAAATTTGTGTGATAATAATGGTGTCAATGAACCTAAAGAAAACATGTTGAATGACACTAAAACACCTATTGATGTGGCTAGTAGTGTTTCTAGTCAAGATGATGAAAATGATAGTCATGTTGAAGTTGTAAGTCTAGGGTTGGAAAATGCTTTAAATGATAATCAACAAAATGACCAAGTTGTTGAACATTCTCACCCAAGACTTAAAAACTTACACTATCAAGAAGACATCATAGGTGATTTAAATAAAGGGGTTAGAACAAGAAATCAAATTGCTAACCAAATATCCTATGCTTGCTACACTTCTCAAATTGAACCCAAAAACATTAATGAAGCAATTGTTGATGAATATTGGGTTGGGGCTATGCAAGATGAACTTAATCAATTTGAGAGGAATGAAGTGTGGTCCTTAGTTCCTAGACCCAAAGATATAAATGTGATTGGCACTAAATGGGTGTTTATGAATAAGACCGATGAAAGTGGCAAGATTGTGAGGAATAAAGCTAGACTAGTGGCTCAAGGTTACACTCAAGTGGAGGGTGTTGACTTTGATGAGACGTTTGCCCCGGTTGCTCGTCTCGAGTCCATTAGACTTTTGTTGTCCATTGCATGCATTAAAAAGTTCAAATTATTTCAAATGGATGTCAAAAGTGCTTTCCTCAATGGATACCTTCAAGAAGAAGTGTATGTTGAACAACCTAAGGGTTTTGTAGACCCACACTCTCCTAATCATGTGTTTAAATTGAAAAAGGCTCTCTATGGCCTTAAACAAGCTCCAAGAGCTTGGTATGATAGGTTGACTCAATATCTTATTGACAACCAATATAGGAGAGGTGGCATTGATAGAACTTTGTTTATCAAACATCATGATCATGATATTTTTGTTGCACAAATATATGTTGATGAAATTGTTTTTGGATCTACTAATAAAACCAAGGTTGATGAATTTGTTAGTGTTATGTCAAGTGAATTTGAAATGAGTATGGTGGGTGAGTTGAATTATTTTCTAGGAATGCAAGTAAAGCAAACTAGCATGGGCATAATGTTGAATCAATCTAAATATGCTAAAAAATCTAGTTAAAAGATTTGGCCTAGAAAATGGAAAAGATTTTGAAACTCCCATGAGCACCACTTTAAAACTTGACAAAGATGAAAAAGGGAAAAGTGTTGACCAAAGCCTTTATAGAAGCATGATAGGTAGTCTACTTTACCTAACGGCTAGTAGACCCGACATTTGCTTTAATGTAGGTTTGTGTGCTAGATTCCAAGCAAATCCCAAGGAATCTCACTTAAAAGCCGTCAAGAGGATCATTAGGTACATCAAAGGAACTCATAGTCTTGGTCTATTCTATTCATTTGATACCAATGATATCCTTGTAGGCTATTGTGATGCGGATTGGGCGGGAAACATAGATGACCAAAAAAGCACATTGGGCGGTTGCTTTTATGTTGGTAATAACTTGGTTTCTTGGTCAAGTAAGAAACAAAATTCGGTTTCCCTTTCCTCTTCCGAAGCCGAATACATTGCGGCCGGAAGTGCTTGCACACAATTACTTTGGATGAAACAAATCCTTAAGGATTATGAGATAGAACAAGGAAAAATGACACTTTATTGTGATAACTTAAGTTCCATTAACATCTCTAAAAATCCGGTTCAACACTCCCGTACTAAACACATAGACATTAGGCATCATTTCATTAGAGATCTAGTTGAACATTCTATTGTTACTCTAGAGCATTTGCCTACTAAAAATCAACTTGCGGACTTGTTCACTAAGCCCTTGGACAAAGAGAGGTTTAAAACTCTTAGAATGTCCATTGGGATGATTTGTGTTGATTGATGTCTTTGTGTGATTGTGAGTGGCTTGATGAGCAAAACTTTAATTGAATATCATTGTCTTTAAGAGCTACTCACTTGAGAAGTAATGATCTTTAACAAGTATCTTTTATTGTTTTTAGATCATGCACTTGAGCTTGAAAATCTTATTTTTGAAAAGTGCACTAATGCTTCTCTTGTATGTTTTAGTTTTGAGTTTTTGTGGTTGAATATGTGTAGATAATGGATGCATCTAGAAGTTTATTGTTAAGTACATGATAGATGACCTATGATATGTATCCATTTTGCTTCGGCACTACATAGTAATCAACGAGCACCCTCATGGAAAGGGCTACACACCTTGGTTGTGAAGCCACCCAATGTAGGAAAGGGCTACGTCATTGTGATGAGTGAAAGCCGCCATGAGGAGTAGATGTTTTTGTTAGTAAAATCAAAGAAGTGTTGAAATGAATCATTAAAAAAAAAATCTTTGATTCTAAGCCTAAAAGAAATGAAAAATAAAAGTCTTATTGGTGTATAGTTGAGAATTGTGAAAAAGCTCGGGTTGACAAATAGAAATGGGAAAACGAGCCACATGCACACACACGCTCATATGTTGATATCTATTCATTTTAAAAGCAAAAATCCGGATGAATATCGGTTTGACCTATTTTTGGAAAGGCTTTAGATGGATAGATGTGGATAGAGTTTGCATGTTGATATCACAATTACTCTTACTATATATTTGAGAAGCATTCACACACACACATTTTGCTTATGTGCTTGATTCATTAGAAATGTGAGAATATTTTTGAGAGATTAATGAAAATCTATGATTCTCTCTTGGACTTTGACAAGTTATAAAATATTTTCTTTTATTGCTTGATTGTGTGATTGTGTGAAGTCCCTTGTGAACAAATCTACTTGTTGATAATATGTGGAGCATATGTTAAGGGGGAGCTTTAGTTTATTCAACTTTCGCTTTCTATACGATTTGTTTGCTTAATATCTTGTTCTTTATCTCTTGTGTCCCTTGTCTATTCCTTGACAAAAAGGGGGAGAAAATGTATACCTCACCATGTTTGATATTGGGGAGATTTTGTATACTTCACACCTTGTGTGGAAAAATGTTCCAATCGTGTGAATCATATTCCTCTTTGTGCTTAATTGTGACTTTGTCTTAAGGTGGAGAATTCTTGTCTTAAGGGGGAGAAAGAATTCTTTCTTGATAATGTTAAGGATAGTTGGTCCTTGGGAATTGGAAAACTAAGGGAATGCTTTAATATGAACATATTTTATTCACTTGAGATAATGCATTTGTGTATGAGATAAGGGATATCTTCTATGTTTGTTGTTTGGTTAAATAACTTACCATTCTTCTTTAGAGAAGATCTCTTGTTTGGTTGCTATTTTCTCTCATAGGTACTTTGAAGACCGAAAGAGGAATTCTTGAAGACTTAAAGACTTTTTAGTGTAGGAATTTCTTTGTAATGTGAGATTGAGAGTATGCTATCATCTTGAGTTTATTTGAGTGAAACATTGTATGGTGAGGTTGAGTATTTTTGCCATGGAATAGCCAAAGGGGGAGATTGTAAGGTTTATGATTTGTATTAGCTTGATTCCATTGCAAAACACTCTATGTTTGTATTAGTTGTTGCTTAGGACATTATTTGAAGAAAGGAAGCTTAAAAAGTGAAGAGCAACGTCTAGTGCAAAAGTCGTCTTCAAGAGGTGAAAAACGTCAAAGGTAAATCTTGACTTCTATCCTCTTGCAAGGCGTTAGCGCACACACACACAATTCATACATGTGTGTCCCTGCATCGTGGTTCAAACATTTGGTATAACACATTCACACACTTCATAGTATGCTCATGCATTGATCTTGTATTGACAAACATTGTGAAATTGCATGCTTTGTGACTATCTCTTTGATATGGCATGCTTGTGTGAATATGTGTTTATTTGTTTGTGTATTTTTGAGTTTAGGACTTGAACATGTTCTTATTTAATGCCTTATTGAGTTCCGGTCGTTTCGGTTACTCATTCATAAGGTTTCGAGTCCAAACAAGTTGACTATGCTACTTTTCGTTCTCATTTGTTGTGTTGACTTCATTGTCTTTCTCAACCATTTTTTAAAGTTGTGTAGTTGTAGTCGTGCGTGAGGGAGTCACGGTTCGTAATCCGAAAATGGATTCGAAATCGGAGTTCGGATTCCCAAGATATGGGCTGAATAACCAAAGAAGCGCGCGAGAGAAGTCGGGAGCACGTGTGGCCAAAAGGCCTACCCGTGTGGGAGGCCGTGGGCCTCACGGCCAAGGGAGCCCTCTGCTCCCGTGTGGCCCACGCGCCCCCCATGGGGAGGTGACATGGCATGCTCTCATTCGCTCGAAAAATCTCTCTCTCTCCTCCTTTTAAACTCATCTCCTTCCCTCCACACTTAGTTGAATTTTGAAGAACCTTCACGAAATTTTCTGCAGAATTCTCCAATTTTCGTTTTCTTATTTTGATCATATCTCTCTCATACGAACTCGAAATCAATCGATTCAAAAACCAAAATTGTTGGTCTTGAAGAGAGCTACAAACTCCAAGCATTTCCAGAGGCAGCTAACTTCGCCATTGTGCTCAGCTGATCCATTTTCAGTCCGTGGTCAAGGTTGTCATTTCAACTTCTTCTTTTTCAATTTCATCTTTGATCATCTCTTGATTCTTACTATTTGATTGATGAAATTTGTTGAGAAGTATGTTAGATCACATGCTAGGGTTTTTTGATCATTTGTTAATTGAGATTTAGCTTTGTGATTTGTTTTGAACATATATGTGCTAAACTTGATTGTGTGTGAAATTGATTCTAGAAATTGAATATATGATGTATCTCATATTATTTTCTAGGTTCCATTTCTTGATCTAAGAACTAGGTTTTTAGTGTGATAAATTGAATATTCATACCTTTGTTCTTATTGATTTGCATGTCTTGATTTCTAGATAATTTTGTGATTGTGTGTTGAAATCATATTCTAGACTATCATTGAACATGTACATTTTGCTTGATTGATCATCTAACTTAATTTGATTGTGTTTGCATCATTTGCATCACTTTAGATCATAGCCTTGCATTAGGTTGAAGTCTCTAGCAAAGTGAGTGAAGCTTTGTGGATAGAGCAAGGAAGACTTGATTAGAGTCGGGAGGACTCGGATAATCAAGCAAGGGAGTCTTGTCTAGGGTCGAGAGGATTCAGATAGGCAAGCAAGAAATCTTCCTAGAGACGTGAGCGTCTTGGATAGGAAGTTGCTTTCTAGAGGTGTAGGACACATCTCGGATAGGAAGTAGGCTTGGTGATTCACTAGCCCGAGGGTAGATTAGGAGTTGATAGCTTGAGCGGATATCATGAGTGATAGCTTGAGTGTGTAAGTCCTTTTTCATATAGTGGATTGCTTTGCCAGTGGTTGTGGTATCAACCCGTGGATGTTTCCTCATTGAGGTTTTACCACGTTAAAACATTTGTGTTCATTTTTGTTTTTACTTTTCTTTATCTTCCATTTCTTTCATTGATTGCATATCTTGTAAATTGATTAACTCTTGTATAAGTGAAATCAATTAATTTGTTAAATTTAATCAAGTGTGCATTTTCATTGATATATTCCGCATTATTTTTTAATTGGGAGAATTTGGAGCCTATACCTATTCACCCCCCCTTTAGGTATATTTCACTACTACTTAAGGGAAATTTCACCTAGGCGTATAGTTAGACATAGACTCCGATAGAGCGGGGTACACGGGAGGTGTATGCACTCTTGAGGAATTTCTAATCTACCATCGATGTTGGTTGTGTGTGGTGTCCAATATATGGTGGTTTCGCATCATTGAGGGATTTCACACTTTCCAATAGGGTTGGGTAGGCTTAGACTTCACTAGGTTGGGTGAGTTAAAGATTGGTCACTTTGTGAATGTTCTATGTTTACTTTCCAATAATATAGTACCCAATGGTTGTAGTTCAACCCGTGGATGTTTCCTCCTTAGAGGTTTTACCACGTTAAAAAATCTCTTGTGTTAATTCTTCCTATCTCTTTCTCTTTTATTTTAATTGTATATTTTATTATCTTGATTCATAATATTCATATGCAAGACTTTGTATAGTGTGATTAGTAAATTCATTCTATTGATCAATTTTGTATCTATGATTCTTTTGTATATTGTAATTTTTGTTTAGTGACATTTTGTTCACTCTTGTAACTCATTGAACATCTAATGAAATACAAGCTTATTTTGTTGTTATATTTATTTGTTCTTATACCTGACATAACTAGTTGATATACTTAGACTTTGATCTTATGATTGTATTATCGTATTGTCTATGTATGTCTTCCTTGGCTGATTGTGTTGTGTGTAAGGCTACCTTGAAGGACAAACGAAAGTTTGTTCAAGGGATTGAAAAAGGTGTAAAAACCTATTCACCCCCCCCCCCCCTCTTTAGGTATGCTTTAAGCAATTTAACTTCGTTTGTATACTTTCAATTGGTATCAGAGCGGGTCGTCGGACGGCACTCGACGAGATCCGGTTTATACTTACGAGTGGATTGCTTAGGTTTTTGCTAGTATGGTTTTCCAAGATGATGTGTTGACCGAAGGGGCTTCGAATTCTAGGCCTCCTCTTCTTAGGGGTCACAACTATGGGTTTTGGAAATTGAGGATGAAGGCTCACATTCGATCTATTGATGAGATAGCTTGGATGACCGTTGAAGAAGGTTACCTTGCTCCTAACAAGATTGAGGATGGAGTGACCGTTTCCAAGCCTAGGAGTGAGTGTTCTACTAATGAGTTTGAGTTAGCAAAATGGCATCATTGGGCGGTGAATGCTATTTTCAGAGGTGTTGATAGTAGGCAATTTTCCTACATTCAAAACCTAGAAACCGCTAAGGAGGCATGGGAGGCTCTCCAAGTCACCAATGAGGGGACTAAAGCGGTGAAGAAGTCTCATCTTCAATTGCTCACTTCCCAATTTGAGGTTTTGCAAATGGGTGAGGAAGACAAGTTTGTTGACTTCCAAGATAAGCTACTAGACATCGCCAACCAATGCCAAGCACTTGGTACTCCTATCTCCGGTGAGAGGCTAAATTGGAAGATTCTTAGATCACTTCCAAAGAGGTTCAAAGCCAAGGTTACCGCCATTGAAGAGAGCAAAGACGTTGACATCATGAGCATAGATGAGTTGCTAGGATCTCTTCAAACTTTTGAGGCGTGTATGAAACCAAAGGCTAAGAACAAGGGTTTAGCTCTCAAGGTTGTCAAGGAAGCTAGTAGTAGCGATGATGATGAGGAGATGGCGTTATTGGTTAGGAAGTTTAGGAAGTTCATGAGGAAAGGTGCCAAGTCAAGTGGCAAGTACTCAAGGGACAAGGAAGTCAAGAAGTCCTTTACTCCACCTCATGAGAGGAGTGGCCATGCTAAGAGCAATAGGAAGGTTCAATGCTTCAAGTGCAAGAAGCTTGGACATTATGCTTCGGATTGTCCTAGTGGTGATTCTAAGAAGGACAAGAAGGGAAAGGCTATGGCGGCTACATGGAGTGAAGATGATGACTCTAGTGATGAGGAGAGCTCAAGTGATGAGTCTTCTAGTGAAGAAGAGCTAGTGAGCAACTTTGTTGCATTCATAGCTTCTCACTCTACTCTAGAGGATGTAACTCAAGATTCGTTGGATAAGGAGATTGATCAAAGTCATCAAGAGTGTTTAAATGATAATCCATCCTACATTGATCTTTTGGCTAAGGTGAAGTTTCTTAAGGAGAAGTTGAAAATAGCCTTAAGTGAGATTGATGAGAAGGAGGACTTGATCAAGATTCAAGTGGATGAGTTTGTTACTACAACTCGTAGGCTCTTGCGTGAAAAGAATGCTATTGAAAAGAAGCTTTGCGAAGTTGAGGGTATTTTGCTTGAAAAGGATAGGATCATCTCTAATATGAACTTAGGTAGCTCAAGTGTAGTGGTGGTTGAAGAGAAGCTCATAGAAGCATCACTTCCTACTAGCGAAGCTATCATTGAAGAGAAAGCTCTTAAGAAGAGACGTTCCAAGAAGAAGAACAAATTGAAGAAAAGTACCCCTTGAAACTCCCATTTGTCCTCCACCACCACCGGAAGGTAAAATCTCTCCTTTTGTTCCCATATGTCATTTTTGCAATACCTTAGGCCATATCAAGCCCAAGTGCTATAAATTCATTGAATATTGCAACTTAGAAAATGCATCTAGGAATAGAGAGATTGGACCTAATTCTATGCATGCTAAAGCTTTTGAATATGGAAAGCATGATAATTTTTCAAAGCAGGTTAAGAATGTCCGGAAGGTGAAGAATGCATATCCTTCAAAATTTGACCATGCATGTGTTGCTAACAATGTTAAGATAAAGAGTATTAATGATATTATTGTGAATCAAGTTGTGGAAGAACTTTACTCTAGGTTCAACATTGTGGTCAAAGAGAATCTTGATGATGTTCGTGTATGTCCACCCAATACAAAATTTGTCAAGGGTGAGTGCTCTTACCATTACTGTAAGTTGCACATGTGAGTTAGCTTTAAGACTAGTGCTGTTGATAAGAAGCTTAGCTTTTTGCTTTGTATCTTTACAACTTGACATGAACTTAGCTATCTCACTTTGTTTGTTATGATAGTCAAAATTTGTTGATTAACTTTTGAGAAGCTTTTTTTGGAATCTATATGGTAACATTGTTGTTATGGCTTTTAGAGAAAGTTATTTTTTTTTGTTTGTTTGAGTTGGATTACATTGTCTTTAGTCTCTTGGAATCGACACACCTATAACTTGTAGTCATGAGGACTTACAAGCCAAGAGGACTCATAAAAAGGGTGAAGGCATTGTATTTGGTGAAAATAGCTTGCGAAGGTATCTCTATATCATATTGCTTGCTTACTTGATTTTTCATCTATCAACTCATTGTTTGTATCACATTCATGAAGCATGTCATAATTGAGAACTAGTATAGTGTTTATATGGTCCTCTTTGACATTTGCTAGTTTAAGATCTTTTGGTGATAAGTGTTCACATTGATCTTATTTCATGAAGTGTGTTGTTATTTGTATGATTGTTGAGTGGCTAATTTTTGAATAATGTGAGCTTTATATTCTTTGATAGCTACTCTCTTGAGAAGTAGAGATCTTAAGTAAGTCTCTTTACTTGCTTCTAGATCATGTGCTTTTAAGCCTTGAAATTGGTTTCAAAAATGCACTTTGCTTCTCTTGTATGTTTTGTTAAGTATGTTGAGCTTGATTGATGTTCGCTTTGGATACACCTTGAAGTCCTAAGGACTAATACATTTAAAAATGACCAATGGTTGGTATCCATTTGCTTCGGCAACATAGAACTCAACGAGCACCCTCATGGAAAGGGCTACACACCTTGGTTGTGAAGCCACCCAATGTAGAAAAGGGCTACGCCATTGTGATGAGTGAAAGCCGCCATGAGGTGTATATGTTTTTGTTAGAAAAATCAAAGGAGTGTTGAATTGAATCATAAAAAAAAAATCTTTGATTCAAGCCTAAATAAAAAAAAAAGGCTTTTGGAGTATAGTTGAATAATCAAATGAGCTCAGGTTGACAAATAGAAATGGGTTGACGAGCCACATGCACACACACGCTCACATGTTGAAATCTATTCTCTTTATAAGCAAAATTTCGGATGATAACCGGTTTGACCTTTTTATGGAAAGGCCTAAGATGAATAGATGTTGAAATTGTATGCATGCTTGATTATCAAACTACTTCTTTTCATATACTTGAAGCAAAATCTTCACACACTCACGTTTGCTTAATTAGTATTTTTGATACTTTAGCAATTTTTGATGACATATGAGAGTGATTGAAAATCTTGATGTAACTCTCTTAGATATGTGAAGATTATTTGCAAATCTAATAAAATCTTGATGTAATCTTGACTTGGACTCTTGTGTTGGATCCTATGTTTATGATGTGCTTAAGAGTAGAAATTGGAATTCATGGGTGAACATGTTAGGAATCTCTAATGAGACCGTTGTTAGAGAGTTTTATCATGCTTACAAATCTAGTTCTACTGTGACGAGTGCTACTCTAAGCATAAGGAAAGTTGTCTTTAGAGTTTGTTCTAGGAAGGTTAATGAATTTCTAGACTTGCCCGATGACATTGAATCGGAATTCCTTGATGTTGACATCTTGGAAAACCTTGATTTAATGGGTAGGACTCTATGTGATGATAGTAATTTTGTGTGGGGGAAACGTGCTTTTATTAAGCAAGGTGAGCTAACAAAAATTAGTGCATTTTGGCATTTATTTGTGTGCTCCAATCTTGTTGTTTCTACTAATGCTTCAGAGCTTAATAGAGACAAAATTAAGATTGTATATGCCTTGGTGACTAACAAACCTATAAACCTTGGTGAATTGCTTGTGGAGCAAATTGAAATTGTGGCTTGTACTAGTCGTTTGGATAAGAAATTGGCTTTTCCGAGGTTTATAACTCAATTGTGCTTAGCTAAAGGTGTGAGGAATCTTGATGGTGATGTTATGCTTCCTCCCTTAGAGAAGTTGAGTGAGAAACGTATGGCATCCATGTCATACAAGGACAAGGGAAAGTCTAATGATGTGTTTAGGCTTTTTGGTGATTCTCTTGATTCTAACCATGTCCCTAGCTCACCCGCTCTTCCTAGTTGGGCTTTAAAATTGAGGAATGAGGTTGAAGAATCTCGTAGGTTGATTGAGGCGTCACAAAGGAAGATTGAAGACCTTAGTGCCAAGCTTGTTGTTCAAGATGAAAGGATCAAAGAGTTGGAAAGAAAATCAACTCCAACAAGGCAATATGTGAGATCCGCACACCGTTCTTCTTTCCTTGGTGGCACAAGTGGCTAGAGAGCTTCATGAGGTATATTTTCTTACTCTTTCCCTTTGGCTTCATATCATGTCAAAAAGGGGGAGAAATATGAGAAACACATGGGAGAAATCTAGCTTACTTAGTCTCATTTTAGTTGTTTTATATGTTTGTATATTTGGTATCTAGCTTGAACTATGGCATGTAATATTTTTTTTTGTTGTTGAATCTTGGCTTAGAATATTTTGATGGATAGTATGTATTAAAGGGGAGCATACTTTATCCATTTGAACTTATATGTTACTATTTTCTTGCCTAAGATTGGATATTGCCATATTTGTTGTCTCTTGGATATTCTTGTGCTTTCAAGTTCTTTTTAGGTGATATCAAGAGAAGACCAAGTTGAAGTTCAAGACTTGTTTTGGTTGTTAATTTGTGTCTATATGTGTAACTCATTGTACTTATTGTGACCAAATTTTCTTTGTAATTGTTTTAGTGTTTGTTTAGGGGTTTTGACATGGAATTTGCCAAAGGGGGAGATTGTAAGGTTTATAGTTAGTGTTGGCATCAATTCCATATCAAAATATGTTTATCTTGTAATGTTTAGTGGTTAGTATATTGAAGAATTTAGAAGACGAAAGACGTCTCAACCACAATTCATTCAAGAAGCCGGTTTTTAAGAGATTCATACTTCATTGGTCAACAAAGGTATTAAAGGACCTCATATCTCTTACAAGGCTGGGCACACATACACACATAGCATTCTTGTGTGTTCCTTCATGATTTAATTTCATTTACATATCACTTTCACACACTTGGCAAAATATGCTCATGCATTCATATTATGTTGATAAACTTTGTGTTTTGCATTTTCTAGGACTATGTCCGGAAACTAGCATATGTGTGTGTCTTTGTGTTTGTATGTTTCCATATTTTTGTATTTGGACTTGAACATGCTCTATTATGATTCCTTATTGAGTTCCGATCATTTCGGTTACTCATTCATGTAGTTTCGAGTCCAAACAATGTAGCTACGCTACTTTTCATTCTCATTCGTTGAGTTGACTTTATCGACGTTTTCTGAGATGATTTCTCAACCATTTTTTGAAGTTGTGTAGTCATCATCGTGTGTGAGAGAGTAACGGTTCGTAATCCAGAAACGGATTCAAAATCGGAGTTCGGATGCCCAAGATACGGGTTGAAGAACCGAGGGAGCGCGCGAGGAGACAGCCCAGGCTGTGAGGCCACTTGGGCTGGCCGTTGGTGTGGCCGTGGGCCCCACGGCCTGGAGGAGCCTCTTCCCCCGTGTGGACCACGCGCCCCCCACAGCCAGGGGGTG
This sequence comes from Acer saccharum, assembly GCA_030490815.1. Classification (NCBI taxonomy): domain Eukaryota; kingdom Viridiplantae; phylum Streptophyta; class Magnoliopsida; order Sapindales; family Sapindaceae; genus Acer; species Acer saccharum. The sequence continues at coordinate 7,162,130 of CM059875.1, read as the reverse complement.
ACATGGCCTCACACCATTAGTTGGCTTGGCCTTCTCTCTCCTCCTATTTCTTCCCTCTCTCTCTCCATTTGAAAAATTAAGAAGAAAAATTTCAGTTTTCCCGTAAGAAAATTCTCTCCAGATTTCAGATTTTCAAAACACCATATCTTCCTCATCTGGAGACGGATTTGAGTGATTCAAGTTGGAGAGTGTTCGTATTTGAGTCCTCTATCATCTCCAAGTGGTTTGGTGGCTGTTTGATCGTGATTTCTAGTGGTTCAACACTGATTTCCGAACCAGCTGCAGAATCCGAGGTAATGGACTTAACTTTGGGATTTCTTTCTTTTTGACCTTCCATTTGCTTGGGGTTTCTTCTTCTATATCTATGTTTATGTTTGGTAAAAGCTATTGAGAAAGATAGCTTGATTATCATTCTAATTGAAAGTCAATTTGTGGACTAATGTTGACTAGATTCTATGATTCTAGGTTTTACATATGTTTGTGAGTTGTATTGTGATTAGAATGGCATCTTAGGTTGTTTGGAACTTAATTGAATTAATTTTGTGTTAAATGACCTTGAGATTTGATTTGATCCTTTGATTGAAGAAATCTAGGATTTGTGTATTTGTTTGTGATTTAGAGAATCTAGGTTTTGATTGATGAAAATCTCAAATCCTTGCTCTATATTTTTGACTAGAATATTGATTGATTTTAATCTCATATATCTAGCATTTAATTGTATATTGATAGCATCTTGAATTTGTACTTCATGAATATATTTTGATTCAAGTATTGTATATGTGAATGAGACTTTGAGCGTATGTGTTTGGTGTTTCACATGCTTAGGTTTTTTATTCTCGTATTTTGCATCTAGACTTGATTACTTGTGATATCACATGTTTAGGTCTATTTGTGCCATAGAATGTATTGATCACATGTTCTATGTTGTATTGATTGTTTGCATCATTTGCATTCACATGATCACACTAGGAAGTCCTTGTAAAATGCATGAAGTCTTGGTTAGAGTCGGGGTGACTCGGATAGCCAAGCAAGAAGTCTTGCCTAGAGTCGGGATGACTCGGATAGGTAAGCAAGGAGTCATGGCTAGAGTCGAGAGGACTCGGATAGTCATGCATGGGAGGCTCCCTAGAGGCAAGAGTGCCTTGGATAGCGAGTTGGCTATTGTATTGGTAGGCCTAGGCGTATGGTTAGACATAGACTCTGATAGAGCTGGGTACACGGGAGGTGTATGCACTCTTGAGGAATTTCTAATCTACCATCGATGTTGGTTGTGTGTGGTGTCCAATATATGGTGGTTTCGCATCATTGAGGGATTTCACACTTTCCAATAGGGTTGGGTAGGCTTAGACTTCACTAGGTTGGGTGAGCTAAAGATTGGTCACTTTGTGAATGTTCTATGTTTACTTTCCAATAATATAGTACCCAATGGTTGTAGTTCAACCCGTGGATGTTTCCTCCTTGGAGGTTTTACCACATTAAAGAATCTCTTGTGTTAATTCTTCCTATCTCTTTCTCTTTGATTTTAATTGTATATTTTATTATCTTGATTCATAATATTCATATGTGTTGTATTGTGAAGCAAGACTTTGTATAGTGTGATTAGTGAATTCATTCTATTGATCAATTTTGTATCTATGATTCTTTTGTATATTGTAATTTTTGTTTAGTGACATTTTGTTCACTCTTGTAACTCATTGAACATCTAATGAAATACAAGCTTATTTTGTTGTTATGTTTATTTGTTCTTATACCTGACATAACTAGTTGATATACTTAGACTTTGATCTTATGATTGTATTATCGTATTGTCTATGTATGTCTTCCTTGGCTGATTGTGTTGTGTGTAAGGCTACCTTGAGGGACAAACGAAAGTTTGTTCAAGGGATTGAAAAAGGTGTAAAAACCTATTCACCCCCCCCCCCCCCCCTTAGGTATGCTTTAAGCAATTTAACTTCGTTTGTATACTTTCAGTTAGGTTTATAGTTTGTGTTGGCATATATTCCTTATCAAAACGTGTTTCTTTTGTAATGTTTAATGGTCCGTATGTTGAAGATTTATGAAGACGAAGAAAGTCTTGGCACAATTCATGCAAAATGCCGGCTTCAAAGAGATATGTGCTTCATTGATCATCAAAGGTAATATAAGACCTCATATCTCTTACAAGGCTAGGCACACACACACACATGGCATCCTTGTGTATTCCTTCAAGGTTAAACATCATTTATATATCACTTTGACACACTTAATAATATATGCTCATGCATTTATACTATCTTGACAAACTTTGCTTATTGCATGTTCTATGACTATGTCTAGGAAATAGCATATGTGTATGTCTTTGTGTTTTTATGTTTCTATATTTTTGTATTTGGACTTGAATATGCTCTATTATGATTCCTTATTGAGTTCCGATCGTTTCGGTTACTCATTCATTTAATTTCGAGTCCAAACAATGTAGCTACGCTACTTTTCGTTCTCATTCGTTGAGTTGACTTCATCGTCATTTTTACCATTTTTCAAAGTTGTGTAGTCTTCGTTGTGTGTGAGGGAGTCACGGTTCATAATCCGGAAACGGATTCGAAATCAGAGTTCAAATGCCCAAGATACGGCTGAAGAAGGTGAGGGCGAAAGTGGCCAAGAGGCCACGTGTGCCCCAAGTCGTGTGGGAGCCGTGGGCCCCACGGCCAGAGGGGATCTCTGCCCCCGTGTGGCCCACGTGCCCCCCACGGGGCTAGGCTGAGGTGGCCCTCTTTGATTGGCCAAAAATTGCCTTCTCTCTCCTCCTTTTTATTTCCCTCTATTCCCTCCATTTGTTTTCAAGAAGAAAAGTTTGTAAAATCCCGTCAGATTTTTCTCCCAAATTTTCTCATCTTCCAAACACCATAACTTCTTCATACGAAGTCGGATTTGAGTGGTTCAAGTTGGAGAATGTTCGTAATCGAGTCCTCTACCTTTTCGGTTTGGTGGCTGTTTGATTGACATTTCTGGTGGTTACACACAGAAATCCGAACCAGCTCGTGAATATAAGGTATTGGTCTTATCTTTGGGGTTTCTTTCTTTTTAACCTTCAATTTGCTTGGGGTTTCTTCTTCTATATGTATGTTTATGCTTGGTGAAAGCTATTAAGAAAGATAGCTTCATAATTATTCTAATCAAAAGTCTATTTAGAGACAAATGTGGACTAGTTTCTATGATTCCAGGTTTTTCACATGTTTGTGAGTTGTATTGTGATTAGAATGACATCTTAGGTTGTTTGTGACTTGATTAAATCAATTTTGTGATAAATGACCTTGAGATTTGATTTGATCCTTTGATTGATGAAATCTAGGATTATTGTATTTGTATGTGTTTTAGAGCAATCTAGGATTTAATTGATTTATATCTTGAATCCTTGCTCTATATTTTTTGCTAGAATATTGATTGATTAAATCTCATATATCTAGCATTTTATTGTATGTTGATAGCATCTTGAACTTGTACTTCATGAATATATTTTGTTCAAGTGTTGTATGTGTGAATGAGACTTTGAGCTTATGTGTTTAGTGTTTACACATGCTTTAGGTTTTATTCTTGTATTTTGCATCTAGACTTTTATTACTTGTGATATCACATGTTTAAGTCTATTTGTACCATGGAATGTATTGATCACATGTTCTATGTTGAATTGGTTGTTTGCATCATTTGCATTCACATGATCACACTAGGAAGTCCTTGTAAAAGGCATGAAGTCTTGGTTAGAGTCGGGATGACTCGGATAGTCAAGCAAGAAGACTTGCCTAGAGTCAGGATGACTCGGATAGGTAAGCAAGAAGTCATGGCTAGAGTCGGGAGGACTCGAATAGTCATGCATGGGAGGCTCCCTAGAGGCATGAGTGCCTTGGATAGGGAGTTGGCTATTATATTGGAAGGCCTAGGCGTATGGTTAGACATAAACTCCAAAAGAGCGGGCTACACGGGAGGTGTATGCACTCTTGAGGAATTTCTAATCTTCCATCGATGTTGGTTTTGTGTGTTGTCCAATATATGGTGGTTTCGCATCATTGAGGGATCTCATACTTTCCAATAGGGTTGGGTAGACTTAAACTCCACTAGGTTGGGTAAGCTAAAGATTGGTCAATTTGTGGATTCTCTATTTTTATCATCCAATATATATAGTACCCTAATGGTTGTATTTCAACCAGTGGATGTTTCCTCCTTGGAGGTTTTACCACGTTAAAAAATCTCTTGTGTTAATTCTTCCTATCTCTATCTTTTATATTTTATTTGTGTATGTTATTATCTTGTTTCATATTACTCACTTGTGATGTATAGTGAAGCAAGTATTTGTAAAGTGTGATTTGTGGATTCATTCTTTTGATCATTTTTGTATATATGATTCTTTTGTATATTGTAATTTTTGTATAGTGATATTTGATCACTCTTGTAACTCATTGAACATCTATTGAAATACAAGTATTCTTTGTTATTGTGTTTATTTGTTCTTATACCTCACACAACTAGATGATATACTTAGACCTTGTTCTCATGATTATATTCTCATATTGTCTATATATGTCTTTCTTGGTTTATTTTGTTGTGTGTAAGGCTACCCTCTCTCTAGGTATGCCTTAAGCAATTTAACTACATTTGTATACTTTCAATCTAGTTTATTGAAATGCCATGACATGTTTAGGCATTAGGATGTAAAGCCATGAAGTCTCTTCATGCATGTTTAAATGATTGCATCATGTTCATTGAAATACCACAAAATGTTTAGGCATTAGGATGCAAAGCCATGAATTCTATTCATGCATGTATTAATTGAGTGCATCTTGTTCAATGACAGTGCCATGACATGTTACGCATTGGGATGCATTCACATCCCACACTTGCACTTCATGTATGTTAGTCTTAAGTATGGTGTTATTTGTTTCCGTTTGTGTGATTGGAAACGTCCGCGCTTGCACGATGGTGTGCATGTCTTAGCGATGGTTGACCTTGAGAAGGTCTTATTCTTCTCTTGTGTAAGGTCTCATTTATTAATTGGCTCATTTCTTGGACAAACCACAATTGGGGTTCATTGTAAGGGTAGCTTAGGTATTGGTGTTTAAGTTCAATGCCCTTTCAAGACCTTATCTTGATAAGCACCTAAGGTAAAATTCTAAGTGCTTACTTGCTTTGAAGAGATAGTTGCACACACTCACAACTCATGCATATGTTTAACTCTTGTATGTTGTATGTCTAATTTGTGTGCATTAATCTCTCTTCTTGCATGTTTACATGATTGCATTTTGTATGTCCAATGCCATGACATGGTTAGGCTTAGGATTGCATACTTTGCAAATGGCGCTATTCACAGTGCTCTACAGAAGCATTGTACGAACAGCGCCCATCTCAAACCTGATGGAAAATGGTTTTTAATTGATCAGACCTAATGCATTTAATTGTAAGCGTTGTACGGTCGCTGTTCAATAACGCTCTATGTACAGTGCCTATCTAAAACTCGAGAGGATCAAAATTGTGGCGTTGTTCAGGCACTCTACGAACAGCGCCTATGAAGAATGTTGCTTGGTAAGTTTTTCACTAATATCTTATATATTTTGTGTCTTTCTTAATAAGTAATCTCATTTATTACTTGTATATTTTTCATATATATTTTGGATATAAGATTGAAATTAGTGTATTGATTGTTTGAGAGTTGTATTGTGATAGCTATCTAGGTTTTCATAATCTATGTTTAGCTAAGCTATTTGACATGTCATTTAGCCATTGATATCTAGGTTTATCTTAATTGCAATATTGTCATTCTAGATAAGCATATAGAGTTACCTAGCTCTAATTGCATTTTTGGATATTTCATATATTCACTTAGGTTGTATTATCTCTTCATTGAGAAGTGAGACTTGTGTAGCTTCCGGGATTAGGTTGCTTAAATCACAAGCAATTGGACTAGGTTCACTTATACTGGGATTAGGTAGGTGTGTTATTATATACCAGGATTAGGTTGTAATCTTTAACACATTTAGTGGATTCGAGGTTCGAGTGTGGTGCACTTACTAGCCCGTGGTTTTTCCCGTGAGGGTTTCCACGTAAATATCAAGTGTTATTTATATTCCGCACCATATTACACTTGTTATATTATATTGACTATTATGGGTATTTTTATAATCTTAACCATACACGAAAATTGGGTAAAATCGGATAAAATCTATCAACCCCCCCCCCCCCCCCCCCCCCCCCTTCTAGATTAATATTGAACACACCGAGTATTTGTTTCTATTGGTATCAAAGCGGGTTCCTAGATATACTTAGGTGACCTTGCTCATTTTGGTGTGTTTTGTATTTTGTGTGATTTTTGATCATTCATACATTTGCATTCATTTCATTCATACATAAACACTATGAGTGGAAACGGTGGAAATGGTGGTGGCAACGAGGGTGCTTCTAGCACAAGGCCTCCACTTCTTACCGGGTTGAATTATGCCTCTTGGAAAGGCAAGATGGTGTTGTACATATGTCAAATCCATGACCGGGCTTGGATGGTGGTTGAAGACGGTTATACATCACCCATGATGACTCCTACGAGTGGATGAGAGGATGTGCTCAAGCCAAAAACGCAATGGAACGCGTAAGAGTTTGAGTTATCAAAATGGAATAGGAAGGCAATGCATGCCTTCCTATGTGCAATGGATGAGAATCAATATAAGTTGATTCAAAATACTAGGATAGCTAAGGAGGCATGGGACATCCTAGAGGTTGCACATGAAGGAACCGAAGTTGTAAAGGACTTAAAGCTTTAAGTTCTCCAAACGCAATTCGAATTGCTTAGGATGGATAAGAACGAATGCTTCAACGACTTCGAAGTAAGGTTGATGGACATTGTGAACCAAAGTCATCAACTTGGTGACCCGTACTCGGATAGGAGGATCAAGCAAAAGATTATAAGATCGCTTCCTGAGAGGTTTGAGTCCAAGGTGACGGCTTTAAAGGAGAATATCACATTCAAGGATATGATCGAAGCCGAATGAGGTGATTGGAAGACTACTAGCTTATGAGTCTAGAAAGGGTCCTACCTCCACACCTCCTAAAAAGCAAAAGGGAATTGCTTTGAAAGCCTCCAAAGATGAGAAGGAGGAGAATGATGACTCAGACGAAGAAATGGCCTTACTGATGAGAAGGTTCAAGAAATTCTACAAGTCCGAGAAGAAGGGTTTCGGATCCAAGGGCCAAGACTTCAAAAAAAAGACTCCATTCAAGAAGTTTGAGCCTAAACAAGAGAAGACCGAAAGGAAAGGGGTCTGATGCTATGAATATGGTGGGATAGGTCACTATTGTTAGGATTATGCTCAATAGCAAGAGTGTAATGTTGTAATTGACAATCTTTTCATATTAATAAAGTGATTTCTAGTTTAACAAATCTTATAGCATTTATAGTTTAATATTATAATTGTCAAAGTAAATAATCATAAGGTCTAAAGACTATGAGAAAAGAAGAATTGTTCATACATCTGGATATGTATGAGGTAGACACAATTCTTTAGTTAGTCTTGAATAACGTTCACAACTTAAGTTAAAGGTTGGGAACCTTTATCTTGTTAAAGTTGTAGAATTCTTTTGCTAGCATTTGAGTGGGATCAAATGAGATATGATGAGTCTAAAATCATCGGAGTGTCTTCGAGCAAAAGAATCTAGTGCACTGGGTGCATTGAACTGGATCACAATGAAAAGCTTTATCTAGAACCGTCAATAGATAATAGTCTTTTCATTATCAGGACAATCAGAGAGTCTATCTTAATCCTGAAATAAATGATGGACTTATGGTTGCAAGTGATATCATTTGAGTTATCAATGAGTACGATTATATAGCATAGTCTATCCTCGATAGTTTGGTGATATTCATTTGTTAATCGATAGAGGACTTCATTTATAGATATAGACATCGTGGCTCCATTTATTAAATGAGAGTATAATATCATCATATGGATGTTTTGAGGTAATTAGATATTAAATCTCAACGTTGAGTTTTCGATAGTGTCTATTGAAAACATGGCTTCTGGACAAGTCAAAATATCCAAGTTCAAAACGTGGTCATATGAGTAAATATGGTAACTTGGAGAGTTATAGGCGGTCTATGAACTCTTGGAGATTACTGATATTAATCACGAGGATACACTATCTCCAATATGATTGTCTAGGGTATGAATGAGGAACATCTTCTTATTCTATCTTTATTTAAGAGTTCAATTTTAGCTCTTTAGTGGAATGAGTTAAAATTAATGGATCGAACCTAAGTGAATCATTTATTGATTGTGATTAGGTTATGTCTATTGAAGCTTAAATTTAGATAGCTCGCCAAGATCCCCAATCCACACAGGCTTGCATGGATCACTTGATATATTCTACCGGACCAATTTATGGGTCCATTTAGAATTGCATTTAATATATTAAGAATATAATTTGCACATTATTTATTTAATGGGCTGCTCAATTATATTAATATATTAATGAAAGACATGTGGGCTTGTTTCTTTTAGTAAGAATGGGTCTGGTTCACATGTGGGTTTTTTATTTAAAGTCCAATGGATTAAATGAAATAAGAAAATAATATATGGCCCATTTGTATGAGTGGGGCGGCAAGGTGTAAATATTAACCTAATATATTATTTTGTTTCATTGTTTTAATTAAATAAGAATTAATTAATTTATTAATTAACTGTTTAATTAAGAAATAAATCTTTTTCTGATCAGGAAATATATTTCCTAAAGTTATACTATTGGAAGTAGTATACTAAAAGTAAAAGACTTGTTTGATAAGAAAATAAATAATTAATTTTATTTATTTAATCAAATAAGAAGTCTTTTTATTTAGTCAATAAAAGAATAAAATATCTATGAGTTGGATTAGGGTTTGAAGTCTAAAGTATGATGGAAATTAGGGTGCAACAAAAACCTATTTTGGCATGTGATTTGCGGCAACCCTAGTCCATTTTAGAGAAGGATTTCGGCAACCCTAAAGACAAGAGGAAGCAAATTTTGGCCACCTATATATTTACACTTATAGAATTCGGCCAACACAAGTTGTTCATTGGTATAATTTTCTTCTTCTTCTCAATTCATAGAAAGTATTATTTTTATTCTACTAAAACATAAAAGAGTGAATAGATTATTCTTTGATGGTACACTAATTGCTTGTTCATCAATAAGCTTGTGTGTACAACATCAATTTAGGTTCACGCGAGTTTCGATAATTAGATTGAGAACTCAAAAGTGACCGGAATAATCTTAGTCTTCTTTTGATTGTTTTGTGACTAACAAAAGAAAAAGAAAAGTTTGTTTGTCCATTCTCAGGTTTGCAATTCAAAAAAAAGGGAGACCACGCTCCTAGGTGATTCACGTTCGTGCTAGGATTGAAGATCTTGCGGATTACCATCTACGTAAGTCAATCGGATCACGCGACAAAAGGTGTTCTTCTTTTGTTGATTATATGTATGTTTAATTAATTAAAGGGTTAAGGTTCATAAAAGGAAAATTTTTTAAAACTACTAAATCTATTTTTAGTCTCGCTTCTGCTGCGTGTACTACGGTATTTTTCCCTACAACTTTGCCCCCGAATGTACTAATCACATTAACAAGAAAAGGGGAAAAGTGATGGCCGCCACATGGAGTTGAAATGATGACTCCAATGAGGGAGATGAGTCTTCGGATGATGAAGAACTCATGGCTAACTTCATAGCCTTTGCCTCCTCCCATAAAAGCAAAGGTTATAGTGAAAAAGAGAATGAGAGTCAAGAGGAAATTGACTCAAGTGATGATGGCTCTTCATCTCACTCCACTAATGGAAATGTGGATATGATGGATCTACGTGACTACATGGTCAAGTTTGAGAATTCAAGGTTAAAAAACAAGAGAGAAATTATGAGATTGAAGGAGGAAAACTGTGAATAACTAAATATTCGAGGCGTGTTATCAATATATTAATCTAGAGGGGGGGTGAATAGATTTTAGCTATTATTACCCAATTTTCGCATACAAGTCAATATTACGAAAATGACCCTACTAGTCAAAAATACAAGCAAGTGTAATATAGTGCGGAATTAAAAAATGACACTTGATGTATACGTGGAAACCCAACCACTGGGAAAAACCACGGGCTGTATAGTGCGCCACACTCGGAACTCAAAATCACTAATTGAAATGAAGTTTACAACCTATGTAGACCTCGTTTAACAATCCGGTCTGTAACCCCTCACTTCTACCCTGCGGGCCTTTATTAGCAACCCTATTCCAATTTGCTTGAGGCCTAAGCACTCTTAGCCTCAAGTCTTAATTCTCTAAGAAGAGATTATGCAACCTATGTGAATATGTATGAATATTCAAATAACAAACAAGGCTAGGGAACCTTAGATGCTTATCTAGGATGATGAGATAATCAATTAAAATCAATCCTAGATATCAAGTGCTAAATGACATGTCATAATAGCTTAGATAAACATAGATTATAAAAACCTAGATATCTATCACAATACAACACTCAATCAATTCATCACAATTAATTCTCTAATCTTGTATTTATCATATGATCAAAACATACAAGTAAATTAAAGAGAATAGCTTGATAATAAAAATAATCAAATAAGATGAACTTAATCAAAATCTTACCAAGCAAGTTGTGATGATGCAAATCCAATCATGGATGCATTCTATATAGTAATAGAAGATGCAATATGAAATATGATGCAAAAGGGATTTGATTTGAGTGGTTAAAGGAGAGTTCTTTTATGATTTTTTCACTTGAAAAATGTTCTAAGGAAAATATATGATATTTTTGACTCTCTTAGACGACCTAAAAATATAGAAGACTATATATAGGCAACTCTAGTAGAGTGAGGTCGTTTTGAAAAATCGCACCTGATTGTGCGTTGTGCGCTGGTCAGCTTGCGCTGGACGTCCAGCGCACCACCAGCGCATAGACCATTTTTCATGGGCGCTGGTAGGCTGCGCTGGTCGACCAGCGCACGACCAGCGACAGACCACTGGGCGATCTGCGCTGGTGGGCTGCGCTGGTCCGGCGCTTGACGACCAGCGCACAGCAGAGCCCACTCCTTTGAACCCAAAAACACATGCAAGGGTAAAAAGGTAAAACATGATGCATCCTAAAAGCCTAACATGGTATGACATTAAAAAACACAAGATGCAATCAATATTTATGCAAGAAGAGATGTTATATGATCATGAATGCACATTATAACAACACATACACAACATACAAGAAAATGAATTAAGCATGAGATGTGAGTGTGTGTGTGCAACTAATCTCTTCAAAGCAAATTAAGCACATAGAAATTTACCTTTGGTGCTTATCAACCTTGAGGACATGAGAGGGTCTTGGGCTTGAATATCATTCACTTAATCTACCCTTACATACAATCCCCAACACGTGGTTTGTCCACGAAATAAGCCAATTAAAATATGGGAATCCTTACAAAAACCTTGAGCTCTCAACTCATATAGACAAATTAAGCGAAGAAGTAGTGAGATCCACAAAGAATGAAGATAAGCTAAAAGAGGAGTTAGTCTTATCTAAGAGGAATGAATAAGGTTTGAAGAGGGAGCTTGATGAAGCTTTAAAGTCATTAACTAGGATGGCTTCTAGCACCAAGAAGCTTAACCACATGCTTGGTGTTGGAAAGAGTCCGTGCGACAAGAGAGGTTTTGGGTATGAAGATGGTAAGGAGATCTCAACCTCTAACAAGACCATGTTTGTCAAGAGCTTAGGCTACAAAGAAGCTTCACCGGTGCAAACTCCTAGGAAGAAAATTGATCTAGGACAATGTTCAAATATTGCACAAGTGAAAGTGGCTCCAAGAAGGCAACCTCAAGCTCAACCTATAAAAGCTCTTCAAGCGAACATTTCTCAACCGATGGCTCACAAAGGAAAGGGACCAAGCATGCAAACTATACCTCGGAAGCAAGCTAGACTGGTTCAACAACGAAGATGGATTGAACCTACTTAACCACAAAGACATGGGAAAGCTCCTATGTACGCACAAGGACAAGGTATGATTCCTTATTTTATTTCTACATGTCATTTTTGTGGTTTTGATGGTCATATTAGACTAAGACGCTTTCATTATATTAAAATATGTAAAACTAGAAGCATGATTGAGAAGAAAAAGAAAAAAGCCATGATGTATGTTTCTAGGAATGATAAGATTGATTTGTATGATCCTAGGATATTTAGAGCCCATGTACCAAAGACCACTAGGAAAGAAAATGTGTTACCTAAGTGGATTAGAAAGAATGAAAATGCTAACCATGTTGCATAAATTGCCTTGAAGGCTAATTCTTCTAATAGTTAGTATTTGGATAGTGGGTGCTCTAGGCACATGACGGGAAACAAGAGTTTCTTCGAGACTCTTGTCATGGAGGAAGGAGGATGTGTCACCTTTGGTGATGGATCCAGAAAGAGAGTTGTAGGAAAAGGAACCATTTCCATTCCCGGATTACCCTCCTTGTCCAATGCTTTATTTGTTGATGGCTTGAAAGCCAATTTGATAAGCATTTCACATCTAAGTGATGAAGGACTTTCCGTCTTATTTAGTAAAAATGATTGCTCTATGCTATTGCCCGATGGACAAACCTTGTTAAAAGGTATGAGATCTAGCGACAATTGCTATTGTCTTGAAGCTAGAATAGTCTCAAACAATGTGTCCATGGATGAGCAAATTGAGTTATGGCATGTAAGACTTGGCGACATGAACTTTAGGGATTTACGAACCCTTGGAAAGTTCAATTGTGTGCGTGGCCTCCCTAAGCTTGGGAAGAAAGCCAATGGTGTTTGTGGACCTTGCCAACAAGGAAAACAAACCAAAAGCATGTATAAAAAGGGCAAGTATCTCTCCACCAAGGAGCCCCTAGAGCTTCTCCACATGGATCTCATGGGTCCTATGCAAACCGAAAGCTTAGGTGGAAAGAGATATATATATATATATATATTTGTTGATGATTTCTCCAGGTTCATATGGACATATTTTCTTAGAGAAAAATCCGAAACTTTTGATAAGTTTAAAATGCTTTGTACAAAAATTCAAAATGAAATGAACTCAAACATTAAAAGCATAAAACGGATTAGAAGTGACCATGGGAGGGAATTTGAGAATGCCTTTTTTGAAACCTATTGTGATAGTGTTGGCATCTCTCATGAGTTCTCGGCTCCTAGGACACCTTAACAAAATGAAGTTGTTGAGAGGAAAAATAGGGTCCTTCAAGAGATGGCCCGTGTGATGTTGCTTAGCAACAATGTCCCTAGGAACCTATGGGCTGAAACCGTCAATATGGCTCGCTATATAGGAAATAGAGTTTTCTGAAGGCCTGGAACTAGGAATACCTCCTATGAGCTATGGAAAGGTAAAAGGCCAAATGTTAGCTACTTCCACTCTTTTGGAAGCAAATGCTACATTTTAAATGACCGTGATCAACTTGGCAAATTTGATGCTAAGAGTGATGAGGGTATATTTATTGGCTATGCCTTAAATAGTAGAGCCTATAAAGTTTTCAATTTGAAGACTCGAACCGTTATGGAATCATCTAATATTGTCATTAATGATACAAGGCTCAAGTCTAATGACCATGAGGAGGAGGTTGTTTTAGATGATGACTCTCCCTTGGAGAAGGTTGTGGAGACTCCCAATGTTGGGATGTCCAATGGTAATAATGATGACACACAATCTATTGATAGAGTTCCTCTCTTGAACTCTAAAGAACCCCGCTCTATGGGTTAGGCAACTCCATGATAAAAATGACATCATTGGAGAAAGTTAATGAGGGTGTTAGGACTAGGCATCAAATAGCTAATCTCATTAGCTTTACATGCTACACCTCTCAAATTAAACCCAAAAAGGTTGATGAAGCCTTGAATGATGAATTTTGGATTCTTGCCATGCAAGAAGAGCTAAACCAATTCGAAAGGAATGAGGTTTGGACTCTAGTTCCTAGGCCTAAAAGCACACATGTCATAGGCACCAAGTGGATTTATAGGAACAAATCTGATGAGGATGGCAACATAGTGCGTAACAAGGAAATACTTGTTGCACAAGGGTACTCTCAAATTGAGGGTATCGACTTTGAGGAGACATTTGCTCCCGTTGCCCATTTAGAGTCCATTAGGCTTCTCTTGTCCATATCTTGTAATGTATCCATTTATCATGATTTTCTTTATCATATTTTAGATTAGTTAATCAATCTAACGTATTACTACATTTTCCCAGTGGAACGAATCTTGCTTACCACTTTTACTAAGTTTTTCATCCTAAGAGGATTCCTAAGTGGTTAAACATTGTTTTCAAAAGATCACATAAATACATTGTTTTGTTGTGCACAAACGGCTACATCAGTGGCCACCATGAGAAGGAGGCCTCTCGACCTCCCCGTGGTGGCCATACGCCTCCATAAGATCAAGGCTGAAAGGTGGCATTTTGACTCTTTTGCCCTTCTCTTTCTCCAAATGTTTTCCCTCCCTATTTAATTCAAATTTCGTGCACAACTCAATACAACTTTTGCATATTTTTGTTTTTTTCATATCTCTCTCATCTCAACTCTGAATTGAGTGATCCAAAAGCCAAAATTGTTGGTCTTGAAGAGAGGAACAAGTCCCATGCATTTTCAAGTTGAAAAAATGTCCTAATTTCTCGTGATGATCTCATTTGAGTTCGAGTTTCATCTTTTCTATTGGTAATCATCTTCTTTGCATTTTTCTTATGATCAACTTGATGATTCTTATTACTTGATTGATGAAAAATGTTTAGAATGATTTTTATCTCCTATTTTAAACTTGTTTGAATGATTTTCAAGTTATAGCTTTTTGTGATTTTGATTGAACATATTTGAAAGTTAAACTTGATTCACATGAAATTGATTCTATAAATGTTTGGTATGATGAGCTTGATTGTTGATTTCTAGGTTTAGTTTCATGATCTAAGAACTAGGATTTGTGATTGCAATATTGATTATTCTAATCTAGTTCTTATTGATTCACATGTTTGGATTTCTAGATAACTTTGTGATTGAGTGTTGAAAGCATATTCAAGTTTTCTCTTGCATGTTCATAGAGTTTGTGTGATCAACTTTCTCTATTTGGTTATGTTTGCATCATTTGCGTCACTTAGATCATTTGTCTTGCAAAAGATGTGAAGTCTCTTGTTGTTGAGTGATTCTTCAACATAGTGTGAAGGAAGACTTGGCAAAGAGTGTGAGACTCTAAGTAAGTCCAACAAGAAGTCTTAGTAAGGAGTGTGAGGCTCTAGGTAAATCCAAGCAAGGAAGTCTTAGTTAAGAGCAAGGGGCTCGGAATAACTAAGCAAGGAAGACTTGGCAAGGAGCTAGGCTTCAAGTAAGTTCGAGCAAGGAAATATTCCTAGAGACTTGAGGATTGTAAGGATTCCCGTAGTGTTTAATTGGCTTATTTCGTGATCAAGCCATATGTGGGGATTCTTTGTAAGGGTAGCTTAGATGTTGTTGTTATTGCTTAGGCCCTTTGAAGACCTCACTATTGACAAGCACCAAAGGTAATACTCTAAGTGCTTACTTGTCTTGAAGAGATAGTTGCACACACTCACAACTCATGCATATGTTTAATCCTTGTATGTTGTGTGTCTTATTTGTGTGCCTTAATGCTCATTAACATCTCTTCTTGCATGTTAGGTTGATTGCATCTTGCATTGCCCATTGCCTTGTCATGCATAATCTTGGGATTCTTTCTTTGCAAAGGGCGCTGTTCAAAGCGCTCTACAAAGCGCTGTTGTGAACAGCGCCCATGAGACCTGATGCAAAAATGTCATTTAAATGCATCATGTCTGATGCATTTTGGATGGGCGCTGTACGAGCGTTGTACAAAGCGCTGTTCGTACAGCGCCCCTCTGTTTTCTCGTGAAAACAGAGCAAGGGCGCTGTACAGGCGCTATACAAGGGGTGCTCTATGTACAGCGCCCAAGGCAATTTTGGTGTCACTTATCAAAACGACCACACTTCATCATGACACCCTATATATATGCCACTTTGACTTTAGGTCAATCACAAGAGTTCATATTCAGATTTCATACTTAGGATAATTTTCAAAGAGAAGAAAAATTCCAAGAACTCATTTTTAATCACTCAAACACTTTTTCCATGATCATCAATCATCATCTAGCATCATCTTAGATCATCTAGATGTCATCTTGCATGGATTCTTCATCATACTTTGCTTGGTAAGTTTTTCACTAATATCTTACATATTTTGTGTCTTTCTTAACTAAGAAATCTCAATTAATTACTTGTATGTTATTTTATATACTTTGAATACAAGTTTGAGATAAGTATGATGCATGTTTGAGAAGTTGTATTGTGCTAGCATATTAGGTTTTGTGCTTAATATTGATTAGCTAAACTAATTGACATGTCATTTAGTTTTGATATCTAGGATTGTTCTTAATTGCATATTATTCATCTTAGATAAGCATATAGGGTTTCCCTTGCTCTATGTTGCATTTTGGATATTCACATATATTCACTTAGGGTTGTGTAAGGATTCCCTTGTAGGGGAAAAATAATAAACAAATAAAAGTGTTACACGCAGCGGAAGCGATACTAAAAACGATTTAGTGACTTTTAAAATTTTTCCTTTATGAACCTTAAACCCTTTT
Source organism: Acer saccharum (assembly GCA_030490815.1). Lineage (NCBI taxonomy): Eukaryota > Viridiplantae > Streptophyta > Magnoliopsida > Sapindales > Sapindaceae > Acer > Acer saccharum. Next base: position 7,145,472 of record CM059875.1, on the reverse strand, counting down.
AATCAATAAACATGCATATATATCAACAAAAGTAAATTACCTCTTGTCGCGTGATCCGATTGACTTACGTCGATGGTAATCCGCAAGACCTTCAATCCGAGCACGAACGTGGATCACCTAGGAGCGTGGTCTCCCTTTCCTTTGAATTGCAAACCTGTGAATGGACCAAACAAATACTTTCTTTTCTTTGTTAGTCACAAAACAATCAAAAGAATGTCAAAATTATTCCGGTCACTTTTGAGTTCTCAATCTTATGATCGAAACTCGCGTGAACCTAGATCGATATCGTATACACAAGCTTATTGATGTTTAAGCAATTGTATACTATCAAAGAATAATTTTTCACTCCTTTTTGTCTCTCTAGAATAAAAACTCTCTTAGAATTAAGAAGAAGAAAAAAGAAAATAAAAACTCAAGCACCAATTAATTGATGTGGCCGAACCCTATAAGAACATATATATAGGTTGGCCGAATTTTTCTTCTTTTTCCTTTAGGGTTGCCGAATTCTATGTAGTATATGATTAGGGTTGGCCGAATTTCATCATGTCACTTATATAGGGTGACTAAAATTCAACCCTAATTCTTTTTAACTTTATAGACTTCAAACCCTAATCCAACTCTTTTATTTTTATTCTTTTATTTGACTAAAAAAAAAGACTCCTTATTTGATTAAATAAATAAAACTAATTTATTTATTTACTTATCAAACAAGTCTTTTACTTTTAGGAAAGATTTGTTTCTTTAATTAAACAATTAATCAATAAATCAATTAATTCTTATTTAATTAAAACAAATGAAACAAAATAATATTTTTAGGTTAAAACCTTAACCTAGCCGCCCCACTTGTATAAGGTTGGGCCTAACATTATTTTCTTATTTCATTTAATCCATTGGACTTTAAATAAAAAGCCCACATGTGAACCAGACCCATTCTTACTAAAAGAAACAAGCCCACATGTCTTTCATTAATATATTAATATAATTGAGCAGCCCATTACTTAAATAATGTGCAAATTATATTCTTAATATATTAAATGCAATTCTAGATGGACCCTTAAATTGGTCCGGTAGAATATATCAAGTGATCCATGCAAGTTCGTGTGGATTGGGGATCTTGGCGGGCCATCTAAATTTAAGCTTCAATAGACATAACCTAATCACAATCAACAAATGATTCACTTAGGTCCGATCCATTAATTTTAACTCATTCCACTAAAGAGCTAAAACTGAACTCTTAAATAAAGATAGAAAAGGAAGATGCTCCTCATTCATACCCTAGACAATCATATTGGAGATAGTGTATCCTCGTGATTAATATCAGTAATCGCCAAGAGTTCATAGACCGCCTATAACTCTCCAAGTTACCATATTTACTCATATGACCACGTTTTGAACTTGGATATTTTGACTTGTCCAGAAGCCATGTTTTCAATAGACACTATTGAAAACTCAACGTTGAGATTTAATATCCAATTACCTCAAAACATCCATATGATGATATTATACTCTCATTTAATTAAATGGAGCCACGATGTCCATATCTATAAATGAAGTCCTCTATCGATTAACAAATGAATATCACCAAACTATCGAGGATAGACTATGCGATATAATCGTACTCATTGATAACTCAAATGATATCACTTGCAACCATAAGTCCATCATTTATCTCAGGATTAAGATAGACTCTCCGATTGTCCTGATAATGAAAAGACTATTATCTATTGACGGTTCTAGATAAAGCTTTTCATTGTGATCCAGTTCAATGCACCCAGTGCACTAGATCCTTTTGCTCGAAGACACTCCGATGATTTTAGACTCATCATATCTCATTTGATCCCATTCAAATGCTAGCAAAAGAATTCTACAACTTTAACAAGATAAAGGTGCCCAACCTTTAACTTAAGTTGTGAACATTATTCAAGACTAACTAAAGAATTGTGTCTACCACATACATATCCAGATGTACGAACAATTCTTCTTTTCCCATAGTCTTTAGACCTTATGATTATTTACTTTGACAAATATAAACTATAAATGCTATACGATTTGTTAAACCAGAAATCACTTTATTAATATGAAAAAGATTGTTAATTACAACATTACACTCTTGCTATTGAGCATAATCCTAACAATCTCCCACTTGCGCTATAGCAAATGTGTCATATCTCTCAAGCCCATATTCTCTAGATGCCCATCGAAACTCTTCTGAGGTAGAGCCTTTGTGAAGGGATCCGCTAGATTTTCTGCTGACGCGATTTTGGTAATCGTCACGTCACCTCTTTGAACAATCTCCCTTAAAAGATGATACTTTCTTTCAATGTGTTTACCTCTCTTGTGACTTCTTGGTTCTTTCGAATTAGCCACTGCTCCACTGTTGTCACAGTAGATAGTGATCTGCTTATTCGCACTAGGAACCACTTCTAAGTCAATCAAGAATTGGCGGAGCCAAACAGCCTCTTTGGCAGCTTCGCATGCAGCAACATACTCAGCTTCCATGGTGGAATCAGCAATACAAGATTGCTTGATACTCCTCCATATAACTGCTCCTCCCCCAATAGTAAACACAGCCCCTGATGTGGATTTTCTGGAGTCAGAATCTGATTGGAAATCAGAATCTGTATACCCAACGGGAACCAAATCCCCTCCAGAGTATACAAGCATATTATCTCTCGTTCTCTTAAGATACTTGAAAATATGCTTGACTGCCGTCCAGTGATCAGGTCCAGGTTTCGATTGAAACCTGCTAACTATGCCAACAGCAAAACAAATATCTGGTCTAGTACAGAGCATTGCATACATGAGACTTCCAACTGCCGAGGCATATGGAACTCTACTCATGAATTGCTCTTCATGCTCATTCTTAGGAACTTGTTCCTTAGAAAGCTTGATTCCATGTCTGAAAGGTAACATACCTTTCTTGGAATCCTGCATGGAAAACCTAGACAAGATTTTGTCTATGTATGAAGCTTGGGATAATGCAATCGTTCTATTCTTTCTATCCCTTATTACTTGGATACCTAGAATAAAACTTGCTTCTCCTAAGTCCTTCATATCAAATTGTTTTGCTAACCATTCTTTTACTGATGTCAATACACCTACATCGTTTCCAATGAGTAGTATATCATCAACATAAAGAATCAGGAAAACCAACTTGTCGCCTTTAATCCTCTTGTATACACAAGGTTCGTCAGGATTTTGAATAAATCCAAAACCTTTGACAGCTTGATCAAACCTTATGTTCCAGGATCTGGATGCTTGCTTTAATCCATATATGGATTTCTGCAACTTGCATACCTTATCCACTTGGCCTTTTTCAATGAATCCCTCTGGTTGCATCATGTAGATGCTTTCGTCAAGACTTCCATTTAGGAAAGCTGTCTTGACGTCCATTTGCCAAATCTCTAAATCTAAAGATGCTGCAATGGATAAGAGTATCCTAATGGATTTAAGCATGGCCACAGGAGAGAAGGTTTCCTCGTAATCGATACCTTCTTTCTGTGTATACCCTTTAGCTACCAATCTAGCTTTAAAGGTTTCCACCTTTCCATCCATACCTCTTTTCCTCTTGTATACCCACTTGCACCCAATGGGTTTTATCCCTTTAGGCAAGTCTACAAGGGACCAGACTTTGTTATCGAACATAGATTCAATCTCGGATTGCATTGCCTTTTGCCAATGACGACTATCAACATCCTCCATAGCTTCCTTGTACGTATAGGGATCATCGTCGTCCGGGAGATTCTCCACTGATTCTCCCAGACCGATGTATCTTTCGGGTTGTGTTCTAACCCTCCCACTACGACGAGGAATGGTAGGTTGTTGATCTTGTGTTGGATCGGAACTTACAATTGGGTTAGGTTGTGTAACCTCTCGTGGAATTGTATCTCCTGACATCTCATTCAGGACAATTCTACTTCTAGGCACAAAATCATTCATATAGTCCTTTTCCAGAAATTTAGCATTTGTCGAAACAAATACTTTAAGATCTGAAGGACTATAGAAATAATATCCTTTAGTTTCTTTTGGATACCCTACAAATATACATGTTTCTGAACGGGACTCCATCTTTTCTGTCTTTCCTTTTAACACATGCGCAGGACAACCAAATATCCTTAAGTGTTGTAAACTAGGCTTGCGCCCAGTCCACAACTCATGCGGTGTTTTAGGAACAGACTTAGATGGTACATCGTTTAGAATGTATATAGCAGTTTGTAAAGCATATCCCCAAAAAGAAATAGGAAGCGTTGAATAACTCAACATAGACCTAACCATATCCAAAAGAGTTCTATTTCTCCTTTCTGCTACCCCATTTTGTTGAGGTGTTCCTGGTGCAGAAAACTGAGAAACTATCCCATTATCAATAAGATATTGCTGAAACTCACCAGATAGATATTCTCCACCACGATCAGATCTCAAGATTTTTATGTGTTTCTCAAGCTGATTTTCCACTTCAGCTTTGAATGCTTTGAACATGTCAAAAGCATCCGACTTATGTCTCATGAGATACACATAACCAAATCTCGAGTAATCATCCGTGAAGGTGATGAAGTACTCATATCCACCTCTAGCTTGAATGCTCATAGGTCCACATACATCAGTGTGTATCAATCCTAAACATTCAGTGGCTCTTGCACCTTTGGCAGAGAACGTCCTTTTGGTCATTTTACCTTCCAAACAAGATTCACAAGTTGGTAGATCATCAACCTTTAAGTCACTCAAAGGTCCGTCACATACCAATCTTTTAATCCTATTAAGGTTAATATGACCTAAGCGTAAATGCCAAAGATAGGTTTCATCTGTTGATAATTTTACTCTTTTATGATTAGGTTCCGTTATTTCTGTGTCTAACGAGTGAGAGATATTTCTATGCAAAAAGTATAGACCGTTTTCCAATGTACCTTGGCAAATAATTTTGTCATTCTTACTAATAATAAAAACTTTATTAAAAGTAACCGAATATCCAAATTTATTCAAACAAGAAACTGAAATTAAATTCCTCTTGAATTGAGGTACATAATAAACGTCTATTAAATCTAAATGCCTTCTAGAATCCAAATAAACTCTAATATCTCCCACTGCACTTGCAGACACTAACGTTCCGTTGCCCAAGCGCAAATTGATTTCATTCTTACTCAGCTTTCTCCTTTCTTGAAACCCCTGCAAGGAATAACAAACATGATTAGTGGCTCCTGAGTCTATGATCCAAGAATCTGTAGAATCAGCCAAAAAACATGTTTCAAGATAATTCAAATTACCTTCTTCCTTCTTGTTCTGGGACTTTGGGCAATTTCTCTTCCAATGTCCCTTTTCACCACAAAGGAAGCATTTCCCTTTGATCTTGGTTACTTTCTTGGTCTCCTTCTTGATAGGCCCAAGTTGCTTTTTCTTCTGTTGTTTCTTGACCTTTTGACGGGCCTTAACAGTAGCAACTTTACCAACCATATGAATCTCTTGACCTTTGCCTTTCACAAGGATCTTTTCAGCACTTTGAACATCTTGCATCAGACCTTGTAAGGTGTATTCCTTTTTGTTCAAAGTGTAGTCCAATTTGAACTGATCAAAGGAATCTGACAATGAATTGACAACCATATCAATCTTTGTCTCACCATCTATCTCAGCGCCATGCAGTTCAGCAATGTTGAGATGTGCTATGACTTTCATCATGTGATCTTTCACAGCCTGTCCAGGTTTCATCCTAAGATTCATAAAAGCAGTCACTGCCTCTCTCTTAGTCGTCCTAGACTTCATAGCAAACATCTCCTCTAGAGACATCATTATATCAGCAGCGGACTCCATTCCTTCATGCTGCTGTTGCAACACGTCGGAGATAGTGGCCATAATGTAACATTTTGCCATATCATCTGAAGTCTTCCACTGCTCATACTCATCTCTATACATTATGCTAGATTCATTATTAGGAGCAGGTGGTTTAGGAGTAGTTAGAACAAACTTATGTTTTTCACTTTGCAGCAACAACCCAATTTTCCTTTTCCATGTGACATAATTATCTCCAGTTAAAGTGTTATCTTTCAGGATGTTCATAAGTGATGGGGTCATGATTTCTGAATTAAAACAAAACATATATAAGTAAATAATCATGATAAAGCACTTTTAAATATTTATCTTGAATTAAATAAATAACTCAATCATAAAATTCAACGGTGATCTAACACCCATAAATGTTACGCCTCCTTTGGGAGTTCGCACCATTTACTAGTTAGACTAGGTCCCACCTAATTGTTAACATAACAACCAGCGTTTTCAATTTTAGCCTTGCAATTTTACTGACAAGAACTCTTGGGAGGATATCAATAAAATTACATTGAGTGTGTTACCAAGATATTGACCCTCAATTTTCTCTCACGAAAATCCCTCCTTGGGGAGTAGATCTCGTTTGAGTCCATTGTCTAGTCTATCCTTGTAAGGAAGTATGTTGCTAAATTCCATTCATGGACGCCCCTTGGGGGGATTACCAATAAATAATAAAGCTCAACTAACCTTGGAGGCCATAGGTGTTACAAAAACACCTTCTCCCACTCAATTATTTAAGGCGTGTGATTAAATCCCATAGAATGATTTACCGAGTTATCTAGATGCCAATTTAGATACCTAAATCATTCAATGCATGTTCATACCAAAAGAGATATATGCGTGGCACTCCTATTCTATATGTCATGTTATCATACAATAACAAATATTGTAATATTTAAGCATAAATTAAATAGCAACAACTTTGGCCCATCCTAGAAAAACAAGTAAATTACAATTTGTCAGAAATACAAGATCTTCAGGTGGCCCATCAACCATACGCTCATCCTTCGGCCCAACCCACGGGCGAGCACAACTCACAACCCCACTAAGGGGCTGCCGTGCGCAGCCCATGAGGACTCCAGGGCTGCCGTGCGCAGCCCACCAAGCTTGGGCTTGCCATGCGCAGCCCAATCCACTCCTAGGGTGCGCACGGTGCTCGTTCATGGTTCCGGTTGCTTCGTTTTGCTTCGTGTCTTCGAATCTTCAAGACCTAAACATATTACGGCAGTATATATATAATAAATACTGCAGCATTAATTTTTTTTTTTTTTTTTATTCACTGCAGTATTTTTACAAACAAAAAACTGCACATACAAAAAAAAAATAAAAAAATCTGCAGTAACCCTAAAAAAATACTGCACATAAAAAAAAATAAAACCTAGCAATCTACCAAGAAGGAATTATGGCGATAATAGACCACCCTTCTTGTTACAACTCCGAAACAAAAATTACATTGAAAATCTAGGGCCAAAATCGAGCAATAACAAACCACATATAACATATATAAATCCATACATCACATGTAATTATATATTTGAATACCTAGAGTGCCATCTCATTCTAAACATGCATAATCACAATAAAAAGAAATAGATCCACGTATATATACGTTAATTAATTAAAAGGGTTCAACCTAGGCTCTGATACCAATTGGTAGGGGAAAAATAATAAACAAATAAAAGTGTTACACGCAGCGGAAGCGATACTAAAAACGATTTAGTGACTTTTAAAATTTTTCCTTTATGAACCTTAAACCCTTTTAATCAATAAACATGCATATATATCAACAAAAGTAAATTACCTCTTGTCGCGTGATCCGATTGACTTACGTCGATGGTAATCCGCAAGACCTTCAATCCGAGCACGAACGTGGATCACCTAGGAGCGTGGTCTCCCTTTCCTTTGAATTGCAAACCTGTGAATGGACCAAACAAATACTTTCTTTTCTTTGTTAGTCACAAAACAATCAAAAGAATGTCAAAATTATTCCGGTCACTTTTGAGTTCTCAATCTTATGATCGAAACTCGCGTGAACCTAGATCGATATCGTATACACAAGCTTATTGATGTTTAAGCAATTGTATACTATCAAAGAATAATTTTTCACTCCTTTTTGTCTCTCTAGAATAAAAACTCTCTTAGAATTAAGAAGAAGAAAAAAGAAAATAAAAACTCAAGCACCAATTAATTGATGTGGCCGAACCCTATAAGAACATATATATAGGTTGGCCGAATTTTTCTTCTTTTTCCTTTAGGGTTGCCGAATTCTATGTAGTATATGATTAGGGTTGGCCGAATTTCATCATGTCACTTATATAGGGTGACTAAAATTCAACCCTAATTCTTTTTAACTTTATAGACTTCAAACCCTAATCCAACTCTTTTATTTTTATTCTTTTATTTGACTAAAAAAAAAGACTCCTTATTTGATTAAATAAATAAAACTAATTTATTTATTTACTTATCAAACAAGTCTTTTACTTTTAGGAAAGATTTGTTTCTTTAATTAAACAATTAATCAATAAATCAATTAATTCTTATTTAATTAAAACAAATGAAACAAAATAATATTTTTAGGTTAAAACCTTAACCTAGCCGCCCCACTTGTATAAGGTTGGGCCTAACATTATTTTCTTATTTCATTTAATCCATTGGACTTTAAATAAAAAGCCCACATGTGAACCAGACCCATTCTTACTAAAAGAAACAAGCCCACATGTCTTTCATTAATATATTAATATAATTGAGCAGCCCATTACTTAAATAATGTGCAAATTATATTCTTAATATATTAAATGCAATTCTAGATGGACCCTTAAATTGGTCCGGTAGAATATATCAAGTGATCCATGCAAGTTCGTGTGGATTGGGGATCTTGGCGGGCCATCTAAATTTAAGCTTCAATAGACATAACCTAATCACAATCAACAAATGATTCACTTAGGTCCGATCCATTAATTTTAACTCATTCCACTAAAGAGCTAAAACTGAACTCTTAAATAAAGATAGAAAAGGAAGATGCTCCTCATTCATACCCTAGACAATCATATTGGAGATAGTGTATCCTCGTGATTAATATCAGTAATCGCCAAGAGTTCATAGACCGCCTATAACTCTCCAAGTTACCATATTTACTCATATGACCACGTTTTGAACTTGGATATTTTGACTTGTCCAGAAGCCATGTTTTCAATAGACACTATTGAAAACTCAACGTTGAGATTTAATATCCAATTACCTCAAAACATCCATATGATGATATTATACTCTCATTTAATTAAATGGAGCCACGATGTCCATATCTATAAATGAAGTCCTCTATCGATTAACAAATGAATATCACCAAACTATCGAGGATAGACTATGCGATATAATCGTACTCATTGATAACTCAAATGATATCACTTGCAACCATAAGTCCATCATTTATCTCAGGATTAAGATAGACTCTCCGATTGTCCTGATAATGAAAAGACTATTATCTATTGACGGTTCTAGATAAAGCTTTTCATTGTGATCCAGTTCAATGCACCCAGTGCACTAGATCCTTTTGCTCGAAGACACTCCGATGATTTTAGACTCATCATATCTCATTTGATCCCATTCAAATGCTAGCAAAAGAATTCTACAACTTTAACAAGATAAAGGTGCCCAACCTTTAACTTAAGTTGTGAACATTATTCAAGACTAACTAAAGAATTGTGTCTACCACATACATATCCAGATGTACGAACAATTCTTCTTTTCCCATAGTCTTTAGACCTTATGATTATTTACTTTGACAAATATAAACTATAAATGCTATACGATTTGTTAAACCAGAAATCACTTTATTAATATGAAAAAGATTGTTAATTACAACATTACACTCTTGCTATTGAGCATAATCCTAACATCCCTTTTATTGATTGGCTTATTTCGTGGTCAAACCACAAGTTGGGGTTTGGTTGTAAGGGTAGTCTAGGTGATTAGTTGAAGATCAAGACCCTTTCTAAGACCTCAAGAGGACAAGCACCAAAGGTATATATCTAGTGCTTACATTGTCTTGAAGAGATATAGTTGCACACACACACAACATGCATAACTTTTATTATTGAATGTTGTGTTTATATTTTGTGTGCATTGTGCTTTATTGATTTATTTAATATCTCTTCTTGCATTTAATTGATTGCATCTTGTTCTATGAAATGCCATGACATGATAGGCATTATGATGCATTCAATACCCACACTTGCACTTCATGATTAGTCTTAAGTGTGGTGTAATTCGTTTCCATTTGTGTGATCGGAAACGTCCGCGCTTGCACGATGGTGTGCTTGTCTTAGCGTGATGGTTGACCACTTGAGAAGATCTCATTCTTCTCTTGGATAAGTGGTAGCTTTAGTTTGGTTGGGTTGATTGGAGTAAGGTGTCTAGTTTCAAAAGATTGGATTTCAATGTTTTAAGTGTTTTCAAAACTGACCTTTGCATGGTCGTGTGACCATAGCTTTTTACAAAAAGCTTCAAAATGAGTTTTGAAAATTTATGTACAAACTAGACACCCATACCTTTCCAACGGTATATTATTCGTAATATTTCATGACCGTTTGAATTGGTTTTGAAATTTCCAAAGTGACCACTAAAACAGGGCATCACAGCTGTTATCCGAATCTGACCTTTGGTCACTCAAATGACCATAACTTTTTCTACAGTTATCCAAATCATGTTTTGTTAATTGGAGTAGAAAGTAGACTTCCATACCTTTCCAACGGTATATTATATGAAAGGTTTCGATGTCGTTTGGTCATGTTTTGAGTCGCTTGAAAATCAAGCTTTGTGCTGTGATGCCCGCCGCGGTTTCAGTGCCACGGTTTTTGCAACCGCGGCAGTCGAGCCACAGAGCAACCGCGATAGTGTGATTCAGGGGCAAAATTGTCTTTTCACTTGCCCTATTCTTGATGTCTATAAATATCACACTTTCTCATTATCTGAACAAGTTCTTGACTCTTAAGAACCCTAAACTTCAAAGTTAGATTTTGAGAGAAAATCAAATCAAGAATTCACCTTTAACCACTCAAATCAAACCCCTTTTGCATCAAATTTCATATTGCATCTCCTATGTCTATATAGAGTGCATCCATGTATGGGTTTGCATCATCACAACTTGCTTGGTAAGATTTTGATTAATTTCATCTTATTTTAGTATTTTAAATACCAAGCCATCTCTTTTAAATTACTTGTATGTTTTAGATCATATGCTAAATACAAGAAAAGAGATTATTTGTGATGTATTGATTGAGTGTTGTTTGTGATAGCTTTGTATCTAGGATTGGTTATCCTTTACTTAGCTAAAGTTATATGCCATGTCATATAGCTACATGTGATATCTAGGATTGATTATATTGTCATCTTATAATCCTAGGTAAGCATTTAGAGTACCCTAGCTCTTATTGCAATATTTGGATATCATTGCATATTCACATAGGGTTGTTTGATCTCTTAGGAGATTGTAAGTCTTGTGTGATAGACCGGGATTAGGTCGGACACCGGGATTAGGTGGTCACATGAGCAAATTGGACTAGGTCCACTTTTACAGGCCTGCGGGTAGTGGTAGCGGGATATTGGCCGGGATTAGGCCGTCAAACCTGGATTAGGTTGTATACGTTATCACAATTAGTGGATTCGAGGTTCGAGTGTGGCGCACTTACCAGCCCGTGGTTTTTCCCGTGAGGGTTTCCACGTAAAAATCAAGTGTCGTTTATATTTCCGCACCATATTACACTTGATTATTATATTGTCTAGTTTGGGGCATTTTCGTAAATTTGACTAAAAACGAAAATTGGGTAAAAAGCGTAAAATCTATTCACCCCCCCCTCTAGATAGTTTTATACACACCGTGCTATAATTAGTTTCAGGTTGTATTCTCTTCATAGAGAAAGTAAGTCTTGTGTGTAGCATCCGGGATTAGGTTGCTTAGATCGCAAGCAAAATTGGACTAGGTTCACTCATACCGGGATTAGGTAGGTGTGTGATTACTTCCGGGATTAGGTTGTAATCGTTTGCACATTTAGTGGATTCGAGGTTCGAGTGTGGCTTACTTACATAGCCCGTGGTTTTTCCCATGAGGGTTTCCACGTAAAAATCAAGTGTTGATTTAATTTCCGCACCATATTACACTTGCTTGTTTATATTATCTTGAGGGCATTTTCGTAATTTTGACTAACACAAAAAATTGGGTAAAAAGCGTAAAATCTATTCACCCCCCCCCCCCCCCCCCCCTCTCTAGATAGTTTTATACACACCGTGCTATAATTAGTTTCAATTGGTATCAGAGCGGGTTCCTAGACATACTTAGGTGATCCTTGCTTATTTTGGTGTGTTTTGCATTTTGTGTGATTTTTGATCATTCATACATTTGCATTCATTTTATTCATTCATAAACACTATGAGTGGAAACGGTGGAAATGGTGGTAGCAACGAAGGTGCTTCTAGCACAAGGCCTCCACTTCTTACCGGATTGAACTATTCCCAATGGAAAGGGAAGATGGAATCCTACATATGTCAAATTCACGACCGTGCATGGATGGCGATGGAAGACAGATATGATTTCCCTATGATGACTCCCGCGGGTGGAGGAGAAGATGTTTTGAAGCCTAAGGCGCAATGGAACGTGCAAGAGTTTGAGGCTTCAAAGTGGAATAGGAAGGCGATGCATGCCATCTTGTGTGCTATGGACGAAAATCAATACAAGTTGATTCAAAATACTAGGATAGCTAAGGAAGCATGGGACATCCTAGAGATTGCACATGAGGGAACCGAAGTGGTGAAGGACTCTAAGCTTCAAGTCCTCCAAACTCAATTCGAGATGCTTAAGATGGAGGAGAATGAGTGCTTCAACGACTTCGAGATCAAGTTGATGGATATAGTCAACTAAAGCCATCAACTTGGTGATCCATATTCGGATAGGAGAATCAAGCAAAAGATTATGAGATCTCTACCCAATAGGTTTGAATCTAAGGTGACGGCTTTAGAAGAAAATAGTGAATATAAGGATATGAAGCCGAGTGAGGTGATTGTGAGACTTCTAGCTTATGAGTCTAGGAAGGGGCCTATCTCCACACCCACTAAAAAGCAAAAAGGAATTGCTTTAAAAACCTCCAAGGATGAAAAGGAGGAAAAGAAGGTTGACTCGGATGAAGACCTTGCCTTGTTTGTAAAAAGATTCAACAAGGTTATGAAGTTTAGAAGAAAGAGCTTTGGATCAAAAGGACAAGATTTGAAGAAAAAGGGCTCTTTCAAGAAGTTTGAACCTAGGCAAGAGAGGACCGAAAGAAAAGGGGTCCGATGTTTTGAGTGTGGTGGCATAGGTCACTTTGCCCCCGAATGTGCAAATCACAATGAGAAGAAAAAGGGAAAAGTGATGGCCGCCACTTGGAGTGGAAGTAGTGATGCCGCCATTGAGGGAGATGAGTCTTCAGATGATGAAGAGCTCATGGCTAATCTCCTTGCTTTTGCCTCCTCCCATAAGAGCAAAAGTGGTAGTGAGAGAGAGGAAATGAGTCAAGAGGAAAATGACTTAAGTGATGTAGAAAGTGATTTCTCTTCTAACTCCATGAATGGATTTGTGGAGAAAAAGGTGCTTGCTAAATATCATGCCGAATTTAATGATTTAGCAATCAAGAGCACAAGAAAGATCAAGATGTTGAGAGAAGAAAATCTTGAGCTTGCATCTCATAATGACCACTTAAGTGAACAAATGGAAAAATTCAAGAAGATGGAAGATAAGCTAAAAGAGGAGTTAGTCTTATCTAGGAGGAATGAGGATAGTCTAAAGAGGGAGCTTGAAGAAGTTAGAGAATCTATGACTAGGATGGATTCTAGCACCAAGAAGCTTGACCATATGCTTGGTGTTGGAAAGAGTCCATGTGACAAGAGGGGTCTTGGGTATGAAGATGGCAAGAAGATCTCAACCTCTAACAAGACCGTGTTTGTCAAGAGTTTGAGGAAAGAAGAAACTTCATTTGTGCAAATTCCTAGGAAGAAATTAGAAGTAGGACAATGCTCAAATGCACAAGTGAAGATGGGGCCAAGAAGGCAACCTCAAGCTCAACCCCCTAGGGTCCCTCAAGCCAACATTCCTCCATAAATGGCTCACAAAGGAAAGAGGCCTATCATGCAACCTCAAGCTAGGAAGCAATCAATACCGGTTCAACAACGAAGACGGATTGAACCCTTTCATCCACAAAGACAAAGACAAGGTATGATTCCTTATTTTACTCTTATTTGTCACTTTTGTGGATTTGATAGTCATATTAGACCACATTCCTTTCGCTATATAAAAATGTGCAAAACTAGAAGCATGATAGAGAAGAAAAAGAAAAGAGCCATGATGCATGTTCCTAGGAATGATAATATTGATTTGCATGATCCTAGGAATAGTAGAGCACATGTACCAAAGACCACTAGGAAAGCTAAAATTGTTGCTAAGTGGATTAGAAAGAATGAAAATGTTTGCCATGTTGCACAAATAGCCTTGAAGGCAAATTCTTCTAATTTTTGGTATTTGGATAGTGGGTGCTCTAGGCATATGACGGGAAACAAGAGTTTCTTCGAGACTCTTGTTATGGAGGAAGGTGGATATGTCACTTTTGGTGATGGATCCAAAAAAAAGGTTGTAGGGAAATGATCCATTTCCATTCCCGGTTTACCCTCCTTATCCGATGCTTTATTTGTTGATGGCTTGAAAGCCAATTTAATAAGCATTTCACATCTAAGTGATGAAGGATATTCCGTCTTGTTTTGTAAAAATGATTGCTCAATCCTAAAGCCCGATGGACAAACCTTGTTGAAAGGTATGAGATATAGTGACAATTGTTAATGTCTTGAAGCTAGAATAGTCTCAAACAATGTGTCCATGGATGAGCAAGTTGAGTTGTGGCATGAAAGACTTGGCCACATGAACTTTAGGGATTTAAGAACCCTTGGAAAGTTCGAATGTGTGCGTGGCCTCCCTAAGCTTGGGAAGAAAGCCAATGGTATTTGTGGACCTTGCCAACAAGGAAAACAAACCAAAAGCATGCACAAAAAGGGCAAGTATCTCTCCACCAAGGAGCCCTTAGAGCTTCTCCACATGGATCTCATGGGTCCTATGCAAACCGAGAGTTTAGGTGGAAAGAGATACATTTTTGTTTGTGTTGATGATTTCTCTAGATTTACATGGACATATTTTCTTAGAGAAAAATCCGAAACTTTTGATAAGTTTAAAATGCTTTGTACTAAATTACAAAATGAAATGAATTCTAACATTAGAAGCATTAAACGGATTAGAAGTGACCATGGGAGGGAGTTTGAGAATGCCTCTTTTGAAAGCTATTGTGATAGCTTAGGCATCTCCCATGAGTTTTCGGCTCCTAGGACACCTCAACAAAATGGAGTTGTTGAGAGGAAGAATAGGGTCCTCCAAGAGATGGCCCGAGTGATGTTGCTTAGCAACAATGTCCCTAGGAACCTATGGGCCGAAGCCGTCAATACGGCTTGCTATATAGGGAATAGAGTATTCCTAAGGCCCGGATCTAGAAACACCTCCTATGAGTTATGGAAAGGCAAGAGGCCAAATGTTAGCTACTTCCACACTTTTGGGAGCAAATGCTACATTTTAAATTACCGTGATCAACTTGGCAAGTTTGATGCTAAGAGTGATGAGGGTATCTTTATTGGCTATGCCTTGAATAGTAAAGCCTATAGAGTTTTCAACTTAAAGACTCGAAGCGTCATGGAATCATCGAATGTTATCATTAATGATACAAGGCTCAAGTCCAATGACCATGAGGAGGAGGAAATTTTAGAGGATGACTCTCCTTTGGAGAGGGTTGTGGTGACTCCAAATGTTGGAACATCTAATGAAGTCACACAACCTATTACTAGAGTTCCTAACTTGGACTCTAATGAACCCGCTCCATGGGTTAGAAGACTCCATAACAAAGAGGATATTATTGGAAATGTAAATGAGGGTGTTAGGACTAGGCGTCAAATAGCTAATCTAATTAGCTTTACATGCTACACCTCTCAAATAGAACCCAAAAAGGTTGATGAAGCCTTGAATGATGAATTTTGGGTTCTTGCCATGCAAGAAGAGCTAAACCAATTCGAAAGGAATGAGGTTTGGACTCTAGTTCCTAGGCCTAAGACCACTAATGTCATAGGCACAAAATGGATATTTATGAACAAATCCGATGAGGATGGCAACATAATGCGGAACAAGGCTAGACTTGTAGCACAAGGGTACTCTCAAATTGAGGGTATCGACTTTGAGGAGACTTTTGCTCCCGTTGCCCGCTTAGAGTCCATTAGGCTTCTCTTGTCCATCTCTTGTGTGCACAAGTTCAAATTGCACCAAATGGACGTCAAGAGTGCCTTCCTCAATGGCTTCTTGCAAGAGGAAGTGTTTGTTGAACAACCCAAGGGGTTTGTGGATGCACACCACCCCAACCATGTCTATCGCCTCAAGAAGGCACTATATGGGTTGAAACAAGCACCGAGGGCTTGGTATGAGCGCCTCACTCAATTTCTTGTTGACAATAACTACACAAGAGGTAGTGTTGACAAGACTTTATTCATCAAGAGAGACAATGATGAGCTTTTCATAGCTCAAATATATGTTGACGACATAGTGTTTGGCTCCACCAACAACACCAAGGTCCAACAATTTGTTGATGTCATGTCTCATGAATTTGAGATGAGTCTTGTTGGTGAGCTTAGTTACTTCCTAGGTTTGCAAATTAGGCAAATGAATGATGGGATTTTCATAACCCAAGCCAAATATGCTAAGAATCTAGTGAAGAAGTTTGGTTTAGAGAAAGCCAAACATTGTGATACACCCATGAGTACCACTTTGAAGCTAAGCAAGGATGCTAGTGGTAAAAGTGTGGAACAAACTCTATATCGGGGCATGATAGGTAGCTTGCTTTATTTGGCCGCAAGTAGGCTCGATATATCTTTTAGTGTGGGTGTGTGTGCTAGGTACCAAGCGGATCCTAAGGAGTCCCATCTCTCTTCCGTAAAGAGAATCATTCGCTATGTGAATGGGACATCCAACTATGGGATTTGGTACTCTTTTGACACTAATGCTAGTCTTGTAGGCTTTAGTGATGCGGATTGGGCAGGAAATTGTGATGATAGGAAGAGCACATCGGGCGGTTGTTTCTTTCTAGGCAACAACTTGGTGTCTTGGTTTTGCAAGAAGCAAAACTCGATTTCCTTGTTCACGGCCGAGGCCGAGTACATAGCCGCGGGGAGTGGATGCACACAACTCCTATGGATGAAGCAAATGCTAGTAGACTACGGATTCAACCAAGGTACTCTCACTCTCTTTTGTGATAACATGAGTGCTATTAATATTTCCAAGAATCCGGTTCAACACTCTAGAACTAAGCATATTGACATCCGCCATCACTTCATTAGAGAGCTTGTTGAAAATAAATGCATAGTACTTGAACATGTAGGTACTAATGATCAACTTGCGGACTTATTTACTAAACCCTTAGATGCTACTCGATTTAAAACACTTAGTAGATCTATTGGGATATGTCTTGTGGAGTGATGTGTTCTATGATTGACCCCATGTGGGGAACTCAAGCAAAGAGAGCTATTTTGCATTCTTGTAACTTGCAAAAAAATTGAAATAACTTATGCCTCTTCTTTTGATTGCTTGAGTAAGCTTGGTTGTACATATGTATATATGTTTTCAATTCTATAAGTGTGAACCTTGCTTGTCTACAATCCATGTCATATTTATGTTCAAACATGCATTTTTGGACTAGGAGATTTACATAGGAAGTATGATGTGAATGACCTATAGTTATCTCCATGACATGATGATTCTTTTATAACATGCTAATGTCAAATGAAAAAACATGAAATTCATATAACATGCTCACATGAAAAGCATGAATTGATGATTGCATATTCTTAAAATGCAAAACTTGTGTGAAAGCTTATGAGACTCAAAATGAATAAAGGATCTTGTATCCATTCAAAGGAATTTATATTCCAAATGTCTCTCTTTCTTTATTGGTTGAACATGGCTACTATCATACGGATATCTTATCCGGAAAAATCAAATAGGGTGCAAAGTCGCTCTTGCCATGTTTCGCTTATAAAGTTGGATATAGTTGCTCTTAAATTAAAATCTATAATCTCTATATCCTTGCTTTTTCCATGACATTGGTGAAATTGGTTTGAATTCTAATTAGAAACCTTTGTCATTTGCTTTGCCAAATACCATTGTATTTTGGACTTGAATGCTATATGTCTTGTATGCAAAGCATGTTGGATTCACACATTTTCTACAAATAAATCTCCTTGTTTCTCTCCAATTAATTGAGATGCATAAAGTGACTTATATGTATATGCAAATAACTTGCATGCTTCTATCTCTCGTTGCTATGAGTGACCGGTTGGGGACTACTCCTTTGCCTATATCATGACAAAAAGGGGGAGTAGGATATGGTAAGGGGAGTTGCAAAATATAGAAGCTATTGTGCACTTTGGGGAGAACATACATTGAGGGGGAGTAACCCGTTGAGGGGGAGCATTGCATACACATACATTTCATAATGTTGTGCCTAAATTTTAAATGCAAATGCTTGTTATTATTCTCACTTGATTAATCTCACACTTTACTTTTTTGGAAATGTTAGAAACTTTAATTTCAGGGGTTGATTGTTCTACAAGAGATTGAAGACTTGAAGTTTTACTTTCTTATCTCTTTGTAATGTAGATAATCATTGTAGTCCCGTAGTTTCTATTTTTATTTTTTTTTTTTTGTGAGGAATCAATGTGAGTGGTGGTTTTGTCACGAAATAGCCAAAGGGGGAGATTGTAAGGATTCCCGTAGTGTTTAATTGGCTTATTTCGTGATCAAACCATATGTGGGGATTCTTTGTAAGGGTAGCTTAGATGTTGTTGTTATTGCTTAGGCCCTTTGAAGACCTCACTATTGACAAGCACCAAAGGTAATACTCTAAGTGCTTACTTGTCTTGAAGAGATAGTTGCACACACTCACAACTCATGCATATGTTTAATCCTTGTATGTTGTGTGTCTTATTTGTGTGCCTTAATGCTCATTAACATCTCTTCTTGCATGTTAGGTTGATTGCATCTTGCATTGCCCATTGCCTTGTCATGCATAATCTTGGGATTCTTTCTTTCCAAAGGGCACTGTTCAAAGCACTCTACAAAGTGCTGTTGTGAACAGCGCCCATGAGACCTGATGCAAAAATGCCATTTAAATGCATCAGGTCTGATGCATTTTGGATGGACGCTGTACGAGCGCTGTACAAAGCGCTGTTCGTACAGCGCCCCTCTGTTTTCTCGTGAAAACAGAGCAAGGGCGCTGTACAGGCGCTGTACAAGGGGTGCTCTACGTACAGTGCCCAAGGCAATTTTGGTGTCACTTATCAAAACGACCACACTTCATCATGACACCCTATATATATGCCACTTTGACTTTAGGTCAATCACAAGAGTTCATATTCAGATTTCATACTTAGGATATTTTTCAAAGAGAAGAAAAATTCCAAGAACTCATTTTTAATCACTCAAACACTTTTTCCATGATCATCAATCATCATCTAGCATCATCTTAGATCATCTAGATGTCATCTTGCATGGATTCTTCATCATACTTTGCTTGGTAAGTTTTTCACTAATATCTTACATATTTTGTGTCTTTCTTAACTAAGAAATCTCAATTAATTACTTGTATGTTATTTTATATACTTTGAATGCAAGTTTGAGATAAGTATGATGCATGTTTGAGAAGTTGTATTGTGCTAGCATATTAGGTTTTGTGCTTAATATTGATTAGCTAAACTAATTGACATGTCATTTAGTTTTGATATCTAGGATTGTTCTTAATTGCATATTATTCATCTTAGATAAGCATATAGGGTTTCCCTTGCTCTATGTTGCATTTTGGATATTCACATATATTCACTTAGGGTTGTATTCTCTTCATAGAGAAAGTAAGTCTTGTGTGTAGCATCCGGGATTAGGTTGCTTAGATCGCAAGCAAAATTGGACTAGGTTCACTCATACCGGGATTAGGTAGGTGTGTGATTACTTCCGGGATTAGGTTGTAATCGTTTGCACATTTAGTGGATTTGAGGTTCGAGTGTGGCTTACTTACATAGCCCGTGGTTTTTCCCATGAGGGTTTCCACGTAAAAATCAAGTGTTGATTTAATTTCCGCACCATATTACACTTGCTTGTTTATATTATCTTGAGGGCATTTTCGTAATTTTGACTAACACAAAAAATTGGGTAAAAAGCGTAAAATCTATTCACCCCCCCTCTAGATAGTTTTATACACACCGTGCTATAATTAGTTTCAAGGATAGTCTCGGTTAGGGAGTAACTTTCTAAAGGCAAGCGATTTGTCTCGGTTAGGAAGTTGTGGCATGGTGTTACACTAGGCTCATGGGTAGATTAGGAGTTGATAGCTTAGGGATTATATCATGTGTTGATTGCCTTCAGTGTGTATCTCTTTTTTGTCATAGTGAATTGCTTGCTGGTGGTTGTGGATTCAACCCGTGGATGTTTCCTCTTTAGAGGTTTACCACGTAAAAACACTTGTGTCAAATTTTGTTTTACATTTCATTACTTCTATATCTTTTATTCATTGTGTGACTTGTGAATTGTATTCTAAATTGTGTTGATTAAAACAATCCACTTGTTAGACACATCAAGTGTGCACATCATTGTACTCTGAAGAAGAAGTTTGGAAGAATTTGGGCCTATACCTATTCATCCCCTCTAGGTATATATTTACACTATAATTGCTTAAGGGAATTTCAAACTGAACACAAAGAAAGGCACCACAAGAAGTACAATTCTTCTTGAGATTATTCACACAGACATTTGTGGACCTTTCACTAGTTTATGTTTTGGTGGTGAAAAGTACTTTATCACTTTTATTGATGATATTCACGTTATGGATAGGGATGGGCATTTCCCCCACAGTGCCCCACCCCCATTTGGGGGCAAATTTTGCCCCTAAATCCTAAATGGGGGTGGGGGAACCTCCCCCCACCCCCATTCCCCCTTCCCCCATTTGTTAAATGGGGGTGGGGTGGGGTGGGGTGGGGTGGGCCTCATTTCTTGAAAATATATATATATATATATATATATATATATTAATTTTCTTTTCTTTTCCTTTTTTTTTTAACTCTAACTCACGATCACCCGCTAACCCACCTACCACCACTAAGTCACTAACTCATCTATATTACTATAAGCATTTGTATTAATTTTGGATTAAATTAAACCAATTAAATATTTTAGATTGTATATTTTGATTATTTATTGGATTGGATATTGAAACGGGGTGAATCGAAAGATTAGTATGACCGAATTCCAAATTCAAAATTCTAAATTCTGGATTTCATATTGGAATTAGAAATGGGAGAAATGGGAGAAATGGGGGAATGGGGGACGGGGGTGGTGGCAAGGGAACCTCCCCCCAAACACCCCAATCCCCACTTCCCGAAATGAGGTTTAAGGGCGAGGGTGGGGGGAGGTTTTAGGAATGGGGGTGAGAGTGGGAAGACCCTCCCCCACCCTAATGGGCCCCCATGCCCATCCCTAGTTATGGATATATCTATTTGTTGAATAAAAAATCTTTGTTGGTGGATGCCGTAGAGGTATACATTTTGAGGTTGAAAGACAATTAGATAGAAAAGTGAAAATTGTAAGATCCGATAGAGGTGGTGGGTTTTATGGTCACTATGATGAATCAGGACAACACCATGGTCCTTTTTTCTAAATTACTATAAAAGCGCAGCATATGTGCTCAATATACAATGTCAGGAACGCCTCAACAAAAGTATGTTAAGCAACTCTACCTTACCCACATCTTTGTGGAATTAAGCTCTAAAGACCGATGTATACATTTTGAACAGGGTTCCTAGTAAGTCAGTTCCAAAAACTCCTTTTGAGTTATGGGCTGGAAGGAAACCAAGTTTAAGGCACTTCCATGTTTGGGGATATCCAAGTAGAAGTTAGACTTTTTAACTCTCAAGAAAATAAATTGGATTTCAGAACAGTAAGTGGGTCACTTTATTGGTTACCCAAAGAAATCCAAAGGGTTCAGATTTTATTTGCCTAACCATAGTATGAGAATAATGGAAATCGTAATGCCAAATATTTTGATGATAGTAACATTAGTGGGAGTGATTTACCACGCCCTGTGTCCATTGAAGAAACTAGAATAAAATTACTAAATATGTTAAATGAAGAAGGTACAAGTTCTTTACCTTTAGCTTCTAAAAATATTGTTGATCCAAATGTTATTGACTATAATAATGATCAACAAATAAATAATAAACCATTACATAATAAAATTGTCACTTTGAACCAACAATAGAAGAACCACAAGAAATTGCATTATGGAGATCTCAAAGAGAAAAAATTCGGCAATTTCAAATGATTACGTGGTTTATCTATAAGAATCTGATTATGATATTGGGATGGATAATAATCCGATTTCGTACCAACAAGCCATGGAAAGTACTAATTCTTCTAAATGGATTGATACCATGAAAAAAAAATGAAATTAATGGAACATAATGAAGTTTGGGATCTTATCGAGTTGCCTAACGGATGAAAGAAAGTTGGTTGTAAATGGGTTTTCAAAACCAAGCGTGACAGTAAAGGCAATATCAAAAGATATAAAGACAGACTAGTTGCCAAAGGTTTCACACAAAAAGAAGGCATTGATTACACAGAAACCAAGAAGACATTTATATTTTTGATCTTGTATGTGTTAGGTTTTTGAGTCTTATTGGCATAAATTCCATATCAAAACAATTTTTCACTTGTATTGATTAGTTTTCTTAGATTGATGATGATTCAAGCTTTATGGAATATTTGGGAACTTATCAAGCAACATGGAGTCTTCAAGAGGAATAAACGTCATTGCACATCAAATGTATATTTAGACCTCATTCCTCTTACAAGGCTTAGGCGCGCACACACACACATTGCATCCATATGTGTCCCTGCATCGTTGTGCTCAATTGGTATAACGCATTCACACACTTGATATTGTATGCTCATGCATTAGACTTAAATTGACAAATTTTGTAAATTGCATGTTCTAGGAATATATTTAGGAAATGGCATTCTTGTGTGTTCATGTGTTTGTTTGTTTGTGTTTTTGTGATGTCGGACTTGAATTTGATCCGGTCATTTTAGTAACTCATTCATTAGTTTTCGAGTTCCGAGTAGGAAGTTACGAAACTTTATGTTCATTTATCTCGCATGGTCTTTATCTTCGTGTATCGAGTCAAATTCTCACTACAAAAAAATGGTCTTTTTCAACGGCTAAATGCCGTTGGAAAAGACCATTTCCCGCCAGAAATACACTTTTCCGATGGGAAAAAGCCGTCGAAGGCTGTCACAAATATGCTTGTCATAAATAACCATTCACTGACAAGCCATCAGAAATACTACCATTTCCAACGGCCATGGTCGTCAGAAAAGATGAAAATGCCGTCGGTAATAGTAATTCAAGATGGTCAAAATTACTTGTATTTCTGACGGCTTTACCGCTATTTCCGACGATAATAAGCCGTTGAAAATAGTTGAATTATAAAAAATAAAAAAAAATAAAAATAAAAATAAAAAGCATGACTCAATTTGATAATCGCCACGTTAACCGACACGTGCCACGTCACCCAGTCGGCGCCCACATCACGACTTGGCAGGCGCCACATCATCCAGCATGTGGCACTCTAAATCCATGAAATTCATGTGGCTCGAACCCTTGACCTGGATGACAGTAAGGGTTTCCCTTACCATTTTGCTATAACCTTATATCTGATATGTTTTGCATATTATTTATATATAAGATATTGACATGTTTGTATATTATGTAATCAAATATATATTTTTGTATACTATTTAAATATAACTATTGAGATATTGTTTTTTAAAATAATATTTTATTAAAATTATTTGAGGTTCAGTTGACGGTGAATTTTGGATACATTTAACACATATAGTGATACATTTAAAATATTGACCTACAAGTCACATTTTTTGTGTAGTGTTATAAATTACATACATTCCATTATAATTTATTAATTAATAATTTATTAATTAATATAATAATAATAAATTATTTATTTATTCCATAAAATAGTGTATTCCTTTTTTTTCTTTTCAAACGGAACAAGACTATTTCCGACGGCCTCAATGCCGTCGGAAATAGTGTATTCCTTTTTTTCTTTACAAATGGAACAAAGACTATTTCCAACGGCATTGAGGCCGTCGAAAATAGTGTATTCCTTTTTTCTTTTCAAACGGAACAAGACTATTTACGACGACATCAATGCCGTTGGAAATAGTGTATTCATTTTTTTCTTTTCAAATGGAACAAAGACTATTTCTAACGGCATTAAGGCTGTCGGAAATAGTGTATTCCTTTTTTCTTTTCAAACGGAATAAGACTATTTCCGACAGCATCAATGACGTCAGAAATAGTGTATTCCTTTTTCCTCTTTTCATATGGAACAAGACTATTTCCGACCGTCAGAATTGGGAATAAAATTGACAGCTTTTTTGACTACTTCCGACAGTCTTTTGTCGTCGAAAATGTGGCATCATATTTTTACTCATTTCTGACAGCATTGAAATGGCCATCAGAAATGGTACCATTTCCGACGGTAATTAGCACCGTCGGAAATAGTTTGTCACTAATAGGCTTTTTTTTTTTTTTTTTTTTTTTTTTTGCAATGTCCTAACTTCTGGTCAAAGTTTCATAGTCATCCATGTGTGTGAGAAAGTCACAGTTCGTAATCTGTAAACGGATTTGAATTCGGAGTTCGGAGGCCAGAGAACGGTTGGAGAACGCCAGGGAGCACGAGAGAGGAAGCAAATGACCGCCATTTTGCCACCCTTCCCCGAGGAGGCGCGTGGCCATCTCGGGGGCACTTCTTCCCCAAGTTGGCTACATGCCTCCTCAGGGAGCTGAGGTGGCGCATGG
This sequence comes from Acer saccharum, assembly GCA_030490815.1. Classification (NCBI taxonomy): domain Eukaryota; kingdom Viridiplantae; phylum Streptophyta; class Magnoliopsida; order Sapindales; family Sapindaceae; genus Acer; species Acer saccharum. Next base: position 7,120,633 of record CM059875.1, on the reverse strand, counting down.
CCATTGGCTGCCTGAATCCATCTCTTTTCCCTCTCTTTAAATATCTATTTCTCTCTCATTTCATTCTTAGAAGAAAATTTGAAAAACCAAGTGCAGAAAGTTTCTCTCAAATTTTCCCAACTTCCAAACACCATAACTCTCTCATTTCTTATCCGATTTGAGTGATTCAAGTTGAAGAATCTTTGTATTGAATTTCCCTACCTTCTCCAAGTTAGTTTGCAACCTTTTGTTCAAGTTTTGTGGTGGTTCCACAGCTAAAACCGAAACTGCACGAGATTACAATGTATTGATCTATTCTTTGTGATTTGATCTTTAAAGTCTTCAATTACCTTGGGTTTTCTTCTTTTATAAGTAAGTATTACCTGGAAAAATTCTATTGAGAAGTAGAACTTCAATCATAGGTTAATATTCTCAAATTAGAGACTTAAATGTGAACTAGTATTTCTTAAAATCTAGGTTTTCACATGTTTGTGAGTTGTATTGTGATTAGCTTATTATCTAGGGCTATTTGTACTTTGATTGACTTTATTTTCATGATTGATAGCCTTATCATGTGCTAGGACTAATTAATTGAACAAATCTAGGATTAGGATTTAGAGGTAATTAGGATTTAATTGATTTTGTGTAAATACTTGCTCTAAATATTTACTAGAATATTCAATGATCATATCTTGTGAATCTAGCATGTTTTTGTTTGTTTCTAAAATCTTGAATATGTGCTTAATGTATATGATTGATTCAAGTTTTAGTTTCATGAATGAATCTAGGAATTAAATGTGTTTAGGTGTTTCACATGTTCTAAGAGTTATTCAGGTATAGTAACTAGACAATTTTGATTTATGTTCTCACATGATAATGTCTAGTTCCCATAGAATGTATTGATTTCATGTTCTATGTTGAGTGCTTGTTTGCATTTGCATTCATTAATCACACTAGGAAGTCCTTGTAAAAGGCATGAAGTCTTGCCTAGGACAGGTGGTCGAATAGTCAAGCAAGGAGTCTTGGTTAGGACAAGTGGTTCAGATAGCCAAGCAAGAAATCTTGACTAGGATTAAGGAGATCCGGATAGTTAAGCAAGAAGTCATGGCTAGGATCGAGTAGATCCAGATAGCTATGCAAGGGAGGCTTTCTAGAGGCATGAGTGCCTTGGATAGAAAGTTGACTATGAAGTTGGTAGGCTCGGGATATTGAGTAGACATAGAGTCCATTAGAGAGTGTTTCATGGGTTGAGGAATTTCTAATCTATAAATGGTGTTAAGTAGACATAGAGTCCGATAGAGAGTGTTTCACACTTTTGAGGAATTTCTAATCTATAAATGGTGTTAAGTAGACATAGAGTCCAATAGAGAGTGTTTCACACTTTTGAGGAATTTCTAATATACCAATAGGGTTGGGTAGACATAGAGTCTAATAGGGAGTGTATCATGAGTTGGTCACTTTTGAGAAATTTTTAATCTATCATCCAATAAATATTGTACCCAATGGTTATGGATTCAACCCATGGATGTTACCTCTTCGGAGGTTTTACCACGTTAAAAAATCTCTTGTGTTAATTCTTCCTATCTCTACCTTTTATATTTGTATGTTTAAGGTTGAATCTTGTTTCAAAATCTTCACTTCTAAATATCTTTGTAAACAAGATTATGTAAAGTGTGGGATACAAGCACTCCATTTGATCAAAGTCGTAAATATCATTTTATTTGTACATTGACTTATTTGTATATAATCATATCTTGATTAGTACTTGTACATATTGGACATAATTGTGAATAAAAGTATTCTTTGTTTTTAGTTTTAATATAATTCCTTCACATGCATGCAACTTATAGACTTGATTGACAATGATTTATTGAAAATGTTTTTCAATTGTCCACACATTTTTTATATTGTCTAAGTGTTGTGATTCAAGCTATCTAGAGGGACAAACTCTTGTTTGTTTCAAGGGATTGAAAAAGGTATAAAAACCTATTCAACCCCTCCCCCCTTCTAGGTTAGCTTTAGGCAATTTAACCACGTTTGTATATTTCAGTATGTTGATGATATCTTGCTTGCCAATAGTGATATTGGTTTACTAGATGAAACCAAGAAGTATCTCACCAAGAACTTTGATATGAAAGATATGGGTGGGGCAGCCTATGTGATTGGAATTGAAATATTTCGAGACCGGTCTTAACGATTATTAGGGCAATCTTAAAAAGCATTTATTAACGAAGTTCTAGAGAGATTCTGAATGGAAAAATTTTCAGTTGGGGAGTCTCCAATTCAAAAGGGGGATAGATTCAACCTTGTGCAATGTCCAAATAATGAATTGGAATGCAAGCAAATGGAAGAAATTCCTTATGCTTTAGTAGTAGGAAGCTTGGTGTATGCTCAGACTTGCACTAGACCATACATTAGCTTTGTTGTTGGTGTTCTAGTGTAATCTAGAAATGGAGCATTAGAAGCTTGCAAAGAAAGTGATACGATACTTGAAGGGTGCAAAAGATCACATGCTCACATGTAGGAGAACTGATCATCTTGAGGTGATTGGTTACTAAGACTCAGATTTTGCTTGATGTCCTTATAGCCGAAAATCCACATTTGGTTATGTGTTTATGTTAGCTAGAGGGCTATTTCATGGAAAAGTGCAAAGCAATCAATCATTCCTGCATCCACTATAGAGGCTGAGTTTATGGCGTGCTTTGAGGCCACAGTTCATGGTTTATCGCTGCAGAACTTTATCTCATGACTTTGAGTTATCGACTATATTTCTAAGCTGCTAAGAATTTATTGTGATAATGTCGCAGTAGTCTTCTTCTCCAAGAATGACAAATATTCTAAAAGTGCTAAGCATATGGAGTTGAAGTTTCTTTCCGTAAATGAAGAATTGCATAAACAACGAGTGTCTGTTGAACATATAAGCACAAAATCTATGATTGCTGGTCCATTAACAAAAGGGCTTCCATTAAGCTATTAAATTAAGTTATAAATTAATGGATGAGTTATCAAATTAATTCTTAAAGTTAATGAAGTCTTAAATTAATGAAGGATTAATTATCCAAATTATGCACATGTCGCTCTATTGGTTAGAGAATCTGTTTCTCAACGTATGTAATCAGTTGCTACGATGAATTAATTGTGAGAAACATTCATCCTCTCCCTCTACCTTTATTTAAATCAGAATTATCATTAGTTCTGATATATAAAAAAACACATAAAAGTTTAAAGAATAAAGGTTAAGGAGGAGAGAAATGATTGTTGCCAAGATGTCTTCTGTCATGTATCAAGGCAAGTTACTATTTTACCAAATTAATGTTATTATTTTATATGAGAAACAATATGTGATTCTACATCCTTCATTTAACATTAAGTTAAAATGTATAATAGTTTAAATGTATTTACTATACGATTATACATCTTAAAGTAAATACATATAAACTATTATGATTGTTTGCTTTAAGATGTATAATCGCATTCAATTTTTCTCATTTTAGGTTCCCGATAAAGAAGAGTTTACAACGGTTGGAAATAAAAGTGTTGGAGACAAAAATACCACAGTAAATTTTCACTGCATTTATGAAAGAGTTTGAACATGTTTTCTTTTTTAGAGTGAAGCAAATAACCAAAGATTAAGATGATTATAGGAGAGGATTATGGATTCTGTTTTGCATCAAAAGGAGTATATGTATGGAGATAAAATGGTGGTAAACTAGGTGTCAAGTTGAATGACTATATTTTTATTTGGTGCAATGAACGACTAGATTTGACGATGATTTATGCTAGACTTCTTTTAAATAGTAAATAATTTTATTCCGTTCCACTTCCCTGTACACATTTTTTTTTTTCATTCATTTACCGTACAATTGTCCTCTCCTTTCAGAACATTTAATGTCTCACATAAATTGACGTATTTACCATTTCCATGTTAAGTGCCTGTCTAGTCAACTATTAAGTCAACGAAGTATGGTGGACATACGTGCAATTAAATGATGTTCTTTTTATAGGTCCAATTACACCAAAAGTTAGGAGATATTAGTGCAATTTTCCATACAATTTAATAAAAAAAAAATTAAAAAAAAATCATGTATTGGACCCATTTACTGAATATTTACATATTCAAAAACTAATTATCTATTAATAATGAGATTTATAAAAAATAACTTTGAAAAATAAGTGTCCGTCATATGAGATATTCGAAAACTAATTATCTATAATAATGAGATTTATAAAAATAACTTTGAAAAAGATGTGTCCCTCATATGTGATATTTTAAAAGCTAATTACAAAAAATATTGATACTTGTAAATATGCACATATGCAAAGTATGTTTTAATTTAAGTTATGAACTAATAATTTTGTCTTCACATGTGGCCCATTTCACAATACTAACGAATACAAACCTTGTGATCAACTTTTTGTAATCATTCTCTTCTTCAACTTTGTGTAATCAATCTCTTTTAGGGATTATTTGTTTTGTACGTATTTAACTTTTTAGCAATCGTGGGCTTGCATTTTGCTAAAAAACTAATATTTTGTAACTCTTATATCATGCATGTTGCCACATGATCCTCTTTAGTAATTGTGGCTTGTGTATTGTGAAAAGTTAATATTCAGTGACACGCATCTCATGCATGTTGTTGTAGAAACTTCTTTAGCAATTGTTTGCTTATGTGTTACGAAAAACAAAAAGATAATATTCCGCAACACATATATAATGCATGTTGGCGTAGGAGAAACTTTAGAAACTATTGAATTGTGCATTGCGAAAATGATAATATTTGGCATCACACACATCATGCACTTTGGTATCATAAATATTTAAATGCACAACCGTCATTGGCAAAGTGATTGGACACCCCTCCTTCTCTTTTATAATAAGGATTAATTTGAGTCATACTTTTTGCCCATTTAATCTTAAAATGTGGAGATACCGCTCCCTTGTAGTGGGAGTTGCATTCTGAGTCGTGTGTTTATAATAATTGATATCATTAGGTTTTGATATACATCTGACCCGATTGTTTTTTATTTCAAATAAAGAATTTAGCTACCATACATGACATGTATAGTTACATGGGCAATAATGGTAGAGAATTATCTTGTTTTATTTTTAAATCATTGATTTTTGTAGAACATTGCATTTCAATTAAATAACTAACAATTACTATATATTGTATGGTAGACCCTTACATAAAAATAGTTTAATTAAATGGTGCCATAATTTTTTTTAATATTTAATTGACTTTCAAAAAAAATATTTACAATGATTATTATAATGAGTTTAAATTACCAAATAATAAAAATCATTAATTTTTTTAATAAAATATTGAATTAATTTTTTTTAATAACATATATAGGTTATATATAAACAGAGTAATGATAGACATCCCAAATATTTTCCCAAAAAATATGCCCAAATGATGTGGCATCCTAATAGATTTAATGAAATTTGACACCTCACTTGACACATCAATCACCTAATGTTAATAAAACTTGATTTATTGATCCATTAATTTTTCACTATTTACAAATCAGTCCTTACAATAGATTTAACAAATATTACGTTTCGAAGATTCCTTTTTGTTTAGGATTCTTTCTTCTTTCCTCTTTCTTCCCTTCCGTATCCCATCTTCTCTCTGTAATTTATATTGAAAGCCATATTGTTGATCAAAAATCTCAAAAATCAATGCATTAATATTGTCATCTCCAACTAAAATAAAGAGGTATTGTTTAACCATTAATTTTTTTCCTTGGATTTTTTTTCGAAAGCACTGTGTAGTTATATGAGTTCTTTCTTTCTTTTTAGTTCTTCCATATTTGTTTGACAGTATATCAATTATCATGAGAAGCCATGAGAAGCCAAATCGATAAGTGTGTGACTACTAGGAAAGAACATGATATGTTTTTATTTTTATTTTTAATAATACATGTTATTCGTATGTTACTTTATAAAGTGTTTATGTGATCATGTTGAGTTTTTTTGTGTCAAATAGTTAGTGTTCAAAGACTTTAAGTTTAGACTTAAAAAAATTCTTTTATATTTACGTAATCATATATATCGGCATATCTGATAGCTTTAAATTTATTAATCAAGAAATTAGACTACTATAATTTATAAATTATAGGTGATTATGGTTTTTGTTTAGGCTTTGAAAGATTCTTGCAGGTGCATTAACTAAACTCTTGTTAAATAAAAAAGGATTTTTTTTAATCGAAATTATGCATACATAGTGTTTAATATGTTACTGTTTCAATTTGTTTATCTTGGAGACTTAAAAAAAAAAAAAAAAAAATTGTTTATCGTAAACATGGTATACTACATAAAACTGCTTTAATTAGTTATATGAGTTTTTTTCGAAAGCACTGTGTAGTTATATGAAAATAGCAATTCAAACAAGATCTGATCTTAACTACATGGCTTGCTATAATCATCACTTCTCTTTTTATCTAAATACAAATGGATGGGATCATATTGTCAATTCATGATTCAATATAAACATATCACTTCTATTTAAGCATCTAGTTATATTTGATCTGTTTTGCTGTCCAATTTAAGCATCAATTTAATCCTCTGTTTTGCTGGTTTTGTTGCTTGGCTCCGTCTTTCTGTTGGTCTGTTTTTCTTGTTTTCCTTTTGGTGCTTAGTAGGTTTGGGGCGCCTGGTTGGGCTCTGTTTGCCTTTGTGGCTGCCTTGTTTTGGGTGTTGGTTGTGTTGCTTCTTGGTGCTTTTAATAAATCTTGCAGTTTCAAAAAAAAAAAAAATTATTTGATTTGATGAGAAAATGCCTGGACAAAGAACCTTTGATAATATAAGAGATAGGACAAGAAAGAGAAACGGCAAAAAAAGAAATGGAAACGAAAGAGAACTGAGAAGAAAGAGAGGAGAGAGAAATAAGAAAAAGAATTAAGGTTTCTGAAATTCATATTTAATCATGAGTACCAATAAGAACAAAAATACATCGATCCCTATATATTGAAGCTAAATAGAAAAATGAATCCAACTCCAAGAGGAAAACTAATCAAATAAACTAAAAAAATAACAATTTGACCGGTGATGTTTTCTCGAATCGGCCCAATTCCACTGCTGTAAATATCTTGCTTTATATCGAAGACCTTGGTTCCTTATGGCGACTACATGAGTCTGGAGGCATGCTTGGTTTAGTCCCTTGCCAATAAAATTTGTTGTTCATGTTTCATTATTGTAGGTTATGTTGATTTAATGGAGATGATACAAGTTGTTGGCTATTGCAAACAAACATTACCTCCTTTGTGATTTAAGTTGTGTTTTGTTTTTCATTTTGTTCGTTGTCAAAATTGTTAATAGTGGGTATTAGTTGCTCAATGAATTGCTCTATCTATTAACAATTTTGATATAGAGAATTATGACAAAAATTTAATATCAAGATAAAGGTATATATTGAAAAAGTAGCTCATCTAATGAATGATATCAACAAAATTTCTTCCCTTGTAAGGTGCTGCAACCATATAAGTGTTGTCACTTTGAATAAATGTTATACGCAAGGAAAAAAAGAATCGTAAATTGGTTTCCGTTAAACATGGTCTTGCAAGTTTTAAAACAGTCATCTATACCATTCAAAAAAAAAAAAAAAAAAGTCTACTAAAAATAAAATCAAGTCACTAAAACTGAATTCTAACATAATGTCAAAAAAAAAAAAAAAAAAAAAAATTGATAAAAATTAACATTAAAAAAGAAAATGTTCATTTAGAACTTCCAAAAGCCTCCCTTAAATTGCTCTCCATGCAGTCATCTGATTTGTAGTTAGCTACTTCTCATAACATCAACACCTACATTAGAAAAGAAAAGGAAAAATAAAATAAAATCATATTTCACATATTATTTAGATTTAAATAAATTATAACAATAACAAAAATAGCATATATAATAGAAATGACAACTTACTCTGATAAATTAGTCCTTCACTTTATCGACCGTAACCGTAACAAGCCTTTCACTTTGAAGTCATTCAAGATTCTTCAAAAAAAATTAAAAATTAAAAACACTATATATTAATAACAAGAACAAATAAAAAAAGAATTATATATTACCTTCATTGTTTTTTGAGGATTAGATTTTGCCCTTGATTTATTTTGTTTTCTTTTTGAATGACTTGATCAACCTTGGATTGCTTCCGTTTGAATGGAGGACGACCTTTACTTCGAACTACCATTAGTGTAAGAATCTTACGATTTTCCTTTGAAGCACCATGAAAGTTTTTATCAGCTGTATCATCACTCAAATTGATGATATGTTGAATACTTCCATCATCACCTTCATACGATATCAATTTCATTTTCAGATCATTTATCATCTCCAGCACAATGTTACACTTATCATCATTACTTGTTGCTAAGTGTGCTACCTCATAAAATGAATTACACATTTTATCAAATTGATGCCCTTTAGGTTTGATGCTCCAATTATCATAGCCTATTTTCACCTTAGTGTGACATCTAATTACATCTTTCCTCCATCGCATTAAAATGTACTTGTCTAGGGCAAAAAATATTTTCTTGTGAATAAGCACCGCAATCACACGCCGACATAATATTCCTTTAAACTCAAATAGTCGACAATTGCAATTAATCTCAAAATCCGTCTCTTTTAACAACACAGTGAAAGGAATAGTAGTAATGGTATTTCCAACCATTATATTCTCACCCACCGTAAACTCTAAACAAGGAAAATTCTCTTTGTGTAATGAAACCTCACAATATAGATTAGCCGATAACTCTTGCTGAAAATCTTTGAATTTTTCAGTTGTATAAGCTTCTTGAAATTGCTTTTCCAATGGATAATGAGTCATACGGGGTATACACGAATTAAAAGAAATAAAATCAACATGACTCTCCTTTTCCACCTTATCTCGCAATGCATTCTCATATTGTTCAACAAATTGTTTTAAAGTAATCTTTGAATTCACATACCCATCAAAGAAAGCATGCATGCTCTCACTACGTTGTGTTGTAGACATTCCAGCCCAAAATGTATCTTTCACGAATGCTGGAACCTGACGTCGCCTTTCATCATACAATCCAAGTAACCATTCATTAGTATGAAGGTCATATAAATTAATGAACTCATTCCATCGATCCTCAAAATCACCACATGTCAGTGAATCATAGACAATATTCTGTAGTACAGACTTGATATCTTCATAATGTTTGTAACTTTTTAATTTTTCAAGCAATTTTTTCATAATATGCCCTAAGCACCACCTATGACGTGCAGTGGGGAAGACAACCTCAATTGCTTTTTGCATGGCCTTATCTTGATCAGTGATTATTGCTGTTGGAGCCAAACTAGACATACATGTAAGCTAAGATTGAAAGAGCCACACGTATGTTTGAGTATCCTCATTAGACATCAATTCGCATCCAAATAATATCGACTGCCCATGATGATTTACACCCACAAATGTAGCAAAAGGCATATCATACTTATTTGTTAAGTATGTAGTATCAAATGTTAAAGCATCTCCAAACTATCTATATGCTACTCTACTCCTTGCATATGCCCAAAAGACATTCTTCAATCGACTCTCTTCATCAAAATCCATCGTATAAAAAAAAAAAAAAAATTGAACTACTTTGCATCCTCAAGAAATAGTTGAATTGTATTAGCATCTCCCTCCCCAAGTCGTAACCGCCTTACTCTATCAAGATAATTCCTACAATCTTTCTCTAAAAAAGTTAAGTTTTCATGGCCACCTGCTTCAACTACAAAAGAGTTATAACTCTTATTTGGTCTTATCCCAACTCTATCATTCAGTTCTAACTTTCTTTTTACAACTGGCTTCAATTCTCTATTAGTTTTAAAATACCGTAATTTTCCTGGGGTACTAAGCTTATGATTATGATCCAACACCAAAGAGCATATTTCCCACTTTCCATTAAGGCATAATGATGTTGTTAGCCTAGCTTTGCAGTTGAGTTTTGATGTTGGTTTCATTTTTAAGGAATTTTTTGAAGTAGATTTTGATGGGTGACTACGTGCACATGGAAATGTGACATACCTTAACTCCCCATCATCCCCCTTGTTTGAAGTTCTTTTTATAACTTCAAATCCCATTTTTTCCCATATATTTTGTAGTATTCAAATAAACGCTCAACTGAATTATAAACCTTACCTATCTGAGGGTCTTCTACATTTGTTTATACATCATCTAAGTTTCCCATTTCATTCTCATCATCATCCTGGATGGGGTTTATAAATAATCATTAAAAAAATACAAAGCAATATTTTTATTAAAAATTCAAAGAAATAAAATAAAAAAATAAATTTACCTCAATAACAGTGACTACAGGTGAGGAGTCTTTTGAAACAAATTCCTCCATCCCTTGTTGCTCGATCTGTTCCAAAGTTTTATCATAAACTAAATATTATTATTTAGTTTGGCTTAACATTTTTTTTTTTTAAAGAAAACTATAAAATATAAAAAGAAAGCAAAATAAAGCAGTTTTATGTAGTATACCATGTTTACGATAAACAATTTTTTTTTTTTTTTAAGTCTCCAAGATAAACAAATTGAAACATTAACATATTAAACACTCTATATGCATACTTTCGATTAAAAAAAAATCCTTTTTTATTTAACAAGAGTTTAGTTAATGCACCTGCAAAAATCTTTCAAAGCCTAAACAAAAACCATGATCACCTATAATTTATAAATTATAGTAGTCTAATTTCTTGATTAATAAATTTAAAGCAATCAGATATGCTGATATATATGATTACGTAAATATAAAAGAAATTTTTTAAGTCTAAAGTCTCTGAACACTAACTATTTGACACAAAAAAACTCAACATGATCACATAAACACTCTATAAAGTAACATACGAATAACATGTATTATTAAAATAAAATAAAAAACATATCATGTTCTTTCCTAGTAGTCACACACTTATCGATTTGGCATCTCATGATAATTGATATACGGTCAAACAAATATGGAAGAACTAAAAAGAAAGAACTCATATAACTACACAGTGCTTTCGAAAAAAAATCCAAGGAAAAAAATTAAGGGTTAAACAATACCTCTTTATTTTAGTTGGAGATGACAATATTAATGCATTGATTTCTGAGATTTTTGATCAACAATATAGCTTTCAATATAAATTACAGAGAGAAGATGGGATACGGAAGGGAAGAAAGAGGAAAGAAGAAAGAATCCTAAACAAAAAGGAAATCTTCAAAACGTAATATTTGTTAAATCTATTGTAAGGACTGATTTGTAAACAGTGAAAAGTTAATGGATCAGTAAATCAAGTTTTATTAAAATTAGGTGATTGATGTGTCAAGTGAGGTGTCAAATTTCATTAAATCTATTAGGATGCCACATCATTTGGGCATATTTTTTGGAAAAATATTTGGGATGTCTAGCATTACTCATAAAAATAAGTGTGTAATAATGTAATATTTAATAAAGTTAAACTAAAGTAACTCCTTATGTTATGAGTCTCAGGTTCAAACCTCAACCCATACAAAGTTAATATGAGATTAAGGTTTGGGCATCAAAACAAATATTTACAATGATTATTATATTATAAAATATTGAATTAAATTTTTTTAATAACATATATAGGTTATATATAAATAAGTGTGCAATAATGTAATATTTAATAAAGTTAAACTAAAGTAACTCCTTATGTTATGAGTCTCAGGTTCAAACCTCAACCCATACAAAGTTAATATGAGATTAAGGTTTGGGCATCGGAGATGCTAAACATTAAAATACATTTCAATATTTTATATATAAGGTTTGGGCCTTGTAAAACCCCCACCTCCCCCCCCCCCCCCATATAAAGTTAATATGAGATTAAGGTTTGGGCATCGTAGGGCCCCCAATGGGAGATGCTAAACATTAAAATACATTTCAATATTTTATATATAAGGTTTAGCCTTGTCTAAGGCAATGTACATCAATTATGCACTGCGCTATGACAACGTGCATAGTACGTTGTTATTTTTCTACGACTACATATTATGCGTTGCGAAAAATATTTGGTAACAGGTGTATCAACAATGTATAGCCGCACTGTCAAAACCTTACACAATGCATTTTGAGCATTACGAAAGACCAAATTTTTTATAGCATAGGAAATTTAATGGATTTGAGGATCAACAAAGAATACATAACATGGAATAAGTCTAATAAGATGTTGTTATGATGACTTCTCTTAACTCTAAGTCAAGAAGTTCTTGTTCAAGTAACCACTTGCAAAACTTCTGTTGAAAGGCTATGCTTGGAGCAAATAAATGGAACAAATAAAAAAAATAATGGTGGGGATATATTAGAAAATTTGACTTTTTAATCAATGGCACATGTGTTACAATTAAAACAACAATTAAAAAAAAAAAAAAAGATCAATGTGTATGAGTGACTATATATATCTTGAAAATTAAAACTATAGGAGATAGATTAATGGCAGCTGGACAAGTAGCAATTAATTATGACCTATTGTTGAATGCAATGAAATATTAATATTTATTATGAGTACGGGATTTTTTTTTTTTTTTATAATATTTATTAATTCGGAGTCAGTTATTTTTTTTGAAAGCTTTCGCTATCGGTAGGATTAGAGTCATTAACCTAAGAGTCATTTGTCTAAGCCCCAAACTCATCCATCTACCAACATAGCTACGCCCCTGTTGGCTATCTATTAATCCGGGATTTTTTTTTCACTTTTAATTATACTAATATTTTATTAATTTATTATAGAATAGGGTAGGGTTATTGTTACTTTGTAAGTTGGGGCTAGGGATATATGAGACTTTTCCAGGGTCAATGGTTAGTTCTAAGAGAGCTTCTTCTTACAATCCACAAATTATCTATTCACACTCCAATTTAATTTTTTTTTTAATTAATGACAATTTTAACCTAAATTAAAATTACTAAAAAAGACAAAAAAAAAAAAATTAAAATAAATTAAAGACATTCCAAACTAATTAAATTATTAAAAAAAAAAAATCTCTCTCCTAAATCATTATTTTAAATATTACGTATTAAACTCTCTCTCCTATATCTATTATGATTAATAATTAAAGAAAAAAAAACTTATGAATATTTTAGTTTTTTACTAACAATAATATATATATATATATACATAAATTCTATTATCAGTTCGAACTGACAAAAGTAATATCAGTTCTTTGCATGTAAATCACTGGATTTAAATACTTTGACTTGGCTGTATGCACTTGTCAGTCAAAGTATTTAAATCCAGTGGCCCACATGTAAGGAACTGATATAACTTTTGTCAGTTCGAACTGATAATAGAAAGACTATATATATATAAATATATATATATATATATTAAGAAGTCAATTTTTTTAAAAAAATAAAAATAAAAAAAAAGATATATAAAAGCTTGAATTGTTTCAACTAGATTCGATTAAACTCAAATTTCTAAGACTAATGAAATAATTAAAGTTCTCTAGGCAATCACATACCTACAAGAGTAACAAAAAACATTTTCATATTTCGATTATCTAAAAAAATAAAAAAAACAAGGTACTTATTTTTAAGTTTTTTTTTAAATTATTTTTTTTAATATATACATACATATGGTTCCTAAAAATCAACGTTATTAGTAAGTTTTTTTTTTTTTTTTTTTTTTTTCCTTAACTGTTAGTTTTGCTTGAGAAAAAATGGAGATAGAAAATTAGAGATATGTATTAGAGAAGAGAAAGTTTAATATGGTAAGGAGAGAGTATTTAATATGTAATAATTAATCTAATGATTTATGAGAGATAATTTCTTTTTTTAATAATTTAATTCAAAAAAGATAAAAGGATAATCTTGTAACAAAATGAAGTGTCTTTAGAATTTTTTAAAATTTAAATTTTGAGAATAGAGTGTTTTTAGAAAAGAAGTGTAAAAATAAAAAATTGAATTGTCAAAAGAAGCTCTCTAGTTCTAATTGTGGTCAACAAAATTCATGAGAGGTTTATGCAATAAAATGGTCTTTGTCTATAGGTCCAATTTCATCTAAAGTTAGGGGTATTAGTACAAATTTCCCAAAAATCAAATATTAAATACATTTTTTAAATACTTTTGTTTATCATTTTGGTTAAATATTATATTTGCCCCCTTTTTCCTCCTAATTTACTCCAAACTTGTAAAATTGAGTTCACATTCAGCATTTGGACCCCTACTTTTATGAACATATAATATACACTTTTTGGATCAATATTATTAATAGCGTGCTTGTGATTTATTTCTTATTTTCTTATTTTCTTATGGATTACCGATTAACTACTACAAATCCTCACCTTTGCTTGATAAAAACCGATATAAGCAGGGAGTCCAAATCCTTGTGTATAATGAATGAACAAAGATAAAGATGCAAAAGTAGTACATAGTCATCGCATTCTTAAATATTCTAATTTAAAAGATCACAAAAATCAAAAGTTTGAAAGATACAAAATTTATATCTAAATTAGCCAAAGGGATATTATAAAAATCATTTCTCTAGTTTGCTGTATTCCCCATTATCCATTCTACAGTTAATTTCCGTAAAGATTTTGAATCAAATGAAAGTTTTCGCCTTCGATATAACTAGAAAAATATTGTTTATACCCTTAAAATATTTATAAAATAATGAAAACAATTAAAATATAAAATTCTAGAAACCACAACCACCATCGGCACCAAACCACCATCATCATCAGCACCCATCAAACCACAATCATCATCTACTTCAAAAAGAAAAAAAAATCATCATCGTGTGAAGCTAGGATTTTGGCTTTGGGGGCTCAAGGCAAAAGCTAATATTGTAGGTCACGCAATCTTTAAATAATATTAGTAGGAATCCCGTACAAGAAAAAGTGTGGAATCTCGCACCTAAAACTTTTCAACAAAATGTGATACCGTTTGGTGTTAAAAGTAATGATACAAATAAATAAATAAAATATACATTAACTAATTAAAATGTAACATGTCTATTTTATATTTAGAAAACTATTTATAACCAAATCAATCTACTTTTCTTCTTAATTTTCATTTCAATTACATAATCAAAGAGTGTATGAGAAAACATCTTTTATTTTGTTGTAAAATTTATGCCTGTTCTTCACGGTATGCATAACTGAAAAAAAAAAAATTTAATAGTTCCCGGCTTATAAAATATAAATTTCAATAGCTTAATTAAAATATCATTATACCATTAATATATTTAAATCACAATTATTTACATACTTGTAATTTAATTATAGTATTCATGTCAAACCAAATTAACTTATAATAATTTTGAAGAAAATTTAAATAATAAACTAATAAAGTAAATTTATCAAAATTAGATTAATATTTAACCTAACAAAATAAATAATAAAGGTAGTCGCTATAAGAGTTCAATATTTACTGGTAAAAAAATATTATATATATAATGAAAAATGCTAGGCTTCCCAATTTTTTTTCCCAAATTCTTTCTCAAATGTTTGAAGAACGTGAGGTGTCAACATCACATCATTTACCACATAATCTCATAATTTATAAGATGTTGACACCTCACGTGCTATATACACACTAGATTAGGTAATAATGTATGAAATAATAGGAAATTAAAATATTAAAATTGATTGATTTTATCTCCTATTTTCATGGTCAATAGACCTATGAAAACAAAAATTATAAATTAATTTATATTATTATAATAATAAAAGGGCAAGAGAATATTATCACCTACTATATATATCACATTTTATGTATAATAGTTTCTTCTTTCTTTTTATTGCTTCATATTTTAATTTGATGTATAATATATATTTTTTTATTGGTTGGGGGGGACCATGGCCCCTATGCCTCCCCACACCCCCCACCCCCAACAACTATCCAACCATTCTATCATCACTACTACCACACGAGATTCACCACCAACCCCATCACAATAGAAAAAAAAAAAAAAAAAATCAAGAACTGGGTTCGACCAAAATCCCTACCAAAAAATAAAAAAATAAAAAAATAAAATCAAGACAACCACTAACACCCTCCAAAACTCCTCAAATCCCAACACAGCCATCACCCCACCATCAACCATTCTTAAAGATAACAGAGAGAGAGAGAGTATGTTTGGGACGGGAAGAGTTTGTTGGATATTTTTTAATTACAATTTTTTTTTTAAATTTTAATATTTGGTTAAATCATTTTTAATTTAAGTTTTTTCCATTTTACCTTTACCTATTAAAAATCATTAACGGTAGAGGGTATTTTAAGTATTTTATTAACAGCATGGGGATAATAGAGAATTTGAATGTTGCATAAACTATTGAAATTCAGGAACTCTCCTCTTATCGGGAAAATGTCAATGGTACTTGTAAGGATTCCCGTTTTGTTGATTGGCTTATTTGGTGGACAAACCACGTGTTGGGGATTGCATGTAAGGGTAGCTTAGGAATGTGTTCAAGCTCAAGGCCCTTGCAAGTGTTAAGCACTCCAAAGGTAATACTCTAAGTGCTTACTTGTCTTGAAGAGATAGTTGCACACACTCACAACTCATGCATATGTTTAATCCTTGTATGTTGTGTGTCTTATTTGTGTGCCTTAATGCTCATTAACATCTCTTCTTGCATGTTAGTTTGATTGCATCTTGCATATCCAATTGCCTTGTCATGCTTAGACTTAGGATTGCATTTTTGCATTGGGCGCTCCCAAAAGCGCTCTACAAAAGCGCTATACGAACAGCCCCCGTTGGGCACTGTACAGACCTGATTGATTTAATTCGGTCGCTGTACGAGCGCTGTAGAGGCGCTCTACAAAGCGCTCTACGTAGAGCGCCCCTCTGTTTTCTCACGAGAACAGAGCAGGGGCGCTGTACAGGCGTTGTACAGAAGCGCCCTACGTACAGCGCCCATGGCAAAATTGTGGTGTCACTTATCAAAACGACCACACTTCATCTTGACACCCTATATATATGCCACTTTGACTTTAGGTCAATTATAAGAGTTCATATTCAGATTTCATACTTAGGATATTTTTCAAAGAGAAGAAAAATTTCAAGAACTCATTTTTAATTACTCAAACACTTTTTCATGATCATCAATCATCATCTAGCGTCATCTTAGATCATCTAGATGTCTTCTTGCATGGATTCTTCATCATACTTTGCTTGGTAAGCTTTTCACTAATATCTTACATATTCTGTGTTTCTCTTAACAAGCAATCTCATTTAATTACTTGTATGTTATTTTATATACTTTGAATACAAGTTTGAGATTAGTATGATGTATGTTTGAGAAGTTGTATTGTGATAGCTAATTAGGTTTTGTGCTTAATCTTGATTAGCTAAGCTATTTGACATGTCATCTAGCCATTTATATCTAGGATTGTTTTAATTGCAAAATTATTTTCCTAGATAAGCATATAGAGTAACCTAGCTCTAATTTGCATTTTGAATATTCATACATATTCACTTAGGTTGTTTCTCTTCATTGAGAAGTAAGTCTTGGGGCTAAGAGTGCTTAGGCCTCAAGCAAATTAGAATAGGGTTGCTAATAAAGGCCCGCTGGGTAGAAGTGAGGGGTTACAGACCGGAGTGTTAGACGAGGTCTACATAGGTTGTAAACTTCATTTCAATTAGTGATTTCGAGTTCCGAGTGTGGCGCACTATACAGCCCGTGGTTTTTCCCAGTGGTTGGGTTTCCACGTATATATCTTGTGTCATTTAAATTCCGCACATATTACACTTGATATATTATTTTGACTAGTTATGGGCATTTTCGTAAAATTGACTTGCAAGCGAAAATTGGGTAATATTTGATAAAATCTATTCACCCACTCCCACCCCCCCCCCCCCCCCCCCCCCCCCCCCCCTCTAGCTTTATATTATACACACCGTATTCTTTTCAGTACTGAATTTTCTCAATGGGCTATTGCAATGAGTGAAAATTTTGAATCTCTTCATAAGAATCAAACTTGGGAATTTGTGAAACCACCTAAGGGCCAGAAGATTATTAGCTACAAATAGGTCTTCAAGAAAAAAAGAAGGAATCTCATGGGTTGAAGCTGCTAGGTTTAAAGCACGTTTAGTTGCAAGGGCTACAGTTAAATAGAGGGTGTATACTTTAATAAAGTATTTTCACTGGTGGCAAAACATAGCTTTATTCGCATGCTGCTTGCCATGGTTGCAATGTTTGACATGGATTTAGAACAGTGTGATGTAAAAATGACTTTTCTTCATGGTGAGCTTGATGAATAAACTTTTATGCATCAACTGAAGGGTTTATTGTTCAAGAAAAAGAAGATCATGTTTTTTTGTTGAAGAAATCATTATATGGTTTGAAGCAATCTTTTCGGCAATGGTATAAGCGGTTTGATACTTTTATGGTAGGTCATGGTTACTCACAAACTGGTTATGACAGTTGTGTGTATCATAAAAAACTCCAAATGGTTCTTTTATTTATTTTACTGCTGCATGTTGATGGCATGCTAATTGCTGCGAAAAATAAAAGTGAGATTACTAAATTGAAATCTAAGCTTAGGGGTGAATTTGAGATGAAAGATTTGGGTGCTACGAATAAAATTTTGAGTACGGAAATTCACAAGGATAGAAAAGTTATTTTTGTTGCAGAAAAATTATATAGAAAAAATTCTTGAACACTTTAGTATGAAAGATTCTAAACCTGTGACTACTCCACTGGCTGCACATTTTAAACTTTAATCAGCTTTGTCACCAAAGTCTAAGGATGAGGAGGAGAAAATTTCTCGAGTTCCTTATGCTAGCACTATTGGGAGTATGATGTATGCTACGGTTTGCACTCATTCTGATATTTCACATGTTGTTAGTGTGGTTAGCATATTTATGGGTTCTCTAGGAAAAATTCATTGGGAAGTAGTGAAATGGATTTTTTGATATTTGAAAGATACTGCAGATTTGGGTTTGGTATTTGGAAAAAATAATATAACCAATAATATTATTGGTTATGTGGATTCTGATTATGCTGGTGATTTAGATAAAAGGTGATCTCTGATAGATTATGTCCTTACACTTTCAGGTTGTGCTATTAGTTGGAAGGCTATTTTATAGTCTACAGTTGCTTTGTCTACTACAGAAGCAGAGTATATGGCAGTGGTTGAACAGTGAAGGAAGCTATTTGGCTTAGAGGTTTGGTTTGTAATCTAGGTTTACAACAGGATTCTATAGTTGTATTTTGTGATAGCCAGAGTGCAATACATTTGACGAAAAATCTTATGTATCATGAGATGACCAAACATAATGATGTTAGATATCACTTTATTCGGGAGATTGTATCTCATAAAGCAATTATAGTCATGAAAATTGCTACAGTAGAAAATCCAGTTGATATGTTAACTAAGCCTATTCTTGTGCTCAAGTTCAAGAACTGCTTGGAATTGATTTATGTTCGCAATTTGTGAGTTACCCTAAGGGTTTGTTAGAGGAGATGACATACTGAAATTCTACTCAGTAGACCTTGGTACAAATTTAAGCCAAGGTGGAGATTTGTTAATATGTGGCTTAAATTAGCAGTAACCTTATTTGATATAGATTCTTATTTTATCTCTACCCATATTATAAATATGTGGTTATAGGTGTAAGGTTTTAGATTTGTATTGGCTTGATTTCATTACAAAACTCTCTTTATTTGTAATGACTAGTTGCTTAGGTGATTCATGTTAGAAAGGAGCTTCAAAGAAGGAAAGCAACTTCTCATGCAAAGTTCGTCTTCAAGAGGAAAAACGCTTACTTAGATTCTAAGGTATCGAGATTCTTCTTCCTCTTGCAAGACGTAAGCGCATACACACACATTGCATACATTTGTGTCCCTGCATCATTGTGCTAAATTTGTATAACACATTCACATACTTGTTGAAGTATAGTATGCTCATGCATTAGACTTAATTTGACAAACATTGTAAAATTACATGTACTAGGACTGTCTCTAGGAAATTGCATGTTTGTGTGATCTTGTGTTTTATTTGTTTTTGTTTTATTGTTTTTGGACTTGAATATATTCTCATATAATTCCTTATTGAGTTTCGGTCATTTCGGTTTCTCATTCATTAGTTTTTATGTTCAAAGTAGGAAGTTATGATACTTTACGTTATCTTACAATGCATTGTCTTTGTCTTCGTATATCGAGTCGAATTCATATCCTTTGGTCAAAGTTTCATAGTCTTCCTCGTGTGTTAGTGAGTTACGGTTCGTAATCTGGAAACAGATTCAAATTCAGAGTTCGGAGGCCGGAGAACACGTGAGGTGTACGAAGCGAAGGTGAAGAGAGGTGGCAAAAGGGCCAACCACCTTTCCTTCCCGTGGAGGCAAGTGGCCACCATGAGAGGAACCCCTCCCTGACCCCGTGGTGGCCACGCGCCTCCACAGGAAGCATGGGTTGGGTGGTGGCTTCTTTCCCATTTTGCCCTTCTTCTTCTTCACTTGATTTCCCTCCCTATTTAATTCATTTTCGTGCAGAATTTCTTCACAACTTTTGCATTTTTGTTTTGGTCATATCTCTCTCAAATCAACTCTGAATTGAGTGATTCAAAAGCCAAAATTGTTGGTTTTGAAGAGAGAAACAAGTCCCAAGCATTTTCAATGTGAAAAGATGTCCAGATTATTCATAGAAATCTGATCTTGGTTTGTGGATTGTCTTTTTGTATGTGAATCATCTTCTCTACATTTTTCTTATGATCAACTTGATGGATCATATTATTTGATTGATTAAAATTGTTTAGAATGCTTTTGATTCCATTTTAAGACTCGTTTGATTTTGAAATTAGCTCTTGAGTTTGATTGAATATGATTTTAGCTAATTTTGTTGAATATGAACTTGAA
Organism: Acer saccharum; assembly: GCA_030490815.1. Classification (NCBI taxonomy): domain Eukaryota; kingdom Viridiplantae; phylum Streptophyta; class Magnoliopsida; order Sapindales; family Sapindaceae; genus Acer; species Acer saccharum. Next base: position 7,099,848 of record CM059875.1, on the reverse strand, counting down.
TCTAGAATACTTTGTGATTTGTTCTTGAATGTTGATTTCTAGGTTTTCAAGTTGCATGTTCTAAAACTAGAATACTTTGATTTGCAATCTCACATGATTAATTTTAGTTTCCAAGAATACATTGATTATATGTTCTATGTTGCTTGTGTTTGCATCATTTGTATCACTTAGATCATTTTGCCTTGCATAAGGTGGAATTCTCTTATTGGAGTGTGATTCTTCAATATTGAGCAAGGAAGTCTTGACTAGAGATATGAGATGTGTCTTGGTTAGTTGAGCAAGGAAGACTTATCTAGGAGTGTGAGGCTCCGGTTAGATAAGCAAGGAAGACTTGTCCAGGAGTGTGAGGCTCCGGTTAGACAAGCAAGGAAGTCTTGGGTAGAAGTGTGAGGCTTCGATTAGCCAAGCAAGGAGACTTTCTAGAAGCATGCGATTTATCTCGGTTAGAAAGTGAAGGCAAGCTTTTCATTAGTAAAAGGTCTAAAGGGTAGGATAGCAAGGATATTCAAGAGAGTGTGTTTCATGTGATTTGATCACCTTGAGAGTGTACTTTTATCCAACTAGCGAATTGTGTGTTGCCGGTGGTTGTGGATTCAACCTGTGGATATTTCCTCTTCGGAAGTTTACCATGTAAAAATCTCTTGTGTTGATTTTCGTACTTTAAGCTTCTTTACTTGCTTTAACTTGTATTACTTATAACACTTATTTAATCGAACTCATATCAACTTGTTTAAGCAATTTATTTGTTAAGCTCTCTAAGTGTGTACAATTTTGTTGTATTAAAAAGAAGTAATAGAATTTGAGCCTATACCTATTCACCACCCCCACCCCCCCAACTAGGTATATTTTACACTATAAGTGGTTAAGGGAATTTCAAAAGATCTTTTAAAAAGAAGTCTCTTTTGAGCTGTCAGAGAGTTCTTTCGGTGTAATATAGTTTTGAGTTTTGTGAGTGATTTTGAGACACCCTTTGTAATCTATATTGATCATAGTAAAATTTCTTTCATCTCCGCCAATGGACATAGACTTTACGCTGAACCACATAAATTTCTCTTATTCTACTTTGCTTTTATTTTGCCTATTTACTTTTTTTCTTGACAATTTTCACAACAAAAATTAAAAGGAAAAAAATTCAGATATCCCAAATTGTTAGTAATGGTTTGGTATTGTGGATTTGGTAGTGTAGAGAATTTCAAGGTCAGATTCGTTTTAGAGAGAGTGGAATTAATTTACAAGGTTAAAGGAAGGGGATATAAATCACTGAATATTTTTGGATAGAAATTTGTTTTGTTACTATAATTTTTGGCTTTTCCCAATTCAAAGTTCATGAAAAAGTGATCAAAGTTTCTAGTCTCTAGTGGTGTTTTTCTTCTGAGTTTGTAGTTAAAAATGGAAAAAATTTCATCCATTTTGGCGGAAAATGGAGGAGATCGATCCCCCAAGATCTGCAACCTATATTTTTGTTTTTTTATTTATTATTAAATTCCATTTAATTAATTATATTTTAAATTAAAAGACACTTTTACCCTTTGTGTATTAAGACCACCATTAAAATAACGGTGGTCAACTTGGTCCAAGGTATTTTTTTTGTTCAATTTCGCAATAGTTGAATATACTTGACATATTGTGACATGTCAGGGAACCTTAGTGCAATTATCCCTTTGATAATTAGCTCGTCCACGCCATGCACTTCAATGGCGCGTGGGGGTTTTTAGTTCGGTATCTCCACTTATAAACTCTTTGAAACATAAAAGGGTATGTTTGGTACCAGAATCTTGTCTCTCTCTGATGAAGAACAGGTACGCTAAAATTATCACTTGGTATTTTATATTTTTATTTTTTTTAATTGAGAAAAAAAATTCATGTTTTGGGTACCCTTTTCTGTGAAGTGATTTTAATTGATTAAGAATTGAATATTATTTCAAGATTATTAGTGTTAACTGGGCGAAGAATTGCTGCTATTTTGCTTATAGTATAAGTTTAGATTTTGCTTTGAAGGATTTCTATGCTGCTATATGAAATTAGTTATGCTATTATGTCCATTTAATGCCTTGGATCACACAAAAACTTGCTTAATTAGAACAAATTTAAATAATTTTGCAGTCTAATACCAAAACTGACAACATAGGTGGCATACTGGCATGTGAGAGCTCTGAATTTAGGCTCATCTAGACAAAAAACATCAGATTTGTTTGCTAAATGTTAGAGATATCCAGCAATTTTGTCGTTCATTGTGTGCCAATTAGAGATTTTGGCACACAATGAATTTTGGGTTGATGTTAGGTCGGGACCACTAGAGATTTTGGACTCTGAGGGATCAAGGCTGCACCAATGTGATAATGCCTATTATCTCTTCCTGACATTTCTATATCTCTTTCAGTCGATTTCCATAACTTCATCAGTTTGAAGTGTTGAAATTAGCAATGGAATGATTTAACTGTAGTTTGCTGAACATTTGTTTTATATCTCCACAATTAGGTACTATTAGTCTGTATATATCTTTGAGAAATTTCAGCACGATGTGTCCTTGTGGTTTTGTTGCTGAAGTTATAGGCATTTCTCCTAGTGCAACGGAGAAGGATGTTCGCGAATTCTTTTCCTATTGCGGCGAACTTGAGCATGTCGAAATCATCAGGTAGAATTTTCTGTTTTATGTTCGTGGTTACTGATTATGAATTAACTTCTTAAAATTCATCTCCATAATAGTGCGTAGTTTGGTCATAATCATGTGATTATTTACTGTCCATTCTGAGTTCATGAATGAATCATATTGCATGAATCCTTGAAATTTGATAGTTCTGCCTTTACAGCCAATTAGTTCATCTTTCCCTTTCTTTAGGTGAATCGCATAATTCTTCGATCAGCTGGCTTTCCTGTTTATTAAGCTGCCAAATTGGATTGTGTGTGTGTGTGTGTGTGTGTTGGGGGATGGAGTTGGCTGTGGGGGATACTAATTACGTATTTACGTGTCTGATTAATAGAGTTTATTCTTTTGCTAAATAACAGATCTGGTGATTGTGGTAGTACTGCGTATGTGACATTTAAAGATGCTTATGCTCTGGAAACCGCTGTTTTACTCGATGTAAGTTGCAATCCACACATTGATGATATCTTTATAGTAGCAATGGAAACAGATTTGCGCCATTTTCTTGGGTACCTCTATGTTTTTGATCTTCAACTCTCCACATTTACGATAACATTTTTGTTCTGTATTAGCAAAAATGACTCATACGTCAAGTGCTTTAACTGTGATATTATCAAACTTCTCAATATTAGTTTCTTTTAACTGTACTCAAATACGATGCCAGGTGAGTCTGCAATTGCATCTATAAATTTATCCGATTACTGACTTCAGTGTAACCATAGGAAGACTCCATACAACATCAATATTTTTTATCAACTGTTAATGCATCTCAGTTTAATGACTTGTCTCTGTTAATAAGATATCAGAACACATAAACAGTTAGCAGAAGCAGTTTAGATACCTTTCGAATTTTAAAGACTCTGAGAGTTCAAAACTGATTTTCAAAGAAGCATGTTCGGTTGAAGCACAAGAAGTATGTCACATAAAAAGACAAAAGTTTAAGTTTCATTTACGATGACAAGTAGAATACAAAGTTTAAAATTACAAAGACAAGGATGAGTTCCTTGATTTCAGAGAATTCATTATCTTGTAGAGAGTTTGAGTAAGTATGTTGTAATATATATAAGATATGGTCAGAAAAAAGCAAGAGAGAGCATAAATAAAAACACATACTCTTAGCATTGTAATATGTACTTTTTTTTTTTTTCCAATGGTGTTGAACATTGAGTAGAATGATTCAATGTTTTGAGTGAACTAATGTCGACTCTTGTAGACACTGCCTGCCTATTTGATGTTTCCTATGGCATTTTATTTGCTTATTCTTTCCTATATCTTGTGTTCAAGGGAGCTACAATTGTAGATCAACCAGTATGCATATTACGTTGGGGGTCATATCCTGATGAATCTTACCCTTGGAACAGTCCATGGAACTTCGATGAAAAAACTGGTTCAACGGTATGTTTCAATTTCATTACCCAATAAGCTTCTTCAACAAATGCATTTACGTCATTGCAGTTGTGCAATATATTCTAAAGAATTAATTGTAGAACTATTGTTGTATTCAAAAGATTGTGCATCACGAATAAATAAGAAATTATCCACTAATTCTGATTTTTTTTAGAGCTTTAGAACTTGGAAAATGACTTGGATAACTTTGGCTTATTCTCTTGACCTGATTTTGTTGCCGATCAGATTGGCCTAGTAATCTGGGGGCATTTTATTATTCAATGCTCAGATTTCTTAGTCAAATCAGGTTCCTCTATTAATTATATCCATCACGTGGAGAATCTGATTATGAACACAATATCCTGCATAAGCAATGCAGTAACAATTATGTTGCAATTATATTCTTAAGTGTCAAATTTGATGATACAATCTAATCGATTATGTTTATTAATTTAGCAAACCACTCGTATGGACAAGTTTGCTACGACTCCTGGAGAAGCAGTAACGGTTGCTCAGGAGGTTGTCAAGACAATGCTAACCAAGGGATATGTTTTAAGCAAAGATGCTTTAATCAAGGCCAAAACTCTTGATGAGTCCTACGGAATTTCAGCCCTTGCAGCAGCCAAGGTTGCTGAGCTTAGCAACAAAATCGGGCTCACTGATAAGATTAATGCCAGTGTGAAAGCTGTAAAATCTGTGGATGAGAAGTATCACGTTTCAGAGATCACTAAATCGACTGCATCAGTTACTGGAAATGCTGCTGTAACTGCGGCGAATTTTACAGGGAGAACAGCTGTAGCAGCTGGTAATGCCTTTGTCAATAGCAGCTACTTTGCCAAGGGAGCTCTTTGGGTTTCTGGAGTTTTAGAACACGCGGCTAAAGCTGCTGCTGATTTGGGTACTCATCATGCTAGTAAATAAATAACTATTTCAAGTTGATATAAAAAAAAATTTGTAGTTCTTTTGTCCAATCAATTTAGTGAATGACAATAAATAGTCAAATAAATTTTCCTCTGTTGTTTACCAGCTTAGTTTAAAGGGTTGTTTAGTGGCCAAGAATTGAAGTGCTTTTGAAGGATTCACCAAAGGAACGACCACTAGATAGTAAATCATAAAGAAAGTAAATATTGGTTTGTTGTTGTCAAAATTCCGCCCATGTATGCACGAGGCCACCACCGACGAGGTATTGTTTACTTTAGTCCGGTGGACGTTATGATTTTGTCTTTAAAAGTTCCCCTCGTGGTTGTGGGGTTAAGACTAGCCTTGTTTATTTATACCATAGACTTGTCTTGACTTTAACCGACGTGGGAGAAACCCCTTAACAACGTTAAGGATATGCTTTGATTGATGAATTGTCTAGGATCTCCATATATAGCTTGTGTTACTGATGACTTGACTCGTGTCCATTTTCAGGTCTTTTCACTCCGGCAAATACGCTGTTGTGTCTGACCCATTCATGGATTTCCAGTTTTGTAAGCTACCTACACTGGAATGTCATATGTGAACGCGGACCGTAATTAATAAATTCCTGAGGATCTAAATGAAAACTGACTCTTTCAAGCTGGTCCTGCAGAGGCAATTGGATGTCACAAAGCAAAGTTAGTTTGACTCTCCCTTAACAACAGTTAGAATTTTTCTGATAGCAACTGAAAATTTCAACATCAGTTAACTTTCCAATACTTGTTTGTGAACAGTTTTCTTGTGTTTATATTTACATATACAGCATAGGCCCTGTAATGAGTGGATGGTGTTACTTTCACATTAAAGAGAGTCAGCTCAATAACTTTACTGCTTGGCAACTAATTCCTAATTTTCTTGATTGCATTTTCTCGTCTGCCAACAGCACCACTGCCCCATCCAACCTTTTCTAATTGTCTTTACAATCCAACAGTGCCCTTAAGAAAATTACATATGACCACTAATATTCACCAGTAAAAGTTTAAGGTAATAAGAAATGACCCAAAAATATTCTTTAAGCACTCTAATACACCCACAAGACATATTCAAATACATAACAAATGTACAAACGGTTTTAGTATTATGTCAGTAATCATCAAACCTAAAAGCTTAAGCGGATAGGAAATGACCCACATACTTCGGCACATCTATATGACTACATATTCAAAATCCTAAAAATGTGGTCTGCTATATCTTTCAAAGCATGAGCCTCACTTTGTTATTATTATTATTAATTTTTTTTTTGTGATTTTGCTTTACATAAAAGACAAGCATAACCATATTTAAGTATTTGTATCTATATCCCACTTAATATGTGGTGGTTGATTCAATATATATCTATATATCTATATAGCTGTTGGCCTCAAAATAATGGAACTGTTTTGCAAAGCATTTATGGCAACATGTACTCGACATGAAGGGCTTTGCTGACTACATTTTTTTTTTGCTTCCTAAATGTCCTCTACTTGTGAGTTGTGACCACTGACCAGCCAACAACATGACTTGATTAGATGGTTAAGTGTCTTCTTCCTACATGTGATTTTCTGGGATCTGGCCCTCTTTATAGAATTGAAAGAAATTTGAAGTTGAAAATGTGTCTAAAAATTTCATTGTTTTGGCACATATTTGTTGCATTTATTCTAGTGTCCTATTAATTGTCATGGCTCGATTATTATCAAATTCCTATTTAGAATCTTATCTAATTCGGTGCCTTAAATTATGCTGAACCGCAAAGCTATATAGTTTATATTCACTTTTCAATATCTTAGCTTCCTATGCTATGCTATGATTTAATAATCATATAAAATTGGAGCCATTTATTTGTTTATTAGGTTAAAACTAAGGATGACAATTTGTGTTATCGTGTTGTGTTAGTGTCAACTCAAACATGGCTAGTTTAATCAATGGTGTCAAAATACCACCACTATAATTAAACATGTCAAAACTAACAACCCTAATTTGCAAGTAGGATGGTGCGGAAGCTTCTTGGAATTAAAGTAAAGCAAGCAAAGAAGAATATTAATGTAATTTGCCGTCTCTTAAAGATGACCAAAATATATATACTATGTAATAAATAAATGCAGTGTTTGAAGCTTTCAAAGGAAATGGTCTTTGTGGTTGGAAAAAACAGAGAGGGCAACCACTAACAATTGTTTTGCATTTCTTTGTAGAATTGTTTTTAGTCCAAAGAAACTGGATTGACCCTGCCTTTTTTTTTCTTTTAAAGCCACCAGCCATGGCTGACCCTTTTAAATTTTACACCTAACTTGCTTGCTTGTTCAATTATTTGGAGGATTTTAATAATTAATATTATAATCTGGAGGATTCAATTATAAAATTCTAATCTGAGATTAATATTAGTCGGTGTCTCTCACCACCGGCACCAAAATGATTGAATCAAACCACTCCACTTTATCAACTTTTTGTCAAAATAAAATAATTAGATTTGCACACACATGGCCTCTTGCCAATGCGGTGGGCCTTTCCCTTAGAAACCCTCACCACCAAGGTTCAATGCTTAGTGTATGCATGTATATGTGCAAATTTTCCCACCAATTGTGTGGATGTTGTCCTACAATATGTGGGTGCTCTCTCTCCCCGTTTGTGGGAGCTGCAGTCCGGGCTGTGTTTGTAGAGTCCAATCTCGCTAGTCCTGGTAGTTATTATATAATAATAATAATAATAATAATAATTAGATTTGCGATTGGGAGACTTGGTACTAGTGTCTGTCTGGTGGGTTGTTGCACTTCAAATTCTTTGAATGGGAATCAGAAAATAAATCTCTAATACTGATTATTACTTTGTCCCTCTCATGTGGCACAAACTCAATACTAGACAATCATGGCACAAACAAACGTGTATGATTTCCACTAGCTATAACATCTTTTAAGTGTATTCTAATCTTTTTTTTTTCATCTATTGAAATATTTATGATGATGATGATACAAGCCAATGAGATACACATTATTCCTCTCTGAATTTGATTTTTTTTTTTCCATACGAATTAAAATTCCTCACTGTACAACAAACAACTCAGAAAGAGATTATAGAAACCAAAAATCACAAGAACAAGAATTGAAAATATTGTGGTATGTGAAAGACTAATAGCAACAAATGGGACATCTAATGAGACCATTTTCATTGCAATCAGGACATCTTTGGAATCCAAAGTCACTTTCCTCACCTTCCCATTCTTCTTCTTCTTCTTCTTGATAGTATATTTTACAACTCCCTGAACATGTCTCACAAGGCACAAATCTCATGTCCCCACAAGCTTGGCAAGCTCCGGCATTGCCTCCTCCTCCGCAGCTATCATCCACAATTTCGCAGTTTTCTACAAGTTTTTCAAGCTGTCCTTCCTCGTGCAATCGACGTATCTCTTCAGCTCCACCAATGTAGTTGCTCCCAACAAACACCTTCGGCAATCCACCCTTGTTGAACCCATCTCCTAATAGCTCTTTGAGCTCGTCCTTGAACCCCGAATGCATCGAAACGTCTCTCTCGTCGATTCGAACACATAGGCCTTTTAAGATCACTCTCACATTGCAACAATCCTCATATGTCTTCCTAACTCCTCTTAGACTAGTGAAGTACACCACAAGCTTTTCCTTGCACAATTTATGATCTAAAACGACACCATTCGACTTCTTGTCGTCACTGTCCAATGGTCGGAGGTGAAAAGGGTGTCCAGGTGATAGCTCTTCAAAAGATTTCCTGAAACTTGAAATAACTTCCGGATCAAATTCTGACACAATAGACTTATCAATTACAGGATTCGGATTCGGATAGGTATTATTCACATTCCTAACAACACCAAAAGAAAAACTTCGAAAGTGTTTAGGTGATAATCTATGTGGACTAACATCTTCAAGACCCTCCATTAATTCCCATGTGTTGATAGTCTCTGGCTCTCCGGGAGGTGTTCTGATGGGCGTTTTCGGGACGATTTTCGGGATCTTCTGTTCAATCATATTAGACCATACTTTTGCCTCCATCAACCCAATATTGAAATCCTCCTCCTTAAAGCTGTTATCTTCCTTATCACCATCAAAACAACGATCATGATCTTGATCGACATGATCATGATCAGCAAAATCACCATTACTCTGGTTCTGAGACTTGAAGTCGAGCTTGAGAGAGCCGAGAGTGGTTGACTGGAGAGCCACAACATGATAGCTGTCGTTTTTGCCTTGTGGTGGGTGGTGAACGTGCATTGAATAGCTTCTCGGCACCGGCGAGTACGGGCTCTGGCAGTTCCGGCACCGCTTCTGCTTAGAATTCGCGCAACCCATTACAGAGAAAAAAAGGATTTAATCAAATACACAACAAGTTTCTTTTTTGAAAGGTTTTGTTGGAGATTCGATAAATAAAAATAAAAGAAATCAAGAGAGATTCAGGATCGGATAAAGCTTCGGTTATCTGGTGAGTCAGAGATTGGATCAAAAAGCGAAAACTTTTGTTTTCTAAAAAACATAAACAACAGATTCATAAAGAAGATGTTAAGAGCATTAATGGTGTCATTGAAAATTGGTGTAACTCATCTGTTGAATTAATGCCTAACCATATAAAAAATTCACAAACCCAGAAGAGAGAAAATGACAAAAACTGAAACTTTCCCGAGAATAATCTTCAAAACAACCCGTGAAATGATTTTGCAGGAAAAAAAGGGCAAGAAAAATCTAGAACAGCAAAAACAAAATGGTGGGAATTCAAAGTCAAGGACAGAGAACAGAGAAGAAGAATTTGTAAAAGCCAAGCCAAGCCAACACGTTCACTGATCCCACCATTTATATTACTTTTTTCTTCCAATCTCTCTTTACAGAGAGATAAAAAGAAAAAAATAATAATAATAATAACCGAGGATTTTAAAAAAGGTTGGAGAATGAAGAGCCTCCAATCAAATGGCAAGATATGTAAATATGTTTTTTTCAGATTTTTAGTTGAAAAATAGAATGTGAAAGGAGAAAACAAAAACGAAAATTCGGGGCATGCGGGAATTATTGCTTGACTGGCGTCAATATTTAGATTTTTATTTTTATTTTTATTTTTTATTTATTTTTATTTTAGTTAATATTTTGATTTTTATTTTTATGGACACTCATAAAACTTATGAGAGCTTCTTTTTACAACCCAGATTTTTCTTTTTACACTTCTTTTCTAAAGACACTTCATTCTAAAAATTTAAATTTAAAAAAATTCTAAAGGCACTTCATTTTGTTCCAAAATTATCTTTTTTATCTTTTGACACTCCTATTCTAAAGACATTCCATTTTTAAAATTAAATTTCTAAAGACACTCAATTTTATTTTAATATTACCTATTATTATTTTTGAATTTTACTCAATTTTATTTTAATATTACCCATTATTATTTTTGAATTTTAATTTTAATATTAACATATAGCAAAAAAAAAAAAAAAAAAAAAAAAAAAAAAAAAAAAAAAAACTAACAAAAAACTAGTAGTTTGAATTTGATCTCTTTAGTCCACGATGACTCATACAATGGACTCATTTTTTATTTTGTAGATTTGGATAATTTGTTAAAAATTATGTGTGCTGATGTGAGTGGGAAGAACGTAAGACATTGTTGATGAGATCAGTACAACATTATATTTGGAAGCAACGAGATATCCGGCCTCAAATAAGTACCATATTTGGTTAAAAATTAAATGTGTTTATAGTATGCTGGAATTATTGGGTCAAGTAAATAAATTACAAAAAACTGATTCTACTCACAATTGGCCTCTAGCAAGTTTCCGTTTCTTACTGCAAATTTGTTGGAATTTTGTGAAATAATATAGTAAAATGGAAAAAGAAATTAATGAGAATTAGACGATATACAGAAATAAAGTTGTAGCATATTTCAGGAAGACAACCACCGTTTAGAGACCTGGCAATCAAGAAGTCCAGTAATGGCTGAAAATGAAAAATGTGATGGCATCAGATGCAGTAATACTACCCTTCACCTGCAAACTGAAACCAAATATAACACATTGAAAATTTAAGTTGAAAATGAAAACAAGGACAGTAAAATACATTTTTTTTTTTCTTTCATTATTTTCGTACTTTTTCACTTTTGCACTTGTATAGGACTTTTCATTCTTTTGAAAAACAGTGATAAAGAAAAAAAAAAACTCAAAAGAGGAAAAAAAAAAACATTGTTTTCTAAAAAAAATATTAGGTTAGAGTGTCCTTAGAATTTTTTGTCCTGATTAGTAATTTTAATTTAAGTTAAAATTGTCATTAATAAAAAAAATTTAAAATGGAGTGTAAATAGATAATTTATGGATTGCAAGGAGAAGTTCTCAAAACTTATTAGTACACCCATATTTTATTAAAAATTTTAATTATAAAAATATCCCAATAGAAATTTACCAATAAGGATGGATTACTTTAATTAAAAATAAACCAAATTTTATATACACTCATTAATTACACTTATATCTTCAACTATATTTCTCTATTAAAAAAAACTTACCTTTCAAAAAAAAAAAAAAACTTATGATAAACCCTAATTTTTATAATAACCCTAATTAAACTCTAATTTTATTTCAAGTTTCAAACTTTCTCATTATCATATTGTTTTTGTATTTATTTTATATATGGTTATGAACTCTATCGATAAACAAAAATATATATATTTTTAAGAGATAATTCCATAAAATAGCCACTTTGGTTTTCAAATTTTTACATATAGCCACTAGTTTTAAAAAAACCAAATATAACCAATATGATCATGGATCAACCAATATGATCATGGATCATGGATTGTGTGGTGGAAGTTAGTGGGTTCTTTGACAAGTATACCCCTGGAGAGTTGTCAGTGGTTGTTGATGTAAGATGTCCAAAATGACCCCGTCTCCTTCTTATATCTCAGACGAAGGCAATCCCCAAACCCAATCCCTAAATTACGGTGCGGCTTCCAACTGATTTTATGGCTATTCTATGGAATTATCTCTTTTATTATATGCATCTTATTAAATTGAAATGCAAGTCGGTTAACCCAATCCCTTACATGTAAAAATAGCACCCAATTACCCGCGATATTTCGTATCTCCGATTCTCCGCCATAATCGTATTTCCAGTTGTCGATTCGTTGCCGTGATTGAAGCTGTCCTAATTTGTTTCAGCCATCCCCAATATCAGAGAAGGTATGTATCTCCTTAGAACTCGAACTGTAACTATAATAACATATGTTGAAAATGATTGAGAAGGGTCATCCTGTTCGTCGCGGCGGCCTGTGTGTGTTGATGTCAGTCTAAAAAATACATATGATTGATTTCTTTCATCATATGATTGATTTCAATCATAGTCATATGTAGTATTTATGTCAGTCTAAATACTACATATGATTGATTTCAATCATAGTCATAATATATGTTGAAAAGGATTGAGAAGGTCCCCTTTATCTTCGTCGCGGCGGCCTGTTTGTGTTTGTTTATGTCAGATGTCAGATTAGGAGTTTTATTGCATTCCCTGTGTCGTCGTATTTACATTACATTCCATGATCGAACCATTACATTCCATGATCGAACCATTACATTACATTCCATGATCGAACCATTACATTACATTCCATGACACGACATTCCATGACACGACATTCCATGACATGGAATGACTTTCCTTGATTCTCCATGACATGAAATGAGATTCCATGATCCTCCCAGATTCGAAGATTACATGACATTCCATGACCGTACCATGACATTCCATGACACGACATTCCATTACATTCCATGACCGTACCATGACATTCCATGACACGACATTCCATGACATGGAATGACTTTCCTAGATTCTCCATGACATGAAATGAGATTCCATGATCCTCCCAGATTCCATGACATTACATTACATTCCATGATCCTACCATTACAACACTAAATTACATTCCATGATCCTCCTACCACAACACGACATTACATTCCATGATCCATCATGGAATGTAATTCCATAAAACATTGATGACATTTTCCGTCTGATGACATTATTTTAATCCGTCTGATGACATTGATGACATGTATTTTAATTTTAATTCCATGATGATAGAACTGATTAAATCTATTATTGCATACAGCTTCAGGAATATGGTTCTGTTGATAGTGAACTACGATGGACAGTGGGAAGATGGACAGTTCAACCCTAAAGCTGTTTTCTTTTTGTCAGTGACAGTGAAGGAGACTTTGAAAACATTGGCAGAGAAGATATGTAGTCGATTTGGCTTAAATTCTGATGAAGTGGACTTCAAGATAAGTACTAGAATTGATGGCTCCATTGTTGAAATGATTTATGACTTAGATTTACAGATCTTCGTTTCGCATAACAAAGAGAATCCTAAATGTTATGTGTCGGTGTTTCACAAACAGTTACGAAGCCTGGTTGACCAGTTAACTGTGACTCGTGATCTGAAATCCAAATGTACCTCCATCACCATCGGTTGTACTGGTGATCAGGCATGTACGCCACCACCCATTGTGAAGTGTAAATCTACAGGCAGCCCTGTTGTGAGTTCATCCGGATACAGATCCACAACTGGTAGCAATGAATTTGTTCCGAGTGGTTTCCCCGTAGATGAATCAAAAACTCCGCCATCAATCAGGAAGTCTATATTTCCCCAAAGCCCACTCGGCGGTACAGTCAGTAAGAAATCTGCTAACCGCAGCAATCACGGCAATTATGCTAAAGACGAGAAAGTTCATTGTCCAACTGTTGTTACTGCTGAGGATGAAGAAGGCGGCATGGGTTGCTCAGCCAATATCAACTCGCCATTGTGTCCTTGCTCTAATGAAATCAGTCCACAAGATTTACCGCTACGCCCTACACATGATGACAATCCATTGCACCTTGTTGATCTGGTAAGCCTTTCTGCATCAGGTATAAACAAGAATTTATCAGGTCCCGAGCATGAGCTAAAATTGCGTCGACGGTCTGGAAGACAGAGAAAGTCCATTAAGTACAACCAGGAGACTTGTTCAAATTGCTCTGAAAAGGGACACAACAAATCAGGGTGCCGGAAACCAGCGTTTGATGCATCTGGGCCAACCAAGCCTCCACGCACTTGCAGTATATGTCACAGACCTGGACACAATAGACAAACTTGTCCCTCTGGCTATTAACCCTAATCCATCAGGTGATATCATGACCCAGTTTAGAATGCTGCACCAACAAGTTCCTCCGATTTGAGAACCTTTTATCGGCACTCTTAGGTTGATTCATCGACAATGTGTCATTCTACTTTGGTTTTAAGGAAAATGCGTGTAATATGTGATCTATTTAATTTTTCTTTCATTCAGTTGTTTGAGTAGTCCCTGCTTGTAATATCAGCTTACGATAACGGTTCTGTATTGTTTGACGTTAGGTGTAATTGCCCCTTTATTTACAAACCTGAATCGGGTAGGTTCTCCTCCAGTCTGGTCTCTTCCCAAAGAATTTGTAGGCTACTTATCCCCTTAAAAACATCACCGAAAAAGTTACCCGATCTACTTATAAAGATTTTGCAATCCTAGATGGCTAATATGTGCTTATATTTACAAGGGATGTTCACGGATCTCTTCTTGCATAGCAACCACAGGTAGGCACAGGTATTTTCATTTATTATTAGGTCTCAAGTCTCAACAATCTAGTTCAAATCTAAGGGGAACAAAAAAACACACAGATTCCTGATCCGTTAACAAGTACGAAATGAGAACTTCATGTACACAATCTTGTACCCCACATCGGACTACGTTGTTTATGCTGTGAATTTGATAAAAACAGCCTTTTATGAGTTACCAACGTTGTAGTTTTTTTTTTTGTTTTTTTTTTGGTCAATCCCCTTTAGCTTATGGTCGTGTAATTCGTTAGTGCAAAATCCTCCTAGTTTAATCTGCATGCTTCATGTTTGTCTTTTCTTAGCGTGTGTATTAGATCGTGTAATCTATTGTTGTTGATTTTAATCGTGTAAGGAATTTATTCTGCTACCGTGTTTCGTATAAGTTTTTTGTCTTTTCCTCGCGTAAAGAATGTTGTTGCATGTTTGTCTTTTCTTAGCCTGTGTATTAGATCGTGTAATCAATTGTTTTAGATTTTATCGTGTAAGGAATTTATTCTGCTACCGTGTTTCGTATAAGTTGTTTGTCTTTTCCTCGCGTAAAGAATTTTGTAGTATTAAGGATTATTTTTACTTTCCACAGACAACATTTGAATCCATTGCGAACCATGCAACTTGGGTGTAGAAAGACTTGTCCAGATATACCCCACCGATGATTTTCTTGTTCGAACAATGCATAAACATTGTCTCCAAATACAGACGAGACGATGACATCTTCGATTAGAGGTTCTTATTCTTATTAGTTATTATATATTGATTACTCTATTGGGCTTCGTTTGGTAAAAGACGTTTTCTTTTAGTAAGATGGGCTTTTATCCACCTTCAGGACAACAATCTTATCTGATCCATCCGATTTCCGATATTGCGTTTTGACTTTTATACAGCAAGAGTTATTTTCGTTATCTTATGCACAGTAGATCTTTTATAGTATATATGTTGACCAATACAGTCGTCGCTCGTTTTGCACACTGTACTTTCATTTATTTAAATTTTTTGGTTCAGCTACTATACACTGAGTAATGCTATTGGACCCAAAAAACCAACCCAAATTGTAACCCAAATGCCATGTGGCAACATCACACGCAACATGGGCCCACGTCACTCTTTCCAAGATCTTTCCAAGATCCCATGTGATGTTGCCACATGGGTTTGGTTTAAAAATTTGGGTTGGTTTTTTGGGTCCAACAGGTTTACTCTTATTGATACTAGTATACTTCGTGGATTAGTTTTTTTTTTTTTTTTTTTGATTACATCAACAACCACCGGGACCAGCGAGATGGGGCTCTACAAGCACGGCTCGGACACGTAACTCCCATAAGGGGAGAGCACACCCACACGAAGGTGGGACAAGACCCACACATATGGTGGGAAAACCTCCATATACACACCAAGCCAGGATTCGAACCTTGGTGGCGAAGACTCTAGGCCAGCGAGGCATAGGGCCCGTGTGTATACTTGCTGGATTAGTTATTGGGCATTAGATTGAAATTGAAGGGTAAATAAAAACAAAACATTAAAATGCTCAGGATTTTACTTCTCTTCTTCCACTCAACCCTGTCAGCAAGGCAAAAGTAAAATTTATCCCAAACAAGCACAAGAAAAAGAGGGGGGGGGGGGGGGGGGGGGGGGGGAACCTACTCTATGTCTCTATCTCTTCGCCACTAATTATATAGTCAGTTTCAATTATAACCCTTATTCAATGGTGGAGCCAACCCCACACAACCTTTATGCCTTTCTATGTCGCAAATGCATCGTCGTTAACCTCGGATTCTTGTTTTTGATTTCCCATGATGTACGACTGAACTTACCATTTGCACACGATAGTTGTATCACACTATCACCATTCACAGGACCAAATTATTTTATGAATTGTGAGATATCCAGTTTGGATGTACTTCAGAGTTCAGATTTGTTATAGAGAACATAAAAAAATGGGTAATACACTGAAACCTTTGAATCCGTATCATCCGTCCAACGTTGAACGGTGAAGGTGAACCTCACGTAAGAATAAAAACATGATTGACGAATGATGATGTATTTTGTTGTATTGGAAACACAAAGAAAACAAAAGCAGTACCGAGGGAGATGAAACTGCAAGTACTTAGAAAGGTCTGCACATATCTGGGATTAACCTACACAAAATTCACAACTATTAATCTAAAAATGGAAACCACGGCAGTAGAGGTAGCGAATCTACAGGTACCAAGGTTTTAATCGCAAACCAAGCAAATAACCAGCAAAAAACAACAAACAGAAAGGCAAATTTCGTAGATTACACAATAACAACGATAATCTAAAAGCGTTAACTGGATTTACAAAAAATTCCTTGAAGTTGATGTCAGATCTTTCAATGAAAAAGGTCGGCGTCGGCGGTTGAAACGGTCGCGGAGAGAAACAGCTTTCCGTGGTTTATCTATTCTCTTCAAGGCCTCCACATCTGTCTCCAGTTGATCAACGCGGGCCTCCAAAGAAATCCTTCCTGCTATTTTCTTAGAAGCATTTTTTTTCTTTACTTCGTTTAATGCTATGAACTCGTCCAGCAGCAGTTTGATAGCCTCGGAGCTTCTACTTACCTGGGAAACCACTCGATACCACCTGCCTAATTCGTTCTCATCGTGCGACGACTCGGACTCCATATCTCTGGTATAATGCGAAGTAGCCCAAGGTAGATAAACTCTAACAGAAGGGTTCACGTAATGCTGATTACGGCTTACCCCCGTTTTAAAGGTTAATTGTAAGCATTACCCCCTCTCAGAAGCGACAGAATCTTGCATGCACCCGGTGCATTGCAGCCAACCAATGGGTGCATGCCATGTGGCAAGGACAACAATCAAATGTGGAGAAAATCTTGGCTGGGACGGTCCCATACACATGGCCATGGGACCGTTCAATGAGAGTGTGCCACAAGTGTGCCACATACTCTGCACATGCTTCCAATGTATATGTGGCGCACTCTCATTGGACGGTCCCATGGCCACGTGTATGGGAGCGTCCCAGCCAAGATTTTCTCTGAAATGTGTTCTCCCTGCCACGTGGCATGCACCCATTGGCTACGGTGCATTGCACCGGGTGCATACAAGATTTTCTCAAAGAAGCATGACATGTGTCCATTGGGAGTAAAATTGTCCACCCAAATATAGTGTTTGGACAAATTTACCCCCTAATGGACACATGTGACACCATTTTTGGACAGTTGATTTCAGTCAGATTACTTAAACGAGCATGAACCCAACTCGATATATTGCATCCTAAATTCCTAATGAATGGGAGCATACCATGTAGCATGGATAACTCATTTGATTGCTTTTCCTTCCCATTTGGCATACACCCATTTGGGCGATGGATTGGTTTTGTTAAATAATGTACTATACATACATATACAGATATATAAAAATGATCAAGCCAATGCGCACCGATGTAAATTTATGGTCCATGATATTGGATGTCAACCACTATTAGCTAACATCCTTTGACTGAAGTGCGTATGCACTTTTCTAAACTAGTTGGTCACATTCAATGTCCTCATGAAGTTATATCATTGCGCACTAACCAGATCCTGACTTTATAATTTCTAGACGTCCAACCATAGCCACACATTCACAGCGGGCCCATAACCTGACATTAACAAATACCCACAACCAATACGAATGTGTGGTTGTGGGCGGATGTCCTGAACTTATAAAGTCAAAACGGCCCTAATTATAGTAGTATTATATATACAGTCTCGTTCCCATGCGGACGTCATGATATAACCTCGTGAGGATATTGAATGTGAGCCAGTAGTTTTAATAAGTGCATACACACTTGAGTCAAATCATGTAAAACTAGTGGCTTACATTCAATATCCTCGTGAAGTTATTTTAGGATGTCCCCATTTGAAAAAAGTCCTTATCGCAATATGCTAGGTAACCCAGACCCAGTATCCATTTGTTTGAGTTTTCAAGCAAATAGGTTTTGTGATGCTGTAGTTGTTTACGATGAGAAGAACAAATACAGTATTAATACGATTAGGGTTTCAATAGAAGACACAATTTGTTATAAGTTTTTTATTTATGGGAAATTATTAGTCTCCCCCCTGTAGTTTGCCGTATTCTCCAGTCTCCCCCCTATAGTTTCAAAATTCTCCAATTTCCCCCCTCCCATGCACAAATACAACCATTCTCACCATATAAAAATAGGCATGGGAGTGGGGAAATTGGAGAATTTTGAAACTAGATAGGGGAGACTGGAGAATACGGAAAATTCTAGGGGGATAATGATAATTTCCCTTTATTTATTTGTGAGCAACTAGGTTTTTTTTTTTTTTTTTTTTTTTTTTTTTTTTTTTTTACAATAAATTGAAGTTGAAGTAAAAAATTTCTAATACACGGTCGTGTATTTAAAGTAAAGTAATTCCAACAGGCAACCGTTGGCAAATCGTGTAGGCTTTTTTTTTAAAAAAAAAAAATTCCGTGTCAGTGTAGGCTGTGTAGGTACTATTTTTAGATTCGTCAAAGTTGTACACGTGTATAACCTATATAAAAAATTTAGGTTTGGAAATCGGTTCTCCTCTCATTTTCAATATTTTGTCCTCGTTCAATTACAAAACATCATATCGACTCTGGTGTGGACGCCGTTTCCGGATGGTCAAATACAACTTCAACTACTCCCCTATACTTAATTGTCAATTCAATCAGTATTATTAGGTTGGGCCACACCCCCATGAGCAATTTTCTTCATCATTACCCATACCCTATTCGTACAGAACTAAATCTGTGACCTGCAAATAGGGTGGGTAGAGTACAGTCACAGGCAATTATGGTAACCTTTACAAAGTCGCTTTTTTGGGGGGGAAGGGGTTTGGGTCAATGACCAATATATAGTTGATACGACACTTATAATGGGAGCAAGTGAGACGTCAAAATCCGATGGGTTATCCCACAGATTTACTAAATCGTCCATTGTAATCTACAGCCGTCTCAACATAACGTATATCAAGGTTTGATTGTACACATCTGGTTCGATGGCAAACGAAATTAACCATAACCATAATGTGAAGGGTTGTACAACAGACATTCTAAACCCTCATCTCCAACCCTAAAACCTGATTTGGTGCAACCGTTGGAACTATAATGGTGCAACTTGCACAGTATTTGAGATGTTGCCACATGACATTTGGGTTACAATTTGGATTGGATTTTTTTGGTACCCAATAGCATTACCCTTTTTTTAAACATCTAGCCAATATTTTATTAAATATGGGTCAAACTGTATATAAGTCAAACTTTAGGGATGAAATAATAAACAAAAGTTAATGCCATTCATCCGGCAACCGAAGACTGTTGCGCCAGGGTTCCCTTTAGACTCTGTATGAAGCTGGAATTA
Source organism: Acer saccharum (assembly GCA_030490815.1). Lineage (NCBI taxonomy): Eukaryota > Viridiplantae > Streptophyta > Magnoliopsida > Sapindales > Sapindaceae > Acer > Acer saccharum. Next base: position 7,079,906 of record CM059875.1, on the reverse strand, counting down.
AGCGCATACTATTTCCGCTTGGATGGAAACCAATTGTCGTTCTATGTTATGTTTGAAGAATGTTGTATTTTGCCTATGGGTTTGAGAAATCCACCCTGAACAATCTGACACCTTCGGACATATTCCCACTTCTACATATGAAGTGAGAATTTTTGGATTTCATCGACATTTAAACGGCTATAGTCTATAGATAATAATTAACATTATTCTGAAGCAAAATAAAGTTAAGCTACCTTGTTTTATGCGTCTGAATGGGAGCATTTTTATCAACATCGACAGTTCTCGACACCTTCCTCGATTTACAAGTGAAGTTGGGGAATGGTGTTCTTCTACATGTTAAACTTAACAGGACAATTGGTGTTCAAACTAAGAACGGTGTTGAGTACATCTCAAAATTAACTGTGTCTTAGGGTTGTTCGAATAGTTTGATAACTGTAGTGAAATGTGAAAACGTACAAGTTTTTTTCTGAATTTGAACTCCAAGGCAAGTTTCCGATTATAGCTTAGAAAACCCTTCAGAAGGGACATAAGTTGTTAAGATTTTACAACTCAAAATCGTCAGATGATTACACACACAAACGAGGTATGTCTGGAAGTTTTTAACATGGGATATCTAAATCCAATTACAAAAACAACAGGCGTTTTTGAAAACATAAAACAAATGGCAACAGCAAACCTAAGTACCTTACGTCAAACGGTATTTGCAAGTCCTAAAATGGATTGTAGGAACAAAACAAACAAAACAAACATCACCTGCAAAAACATGTTTGGTGGCGCTATGGCGTTGACTCGGTGAGTGTGAACGTATTAATGCCTTGAGCCCGAAGGGCGATTCTTAAATAACGTACAGCCCTCTTGACGCCGAAGACGGTCGACGAGAGACGTCGACTTGGTATTCTTTAACCTGTAAACATCCCTCTCCAGTTCCGCGACGCGAGATTCAACAACTGTTGATCGAGAACGGGACCGTGCTTCGTTTCTTTCCACAACTTTCTTGTATTCAATTGTAACATCCAGGAGGTCTTTCAGAGAGTCGCAGCACCTGCTTACGCAGAAAATCAGTCGATCCAATATGGTGGATTCGTTCTCATCATCAGACTCCATCTCTACAGTCATAAGTAATTTATTTATTTTTTTCCAAGCTCTACAGACCGAAGTTACCTGTTAACGAAATCTGACTCTGAACATATGTTTTTATAGGGGGGCACACTGCGGCACAGGCGCACAGCCCACTCATCTGCGGAAACATTAACACATCCTTGTCCCATTTCCCTAAGTTTAAATTCTAGTATAATGGTCAAATAGAAATCATCTGTGTTATGTATATAACAATATCATCGATCAAGTAAACGAAATATATTTATTGGTTGTCCACATGTTGTCCATAATTTTAGATGGTATTACATGTCCATAATTGCGTTATTATGTATTTATTGTTTTTCATGTTTTAGTAAAATTATCTCATATTATTTTTTTGAATTATATAATTATATTAATATATTAATATATATCTAATTATCTATATATACAATAATGCTAAACATCCCACTTAAAATCCCACATTTTTCATCCCACTACATGTGGCATGTGAGGTGTCAGATTATAAGTGGATACACATTAATGACACCTACCCCATGTATCCACTCACAATTTAACACCTCACATGCCACATGTAGTGTTGAGTTATATATATTTCTCCAATTTTTTCACAAGCTTTATATTTAACAAAATTGGTATACTTAGTTGTAATGCTTTAAAATTTATCAAATTTGATTTATCCATATATATTAGAATTAACTTATCATATAAATCGATGTGATTTCATGAAGGTGTGGACAGAACTTGAAGTGAGGGATCCCTTAGTTGACGGTTAATCTAATACAATTGAATTATGGATGGCAATTAAACCCGATCTCATGGGACCCGCCCGAACCCAACCTGCTTGACGAGGGTTTGGGTTTGAAAATCGTACCCGTCATGAGTTCCGATTCAGGTACAAATGTGGAAAAAATTCTATACCCGAACCCGCATACCCGCGAACAATAAAATTTATATAATATTTTATTATTTCAAATATTGTAAATTTAAACCAAAATAAAAACTTTTTAATTATATAGAGAATAAAATGTAAACATTTCAATATATTAAGTGTTTTTATTCTTTAAAATCATAATATTACATATATTTAAATAGGGGAAAAAAATATAGAAATAATTTCTTTAAAAAAAAAACATTAATTGATGGGTTCGCGGGTTCACGGGTTCATGGGCGGGTTTGGGTGTCCTAACACCCAAACCCGAACCCGTTTATTGTCGCGGGTTCACGGGTGGGTTTGGTAGACATAAAATTTCGCGGGTTTGGGTTTGGATTTTGCCAAACCTGCCCGAACGCGCCCCATTACCATTCCTAATTGGAATGCACTGTTGTGATTTGTATGGAGAATTCTACGGGCATGTAAATACATGTACATAATTCTTGAACATTGTAGATACATATAATAAAATATATGAATCCTATAGTAATTATAACTTTTTAAACCTAATACAATACAACTTCTTAGCTACCCACGAATTATGGTTACTTAATTTTGTTTGAATTTATATTAAATAATTGATTATTATTTTAAACTTATATTATTTGTAATATTTTTAGTTTGCCATACCAAACATATCACATCAATAAACCATTAAATCTCAAATTTCCAACTATGTATTAAAATAGTCCTTTTATTAATATCATTCATTTTATTTTATCCTCACTATTTTTCTGTATTTTATATGTTTAATTTATGTAGATTCATTAAATCAATAATTTACTTTAATTAGAATAATAACAAAGTCAATATCATGTCTAGTAATATTTATTAATCAATTATTCTGTATTAAATTAAAATAATATAAAGATATATTAAGGCTTGAATTGTTTCGACTATATTCGATTAAACTCAGATTTTCTACGACTAATTAAAGAATTAAGGTTCTCTATGCAATCACATACCTACAAGTAACAAAAACGATTTTCATATTTTGAATTTTTTTAATATTTTATTTTAAAAACAACTTACTTGTGTTTTCTGTTTTTTTAATTCATTTATTTAAAATTATTTATTTATTTATATACATACACATGGGGTTTTTGTGTTGCTTCAGAAAGAATGGAGATAGATAAATACAGATTTTTATTGGAGGATATAGAGGTTAATATGGTAATTAAAAATTTAGGAGAGTATTTCATATGTAATATGATATCTAATTATTTATTCAGGAGAGATAATTTATTTACTTAATAATTTAATTCAAATAAGATAAAAAATAAATTATTGTAACAACATTAACCGTCTTTAGAATTTTTCTAAATTTTAATTATGGGAATGGAGATTTCATAGAAAAAAATGTGGTAGCATAAAAAATTGGATTGTCAAAAAAGCTCTCCAGATTACAAAAGAACTAATTGTCAAAATTTTCCTCGTCTAAATTATTTTATTTTTTATTTTTTATTTGTTTGATTTTTTTATAATACAACAACTACCGAGATCGGCCAGAATGGGCTCTACAAACGCAGCTCGGACTACAGCTCCCACACCGGGGAGACCGAAGCTCCCGGAATCTGGACAGAACTATAATTTTGAACTTCATTTTTGCGTGTGAAAAAACCCATCCAATACCCGTACATAAATAACATATATTAAGTTCATGTTTCCGAGTTAATTCTCCAGTTCCTACGTGGCCAATGTATTTTGTCGATACTGGCTTGCAATCTGAAATTGTTGGCTACATAATAAACCCATCTTCTTAATATTATTATTTATTTTTATATATTACATTAGTACTGTCGGGATTTTGTTACTTGATCAAACAATACATGTGCGGCCCAGATATCTACTCCCATAACAGTAGATAACTGCTTCCCAAAACCCGGGCAGAAAAACTCCCCACACCTGCTTCTAAAATGTGCATGGTGGATCATATACAGTAAACCACATATGTGGAAGAGGTGCACTGCCAGCTTTGCTAAGAGGTGATGTGCACTCTTGATCTGTCACCATTATGGTATCTTTTGAACATATCTAATCTACTGATGTTTATATTTGCCTGTAAAGATGTGTGGTATACTGGTATGCTATGCCGGACCCAGGAATTTTACACTGTTAGGGTATTTGAATAAATTACAATCGCAATTATATGATAAACGTTTGAAAAATTTAACATCATAGTAAAATAGTTTTTTTTAATTTTTAATTTTTGAATTTTTAATTTTTATAGATAAAATTAAATAAATAGAACACTTACTCAAATGAATTAAATAATCTTACATTGAAAAGAAAATAAAAACAAGAAAAATTATTTATTATTAAATAATAACAAGAAAAAATATTTAAAAAATATAATAATAACAAGAAAAACAACATAAATAATGAAAAAAATTAAAAGAATAAATTACAATCTAAATTTATAATAAGAAATTTTGTTTTGCATTATAATGAATTCAATTTTAACTATTACTAGACATGTTTTTAAATTTTTTATTCTTCAAACTATTGGTAAATTATTGATTTATTGATTCTAAATAAATTACAACTATAAAATAAAGAAAAATACTAAGGATAAAAAAAAAATAAAATAATCATAGTAATAGATTGACCATTTTAATTCAATAAAGTAAAATATGATATTAAAAGCTTTATTGATTGGGCATGTTAGTTATGTCAAATTAAAACTATTTGAAATAGTAAAAATTGAAAATAATAATATATAATTTCATATAAAAATAAATTGAATTAAATAAACACACAGTAATGGTAGTTAAGAAATTGACAACGACGGAATAGAGAAAATGAATCGGAAAAGATGATAAAATAAATAAGATATAAAAATAAAAAATTGGAAGATAAAGTTGAATGAAAAAAGGCAGATAAAAAAAATTATAGAACAAAAAATGTCATTAACAACAGTACCCTTGAGATGAGACTCGATCCAAGCACCTAAGTCTAAAATTAAGATCCACCACCCGCCATATCACCAACAACTTGTTGTTATCGATTTTTAATTAATATGTATATATACAATGTAAACAAAAGAAATTTTTTTTTTTCAAATATTGAGGTAGGGCACTGCCCCACATGGTCTCCACGTGGGTCCGGCCAATGTACGTCCTTTGGGAGTGGATAGTGTAATCTTCTAGTTTAATTCTCATCGTGTCATCAGCCAGAGTATTCTCATCATGTAATGATGTTGCCACTAGCAGAAACCTGTCAACCAATCAGTTAAGTTGAAATCAGTCGATGAGGGAAAATCAATTCGGTTCCCTATTCAGACTGACCGAAGAACTGATCCTGACGTTTGTACTCGATGGATGTGCCGACCCAGTCCATCGCATTTTCATTATTACTGTCCATTGGGTGGTCACATCAAGGAACTGTTCTCACTGTTTTACAGTGGGTGCATTCAGTTTAATTAAACATTTTTGGATTAGGATAATATTTAGTAACTTATTTAAGTTTTAATATAACAGGGGGAATTTTAGCCTACAAGGTTATCGAAAATGGTCTTACTTTAACTTCTTCTTGTTTATCGAGTATTTTTAATATTCAATATACAGCATCTCCAATCCTATTATGCAATAGCATTTGGAGAAAAAAGAGTGCCACATAGGGTAAATATTAAAAAAGTTAGAAAAACACTCCGAAGCTGTTATCTAAGTTCAATATGGAGATGATGTGGCCAAAACAAAAGTTATATGGAGTTGCTGACTAGGATTTCTAACTCTTTCCACCAACAAGATTAAAGCTTTCAACTCTTTCCACCAACAAGATTAAATCTCGTTTAATTGTAAAATTAAAGAGGAGACAGAGTGTAATAATTGTTTTATTATGATTGGACATCAAATGGATGTATATTTGACTTTAGATAATTGCTTTGGAGGTGTGAATCTGCATTTCTTTAAAAAAAATTAAAAAGTGGTTGTAAATAGGTCGTTGCTTTTCATTTTCAGAAAGAGCTGAACAATAAACTGGTGGCTTTCCCTAGTGTACCGCCCGTTCAGTTTACGATATATTTAATAAATGTTTATTTAAGATAAGTTTAATGGTTCAATTAAGATTTAAGGCACAATGGTTCATTTAAAATGTCAAGGTATTGGAAAGGTTACAATGGTTCATTCTTCAATGAAATTAATGTAAGAGGTGACTCTTCAGTTTTCACTGATATGGGTGATATTCTTCCACTATAAATATGTCAATTGCTGAGTTATATTTTAGTCAGAAATCTCTTGAAAAGCTTACAAGTGGAAATGGAAGCAAACGGCATGAGCCTTCACAGGCTGAATGCCATTTCAGAAGTGATGCGTGAAAGGATTGCAAAGGCTGAGGAGACCATCGCCAAGGAGCGTGAAAATGCAAAACGGCTACGTGATGATTATACTCTTCTGATGGGGAAATATCATAATCTTGAAGCTGAAATCATCAACTTACATGTAGCGATTGAAGCAAGGGACAACGAACTGAATGGCCTCTACCAACTTGTTGAAAAAATGCAGAAGAAGTTGATGGACTTCAACATTCCACCATCACCCTGAATTCAATGTTTTTTTTAATGTTTTTTCACATGCTGTACCCCCCGTCTATATAATTAAAAGTTATCGGTTCGTCATTATATTCCTTCATTACTCATACCAGTATAACAGAACAAATAAAATGGTCCTTCATTACTCATACAAGCAGCACAGAACAAAAAAATGCTCCTTCATTACTCATACCAGCAAAACAGAACAGAACAAACAAGATCTTTCAAACAATCTTGCATACCAAAACTCCCAAAATAAATAAACACGAATACACATAAAAAATATGATAATATATAATATAATATATATATAATATATATTACTAATATATATAAATACATTATAATATATATAGATATATATAATATATTACTAATATATATAAATACATATTATATATATAATATAATATATATATAATTATATATTATATTAATAATATAATACAATCTATTGATATAAAAATATAGATATATATTATTAATATACAGTTGATTTCAGTCCTTTTTATAATTAACACCTTTTAACTTTTGTTTTCAATATTTGGGGTTTCACCCTTGAAATAGTGGAGTGCAACTTTACTCACCCCTTTAACTAGATGTAAGCATTACCCCCCATCTCAGGTGTTGCCACGTGTCCCAAACCTTGGGTTAATTTTTGACTTTGAGTTAAGTTTAGGACACGTGGCAACACCTGAGGTGGGAGGTAATTCTTACCTCTAGTTAATGTGGGTGAGCAAAATTGCACTCGAAATAGTGTCTTCCCCAGTTCCCCTCTTCTCAGTTCCCAATCACCCTTTAAATATTATCTTCCTCACTCTCAGTCTCACACCCTCACAACCTCCTTATATAGCTCCACCTGTGTTTATTGTAAATCCGCCCTTGAATCTCCTGTTTCCGTTCTTCAAACCCAACAGTTTTGTGCGCCTCTAGTCAACATGCTTCCTTCCTCACTTCGTGTAAAGTGTTTGCTTCCATGCTACATCTCTTCTCAATCACCCTCCACCCGTGTTTTACTTTTGGTTCCAGTTTAGATTGTTTGTTTCACCTTTGAATATTGAGTTAGGTTTCTTCGATTGGCCAGGTAATGGAGCATAAATTCTCGTTGGAAGATACTGCGGTTCCTATTTCTTGGAAAGGAAGAAGACCTCCGGGGAGGCCACGGTATAAAAGTATGGCCAAAAAGTGCGTATTCATAGCGAACCCCTTTCTTGTTCAAGTGGCGAACAGAGACATCCATCACTATGATGTTCGGTGGATGAGACATTGATATTTCTGATGAAAGCACTAGGTGACGACGTGGTCAATTGCGTGGAGAAGGTTTGGAGCATCCAAAGAATCCCATTGATGCTAGTGTATCTGCATAATTTTTGGTAGATATGTTGGAGTATGATAATAGGGAGCTATGGGCCACTAGTAATGAAAATAATGTATGGATCGTGTAAGGGTTATGTTCAGAAAGCTATTATATATTAATTTTCTGATGAAGTTTTCGAATTGAATATACATGGTTGCACATTACAAAGAACTACCATTGCACGTTATACTATTGAAATTATTTATTTTAATTTTTCATTCATACAATATATCCCATACATTATCCCGTACTTAAAAGTTGGTGTTCGGCCGTTTGAATCCCCACCGTGAGTAAATGAAATGAATACTTACATCTGTATATCTGTTATCAATAATGCTAGAGGACCCAAAAAAATGACCCAAATTTTGGACCCAAACCTATGTGGCAACATCACACACAATATAGGCCCACGTCACTCTTCCCAAAGATCCCATGTGATGTTGCCACATAAGTTTGGGTCCAAAATTTGGGTCACTTTTTTGGGTTCTCTAGCATTACTCGTCTGTTATTGGGTTACCGAAAATTTTGCAAATGAATTTTCATCGCATTCAAACAATTGTCATTATCACTTTCATTAAGATGTTCTTTTACGCAATTTACCCAACTCAATATGTAACACATGCAGTGTAATAAATCATTGCAACATTTGCACAACGCAGTGTACAAGATAGTAAACCTTATTTATATTGTAACCAACCCTCTCCGGGTGACATAGAGACATAGACATTCCATACTACGATTAGTTTCGAACCAGATGTGTTGAATCCGGTTTCATGTTCGAAATCAGTCATTTTCTGTCGTTCAATCTCGAGGGTCGATCGAGTAATATCCTAATGCTTTGTTTTAACCTTTCTATAATTCTATGTTCGTGCCTTAATCAGATAGGGGTTAACGTACCGAATCTAATTTGATGCTGACAAAATTGATTTTGCTTGCTTTGTAGAGCATAATGACGTTTGACGTGATGGCCCATACGGATTTTGACAACCCAAAAACCAATGGCCACGCTTTTCTGGCGCAATGGCGGTCTACAAATAGTCAAATACACTCATTACCTCTTCGTGTAGGTGTGTAGCCTTGCAAAACAGGAAAGGACGGTTGAATACTTGAATATATGTTAATCAATTTAAATTGCGTCATCAAATCATATCATATCATATATATATATGGGTTAATATTAAAAACCTCCCCTCACCTTTGAACTATTATTGAATGTATAGTTACAAATGGTTTTATTTTAGAAACCTCCCCTATAAACTAATTTATTTGGTAAAAGTATGAGGGTATAATGGTCAATTCATACAATTGAAGTTTAAATAGAGATATTTTTGGACTTTTTTAACGGTCAAACTTAGTCAATACAAACGGGATGCTAACGGTGTTAGTCTATAAGGGAGGTTTCTAAAATAAAAGCATTTATAACTATACAACCAATAATAGTTCAAAGGTGAGGGGAGGTTTATAATATTAACCCTATATATATATATATATATCATATCATCGGTCCCGATTCTATCGGTGCATCCTGATACAACTTTATCAGGATATTGAATGTGAGCCACTCATTTATAACAGTGATTTGACAAGTGCGCACATGCCAAGTCAAAGTATGTTAAACGAGTGGCTCACATTCAATATCCTTATATAATTCTATCAGGATGCACTGATAGGTTAATTTCCGTGTATATATATATATATATATATATATAATGATAGAGTTTCATAGCTGCACTTAATAATGAATTTACAATTTCAAAAATGCCTTAATTATATCAATGCATGCACTTAATTAATAACTAATGAACTTACAATTTCAAAAAACTTGAGAACTTCAAAAGTCTCGATTTATACATTATAAATTGTAACCCAACTTTAAAGGTCAAATACATTCACAACACTAAACCCACGGTTGTGCACATATTCGTTTTCCGGAATGGATAGGAATTTCCAAGGCGAAGCAGCGGTCAGCCGAGATCGAATATACTCCTTTCTTGACGCGATTCTACAAGTATTCAGTGAATTGGAGGAAGTGCGAACTAACTTTTCTGGGCATTTAAACACAGACATGGTTTTGTTATGGACAAAATTCATCCAGGTAATTGATGACACACAGAGACTGATCGCGGACTTTGAGAGGGAGATGGGTCGTCCTTTATCACCGTCTCATCCTCCCCATTAGGTCATTAAAAGTACTGTAAACGAACTCATGTAGGCTGTTTGTCTTTACCTTATCAATTTTTACGTATGGAAATTGATACTAGTGGGTTCAGCTACTGTATATTGCAAGTTGGGATGCGATGTTTTTAAGTTTGGAATATGTAAACGAAAATCTTCACCTTGTGTTTTCTATGTTTTTTTCTTTGAATTTGGTGCAGTGGTTTGCAAATGAAATGTCGTAGATAAATTTATGCATCCGTAGTGAACTTCTTGTATGAGTTTCCCCATCACATGGGGAATACGAACCAAATTACGCGACGCATGCGTTTCAAGTGTCTTCACGCATCCATATACCACCAAAAATGAGTTAAAACTTTATTATTTTAACAGGAAATTCAAGGCAATTACCCATGTTGTGTTCAGGTTACCTGCAACACAAAATCCGTTGTTTCAAACTGTTATTACTTATTAGTTTACCAATTACAAATCGTGTCTAATGTCTTTTCAACTCATTATCTTATCAACTATTATCGTGATTATCGTGATAGAATAAACGTTCAACCTATGGGACAAAAGGGTTAGAGCATCTCCAATGGTATCCTCAAAAGTGAGAGATTAATGAACATTTGCCCAGATTTACAGTCCAACAGAGTCAATAATCAAATTGCCTGCTGACTTGGTATCGGCCAATCATTAGTACATACCCACAGTACATGTCATCGTCAAGCGTAATCCTTTACAGCGACATGGATTAATCGTGTTTGCGTAATAACTAAGAACGTTGGTGGTCGATCGAATGTAATTTTACCGCCTATTAATATTTCTGTATATACCTTAAAAATACATATATACCAAGATTATGTATTAGTATTGGTTAGTAATAAGATTATTAAATTAGTTTTACAATCAACGATAGAATCTTCTGGTTTTGTAAATTATTGTTAACAATAAAATACTAATTTTTGTACATCCGTTTTTACAAAATTCAAATTGAGCTGTAAATACAAAGGGGTATAAATAAATTAGGGGTGCCCTAGCTTTTTTTAAGGGTGCAGATATTAGATAGCTGAATTATATTATGAAATGAGATATTAGGAGATAATTTAATACAAATTGTCCAATTGTGAAAAATAAAACAAAGCCTGCGCATCGCACATGTTGACATAATACTATACTAGTTACATATAATAATAACATAATTTTTTAAGCCATAGAAGATTCAAATCAAAAGTAATTCTTGGCCATTGATCTGATGGCAAAGGAATTTCAGTAATTGTGATGGCAAAGGAATTTCAAAACTAATTGTGATAATTATATTAGCTGTACACGCATGTACCAAGTCAGTTACACGAATATAACAGACTTAGTTTATTCGTGTATACGTATAGTCTGTTATATTCGTGTATATGTAATTACTCCACAACTTGTACCGTGTAAGCATTAAGAAAATGTATTTGTGAATCCGGCACCTGGAACCCTGGAAGAACATCTATAACACTCAAACTCCAGAGTGCATTGTTTCTCACCCACACTAACTAGGGTGAACCACTACAGGTGTTGACACGTGTCCCAAACTCAACCCAAATTCTAAAGTTAACCCAAAGTTGCGACACGTGTCAGCACCTGGAGTGGGTGGTAAACCGGTAATGGTTCACCCTAGTTAGTGTGTTCTAACCCAAACTTTGACCGCTATTGCAGTGGGTGTTAACTGTGTTATGACTTATGACTTATGATAAAGTTGTGTCTGGGTATAAGAGGGGTTCCGTGCAGCGCAATGCATGATGCTGCCACGTCAGCATAATTTCTGACGTGGCAGGATGAGGGTGGGGGAGGCACCGTGCATCCGATGCAACCAGGTTTTAGCCAATTGACCAATTTTGATTAGTCGACCTTACACATCACATCAATACTTTGCATTTAATGGATGCCATAATTACCTTTAATAATTAAATCAATATTTTTTATATATTTCTTTAATCTAAATGAATTCTTGGCCATTGATCTGGTGTCAGCGCCAATTTTATATCAAATCCAAACGGTCAATTGGATTTTGTAAATAGTTTTTATATCTAAATTTGAATTTATCAAAACTTGAACGATATTTATTTTTTATTTGCAATTAAACCAAAAAGGTTAATTGCAATTTATTTGTGAAAGAGCAAACCTTAAGGGGGTTGGTTGCAATTTGGTCATAAATCCGGTTAACAGTCTTATTTTATTCGTGTATACTAACTTACTCGAAGAACTTACACCGTGTAAGCATCAACAGGAGGAACTGTTCCGATTCTTCTGGAAGTACTTCTTTAATCGACGGCATTGACACTTTCGTGTCGACGGTATGGCGTTCTCTGTTTTGATCCTAATTTTGTTTCTTATCATTAGTTTGCTTGTTTCAATTTCATTATTACAACTGGGTATGTATTAATTGGTAATGGGTTTCAGTCTGGGTATGTCGTTTCGAACATGCAAGGAATAATCTATACCCAATTTGTGTTTGCTCGATGGGTTTCAGTCTGTAATTGTTACTACAAGGAAGATTATTGAAACGAAATCCAAATTACTCACAGAGACGACGGTTCGGATTATTCTATGAATGTTTATGCAGTGTTCGACTTAAATACTGTATCTTGACTCAATGTTTATCCAGTTTTCGAACTTCGAACAAGCGCTTGTTTAGGAGATGGGTGGATATGCTAACTCTAGATTTTATGTTTTTCGTCTTTACCGCTATAAAATATCAAGATTTCTAGGATGGGTTTTGTTCTGTTTAATTCTTACTGTGGATATATGTTCATGCTCCCTCAATGCTTCGTTAGATTACTCTTGCAATTTTATATTTTTTTTACAGATGGCTGAGGAGGAAAATTTGGATCATTTGTTGGTACACCCGAGGGCCACTTGGAATTATAACATCACCATCAACACACACTGTTTGCACAAATTGATTTCCGATGTAGACAAGATTCTTGACCGTGCCGGTGAAAGGGCAGAATTTGAGTCAGGATGCTTTGGCCACTACTTGGATTTCCCTAAAGGGGGTTATTTTCAGGCACAGTTCATTCACAGCTTGCTGCTGAGACAGATATTCATTCCTGGAGGTAGTGAGGACGAGTTATGGTTTGCCTTAGGAAAAACTAAGGCGAGATTTGGGAAGAGGGAGTTCTGTCTGTGCACGGGCCTGAAATTTGGCCGTCTGTCCGACATACCTTCAAGAGAGTATGAGGTTGTCCCGGGTGGTATTCACGCAAGGTACTTTCAGGGAAGGAAAAAAGTTGTGATCGCAGATTTGAAAGCTCCATTCATGGCGGAGGATTTCGACCGGCCTCACGACGCACTTAAGTTGGCTTTGCTTCTTTTTGCCAACAGGGTCCTCTTCGGTCAGGACGACCGGAACCAGGTGGCGTACTGGATGTTCTCTCTAGTGGAGGATGTTCAAGCGTTTAACAACTTCGCCTGGGGTCACTACGTTTTCAAGATGACCCTCCACTACATCCGTCAAGGTTTTAAGGTACCGGCAGACCCTCTCGGGCCGACTACGAGATACAACCTATACGGATTCATTTGGGCATTACAGGTTATTTTTTAAATCCTTAATCCCTTTTGACCTTAATTTGACATTGACATATGTTCGTAATTAAGATTATTCGTTTTTCCATGATACATAATGCTAATTACATCCTCTAAAACCGTTTCCCGGGTTTGATACGGTACAGTTTTGGGCTGCGGAGGCTATACCTGTGATGCGCAACAAATGCGGTAAGCTAATAGGGGATCCCAACGGAGCGCCACGGTATAGGAAGTACTGTTTCAAACAGAGGGGATCGGGCATGGTCAACGCCTGGACCGAAGCTGAGACAAGTGGGAAGGTAATTTACAAATATCTCATTTGTGCTATAATTTAATATTATTTATGTCCTTTAGATATTGGACAATTATATTAGTTCCATAATCCGTCAGCTTACTGGGCTTCCGGAGCTTGTACCCACCGAACATGAGTTGCAGAAACATTACTGGAGGGATATTGATGTGGACCTGTCTGAGGGACCCCAGTGGAAGCCGAGTGGGAGTAACGAGGATGAGGAACCCACCAAGAGGAAGCGCAGGCCGAGGGAGAAAACTAACGGCGGGCGGAGAGTACGTGCCCGTGTAGATACAACGGACCGTACAGATACGGTTCTTCCGGATATACAACGATCCAACGTAAGACAGGGATCTTTCCCTCAACCGGCTGACCACCCGGTTCATTCACTTGACCAAGGTGCAGCAGGCCCGGTTGATGATGCCAGGCAAGAAGACTTCTGTCAGAGGGAAGCGTCAAACGGCCGTGGGCGACATTCGGTTGGTCACACAACCGATGAGGTAACATGGCCTAGTATTATTGGATCAATGGTTTATTTCGAAATGTTGTTGATTGCCCAATTTATGGTAAACATTTTGGTGTTTTACGTATAGCATTTTACATAAACAGTTGGAGGTACCTCGACAGTTTGTGGGACCCGAAGTTCTCGAAAGAGTTCTGAACGCGGTGAATGCCATACCGGAACGCGTACGCAGTATCGTCCATGAGGAAATGGGGGCGGACCGTGTACGCAATATAGTCAATGAGGGTTTGAGGCGGGAGATCGAAGGGCTAAGACGGATGCTGGGGTTTCAAGTATGTATATATCCACACATTTCACTTGTGTATCAAGTGTTCTTAATTTTATTTAAATAATGATCATTATAAATTCGGAAACGTAACACTGTGACACTGTCATCCCCAAGGGAAATGTAGGGGACGGTAATTCAGGAGATCAGCCGCAGCGTGTGGGGAGTGGAGAGCACGCGGAAGAAGGCTTGGGTGGCGATCAGGCTACCTACAGTGACGGAGCTGGTTATGAAGAGGGCGACGATGATGGAAGGCAAGACGACCAAGATTGGCAGGATGATAGTGGATGCGTTTATGACAGGGTCAATGATGATCAACTGCATTATGAAAAACATGTCTGTGTTGATGACATATCGGACCTTGATGAATCAAACCTTCCCTTAGCGTTGTGCGAGGATTTATTATCCCTGGAACGGGCAGGTGGTCTGGAGGTGGCAGCAACCCCTTCGTTGGCTTTGCGATCACAGTTTGGGGTTGACAAGTTATTTTCTCAGATGCCGTTATACCTGTGGCCCCGAGAAGCAGGTATATTGTCTCTCTTTGGTATACCAGGTCTAGTACATCCAGGAGTACCTGGAGCAGAGGACCCCGATGTAACTCAATGGTCGCTGGCTTCAGCAAGTCCTTTTAGCAACCGGGAAACAAGTCTGCTGTTGGGTGCACCACAAAATATGCATTCATGTCCAGTTTCTGATGAAGAGAAGACAGATACCGCTTGCCAGGAGGAGGAGCTACCGAAAGAAGATGAATCCTTGCTTCCGTTAGTGTTGTGGCAAGATCCTTCGGCGCACGATCGTCCTTGTCCAGTGGAAGGAAGACATTCAGGCCCAGATTATCCGTCTGAGGATCAATCATGTCCGATGTTGCTGGCAGCACAGAATACAGAGTCATGTCCAGTTTCCGATGAAGGGAACTTGCAAATAAATGGCGAGGATGAGGACATACCGAAAGAAGATGAGTCCTTGCTTGCGTTAGTGTTGTGGCAAGATCCTTCGTCCCAATATCTGCCTCGTCCAGTAGCGGTCACACAATCTGGTCATGATGATCCGTCTGAGGATCAAACATGTGCGACGTTGCTGGCATCCCAAAATACACAGTCGTCTCCAGTTTCGGATGAAGGGGGCAGTGAAAAAAAGGGCGAGGATGAGGACATACCTGACGCGTCTAAGGTATCATCTACTGCGGTACAGAGTCCGCCTTCACATCCAGTGTCACCATCACATTCACATTCACATCCATCTGTGGTGATTAAGTCAGACTCGGATGTTGAAATTCCTACTGGTTCACCTCCAGCTCCACTTCCACGTAAGAGAGGAGAAAAACATACCGGTCGCAAAACACCTTGTCGGTTAAGGAGACTGTCACGGATAGTATCTCCGACCCTTCGAGTTGATGAAAACAGTTCAGAACAAATGTCTGGGCCAGCTCCATGTTCATCGGGAGAGCAATCGAGTTGTGCATCGACAAATCAACGAAAACGGAGACTATCTGCGATAATCTCCCAACCACTTCCGAACTGGGAACCACCTGTAATTGAAGTGCATACCGATGACATACGTGCTTCGACCCAGCAGGTATTAGATGAAACCGCTTTAGCAAGGCAGCGTCAAAGGGAGTTATGGGTACGCAATCCCTACAGCAACCCGTTAGGTAGAGGAAATCTTTCCACTGGCCCCAGCGAGGAGGCGTATGCGCATTTCAAGCGTGATTCGAAATTACTATAGTAAGATGATTACTAACTTTGCATTTTAGATTACATCGCCCGTATACAATCAATTAACAGTAATATCATTCTTTTAATGTATTGGGTGCAGCCGTAACGTTGGACTGGAGGTGATGCAGACCCAGGATTTTTTCATATCATTAGAGGACAATGATAGCCATCTGTTGGACACACACGTTGATGCCTACCTGAATTTGTTAAACAAGATGAGAGGGAGTAAGACCAGCCCTTACAAGTTCAAGGATAGAATGGGCATCGTTGATTGCAACTTTTTTGTAAGTACAGCGTTAACGTAGAGGTAATGTTTATCTGTTTGGAATTGTGCACTCGGATAAAATGGAAATTTGATGTGCAGGACGAACTGGCAAAGGTGTGGGCAGGCTGGCAGCCGAATTTACATGGACGTTTAGTACAACCTTTCAGCGTCAAAGACTTCGTCATTCGTCCGGAATGGAAACAATATTGTGACGGCCGTCGACCAGACTGGGGCAGTCCATGGGATTCCTGTGACAAGGTTAGTAACGTTCTGGTGCAGCAGACATTTAATCCAGCTTGATTTGGTTATAAATATTTGAGTGTTGAATTGTTCGTTTACAGGTGGTGGTCCCCTGTAAGGTTGAAGACGGCCACAGGGTTGTCTGCGTTGTTGATCTTTTGTTATGGGAGATCCAGGTATATGATCCCAAGGCACACTGGGTACCCCAAGGCGGTACCCACATCTGCCAGCAGATTCTACCACTCCGACGTCTGTTCCCGGTTATTTGCTTGCAGGCAGGTTTTTTTAACAGAACGGGGAGGCGAACATATGATAGCACTCCTATGAAGGCTCGTCGGATGGATGAAAAACAAGTTCCAAGACAAATAAGTTCGAAAAGTAATGGAGTCTTTGTCTTGTTGATGATACGTTCCCTTCTCAGAGGTTTGAAATGCGTGAAGACCGCTGAAAGGGATATAAAGAGCCATAGGCAGGATATCGCGTATGAAATTTTTACAAACAGCTTACCTGAGGAATGTTAATTAACACACTGTTTGATGTTTATGTCATTAACCTGGTTATGAAATATGCCGGTGTTTGCCATATTTGAATACCGATTAATTTCCTTGTATATTTCACATGTAAAACTCGTGCATATTATATTATACTATATTCGTCAAAGGAGCTTTTTATTTATTTATTTATTTATTTTTAAATACCTGCCTCCAACTATGAAGTTTAAAAATATAAAATGCTGAACTTCGGTTCTATACTCCTATTACAAGCAGACAATGAAATTAATGTGAACCTCATACGAGTAGATGGAAAATATTCACGATAAAATGGATTTTGTTCTTCTTACCTCGCTGGCAACCACTTCATTATTGAGACTTCCATGTTTCAGTACTTGTTATACGGTAAGTACAAAAAATCAGGTAAAATATATATTTTTAAATAAAATACATGCCTCAAAACATAAAGGTTAAAATTATAAATAAACTCAACTTCATAGTTATTATAAGCAGACAATTTACAGATCTTCCTTCAAATTAATACACGGTTATATGGATATTAAACTTGTAGTTAAGACACGATTTGAAATTGGCTTTATGGGCCTTCACTTCAACGTTTCCCGGTGGCGGGGATTTGGGCTGACCTTCGGAGGCGAATGTCACCATTTGGGTTCCGGTGGCCCCCCCAACCATTAAAAACAAAAGTTCTATTATAATTATAATTAAAAGGTGAACCCATTAAAAAAAGAAATGTACATACAAAGCGATATATACAAAGGTAACCGATGATCATATTATGTTGTCCCTCTATTATTAGTTAATAATATAAACAAGGCAAAATTCCCTCATTTGACCCAAAATTTACCGTGTAATCATTGACCAGTCGCATGTTGAACCATTAGTAATGCAATTACACGTTGGAATGTAAGCATCCTTACACGATACATTAACCATCATTTATGTTTTATGTATTTTTTGTTTTCAGATTGCAAAATGCAAAGTAATTAAGTGCCACGTTGGAATTGCTGTTAGGTAAATATTTCTTGTCCAAGAAATATTTCTCTTGGATAAAAAAATAAAACTTATTCAGATGTAACAGTTTTGCAAAGCCCCATAAATTCTGGGCTACTTATGAATTTTGCTAAAATTACAATTAACTGGTAATTTTTGTTTCCATAATTGTATTGGCCACGAAAATATGCATCAAAAACGATCCATTTTATCTTTCATAAAAAAAAAAAATACATTCTAATCTAGCCTATCGTGCTGTAACACAAAAGTTAACAACAATGCGCTGGTGGTTTGAACCCAAGATCCATTTTTAAAAATTAATTTCCATTTTTTCATACTTTATTACCTACATGTAACTGTATTGTATATATATTAATTTTTTACAAATATTTCATACATTGAACGTAACATTATTTAATTCAAGCGAGTAAGTGTTGTATTTATTTTATTTTACGTAAGACAAACTATTTTGCTACGAATCTATGATCTCAATTAATTTGGAAGCATTTTTCTAAGATGATGAATATTGGGATTTTATTTTGTTCAAGTGCCGCACCCGATTACAATTCCACTGGTCCGCTTGAAATGACCTTCAACTTCATACTGTTAGATGGAAAAGCCTCCTTCAATTTAATACACGATTATATGGATATAAAACTAGGACGTCACATGTTACACGATCAGGGAGAAATCGACCTTGGACTGAACATAAGATTACACGAATAGATGGAAAGCAAACATTACATTAATACACGATTGTATGGCAGATTCCGCTCACCTGCTTTTAACAATACATTGGGAAAATTTTATGAGTCGGTGTCGGTGTCGGTGTCGGTGTCGGTGTCAGCCGAAGCCTCAGAGCTTAGGTCAGTGGATGGCCTTTCTTGGCACGTCTGTCTGTTGTGTCCCTCTTTGTGGCATACACTGCAACCGCGAGGACGCTTGGTTTTGTTAGCAGCATTAGACGATGTTTTCCTGCAGCTCCTCCTGTTATGTCCCTTTAGGCCGCACTTAGAACACTTCTTTTGCTTAGCCTTCTCGACGCATGAACGGTACCTTGACTTTTTCGGTCTTCCTGGCAGAAAACGCACTTTCCAAGGACGAACAACTAGATTCCGGACATGATCGGGTACGACCCATTTCTGTGCATATGGAACCGGGTTGATTTCTCCCCGATATGCCTCTCGCAGCCAATCAGATCTGTAGTAGTCGGAGCACATTTCAGGAACCGGAATTGATGCGTATCTGGAAAAAAAAAAAAAAATTATTGGATGTCAGAGCCCCTAAATATGGATATGGCAAACGACGAACTGACGACAGTATACTTTGATTACATACCTGGCGCAAGCAAGGGCATGTCGACAAGGTAATTTTTGAAGATCCCACTCGCGACAGGCACATGTCTTTGCTTGAATATCCACAATGGAATTAATTTGATTTTCGGTGACGTTGTACCTGTGGTATGAGATAGGACGAAGGATGCATTTATAAGAAGGTTCAACCCCTTTAAGTATGTGATTGTCGGCTGCCGGAGTCAGATCAGACGTAAGACGTTCTGCAATAGTACGACGTTTGTGGAACCACCTCTGTATCATATCCCGAATCTGCTCTGCAATGGCTGCGATAGGCAGCTTCCGGAGATCTAGAAGAGCTGAGTTCATAGACTCGGCTAATTGGGTAGACATCATCTGGTACCTATTTTTGGGGCAGTAAGCATTTGTGAACTTATCTACCCCAATTTTCATGACGTCGTTGTAGTACCTCTGGTTGCAAGCAGCCATCTGTTGAAGGTCGATATCACAGTCATCGCGACGGTGTTGGTAACATGCATTGTAAAAGAATTCTCTTGCAAGACTTTGATTCTTGGATGACCGTCTAAATTTCTGTGCAATGTGGAAGACACAGAATGCGTGCTGTGCATATGGGAAAACCTCATTCATCGCTGATATAATGCCTCTGTGACGATCTGAAACTATGACCAGATCCTGAGGAGAACCAATCCCCTTCTTCAATTCAGAAAGGAACCATGTCCAGGATCCCTTACATTCTGAGGCTGCGAAACCAAATGCCAATGGGTATATTTTTGAGTCTCCGTCTTTGGCCGAGGCTATAAGCAGCACCCCTTTGAGAGATCCCGTCAAGTGGGTTGCATCGATGGAAACGACGGGTCTGATAACACGGATAAACCCTTGTAGACAAACCCCGATTGCCATGAAGCCATACTTGAACCGGTCTTTCGAGTCTGTCTCGATGTTTGTTAGGGTACCGGGATTGGCTTGCTTCAGCATGTAAAAGTACGCCGGCAACGTTTGAAAAGACTTCAACGGATCCCCGTACTGTATTTTCAGAGCATGGAGTCTTGCCCGGTTAGCTTTGTTATACAAAAGCTGCACCCCGTGCTGAGACTCCATTTCCGCTATGATATCTTTAGCTCGGATTTTGCATCCCGGAACTGCGAATTTTGGGGCATACAGTTCCCCAACGACATAGGCACTGACTTGGTTAAAGTGAAGACCATAGTTTTGGACTTTGCATGTGTGTGTATCTCGATATACATTGACGTACCAGTGAGTTGCATGGCGCTTCTTCACGGCACGTACCAACCATTGACAATTGAGGTCGGTACACGATGCCTCATACCGCGTTGTGGTCGACCGCGTAACCCTGTACCAGAAATGGTTTTCCATTGCGTACACACCCAACACCTTCTTCATTTCATCCTTGTGTTTGAATATCTTGCCTTTATGAATGGATGTATGGTCCGATTGGGATTTGAATGCGATGCATTCTTTTACATTTTCAAAACAGACATGGTCAAACCCTTGCACTTTATGCCTAGACAGATTATGATCAGGAGGGGTGTGAACGTAGGTGGTGTTATCCTGGTCAGCAAGTGGTACATTGTTTGTAATACATGATACAGAAATGTTTTTCGTGTTAGGACCGGGCATGATAATATTACATATATTTTTTATATTACATATATATTTTATATATATAATAATATAAGATAATATATATTATTATATAATATATATAATATTATATATGTAATTATAATATATATATATATATATATATATATACGGAAATTATCCTATCAGTGCATCCTGATAGAATTGAATAAGGATATTGAATGTGAGCCACTCGTTTTACATACTTTGACTTGGTATGTATGCACTTGTCAAATCACTGTTATAAATGAGTGGCTCACATTCAATATCCTGATAAAGTTATATCAGTGCATCCATATATATATATATATAATATATTTGACATGATTGTAATTGTTTGAAAATTTAAAGGATAAATTGGTCTTTTTGACACTTGTCCCATGTCATGGGACAAGTTGTCCTAGGGTCTTGGGTGGGACAATTTTTTGTGATTTATGTCCCACCTTGTCCCGTCCTGCCCCATGCTAAGGACGCGCCAAACGTGGGACAAGAACAAATTGTCCCACGTTGTCCCGTCCCGTCCCGCGTACCAAACGCACCCTCTGTGACCAGTTACAAAAGCACAAGGGTATTGTTGTAAAAAAGTAAAAAAACATGTCTGGTCTATATCAAACGTTTAAAATTTAATAAAATTTAGGGATTCGATATGGCTTTGACCCTCAACAGGTTATAAATGGTCACTGTTCGGTGGGTTAAGTATACATTCACGAACTCGTAAAGACTCAATTGAAAGACATGGAGGATAATGTCGGTTTGGATGTCGAAGTCGAAGGAGAAAGCAGTACCACCACAACTAACGGATTTTGGTCGATTCAGACGTCTCATCGCTTTTCTGATCTGGCAAAGGTGGAGTCCGTGTATCATGCGAGAGAGAACACGATGAAGAATGAGATCGCCCGGTTGAAGAACGAGCGGAAGGATCTGGTGAGGGAGGTCGCTAGATGGAAGAAGATGTACAGCCAGGTGGATGGTCGGATTTCGGTGTTGGAGGCGTTGGCCGTAGAATTACAAACAGGACAGCCTGTCGTCGGGGATCCGACGGCAGGCAACGGCCAGATCTCCGGTGATACATCATGAATCTTGTGAGATTAATGTCTAAACTGTTCTTTGTGTTATCATGTTCGAGTTGTGTTTTACTTGGGGTAGATTGATGTCACATGTAAGTTTCCTGGTTTTATATGTCGTCAAGTTGTAGATTGTTTTTATTGTTTTAATGAATGATGCAGATTTTGCAACAGCCAATGCAGGGTTAAAGTTGAATGTTGGTTTGAACTCTTTAAGTTTTCTGTTATGAATTGTTTGGAATGAAACTATCTTTCTGGTATATTGTTAGTTATGAATTATTAGATAGGTTCACTTTTTTATAAAAAGTAATGAGAATTATTTAGGAATATTGTCACGGAGGTATTACGTTATTATGACAAATTTCTTCATGAATTATTTTGCCTTAAAATACTTGAAGCCAATATTTACTGATCACTGTAAGTGGGTTTCATGTAATGATCAACTGACCTAGTTTGTTTGCCCTTCTGGGCCTTTCGTTGTTCCCGCTCTTGTGAGCAGTGAAAAAAAAAATAAAAAAAAAAGAGTAAGTAAACAATGGAATTTCAAACTCTTTTTCACTTTAACTTTATTCTGGATAGAGATACAGATTCACCTATCTAAATTTATGCAAATTTATCAAAGATTTGTTTTAATGGCACAACGGAAAATCAATTTTAAATATCATAAAACTATTGGTATCTTTTATTTGTTTGAGGAAATATGTTTGTCCAAGTGCAAAGCACGGGTACTGACTAG
This sequence comes from Acer saccharum, assembly GCA_030490815.1. Taxonomy (NCBI): domain Eukaryota; kingdom Viridiplantae; phylum Streptophyta; class Magnoliopsida; order Sapindales; family Sapindaceae; genus Acer; species Acer saccharum. The sequence goes on along the minus strand of CM059875.1, from coordinate 7,056,709 downwards.
TTATAACTATGCAGACAACCGTTTCAATTTTTAATAAATGTAACCTTTTACAAAAAATTGGAATGTTTTGTTTTTATTTTTTGGAGGAATACAAATTTAATAAATACGTCAGATTATTAATTTAATTATATTTTAGAGAAGACGAATACCAACACCTCTTCATAGCAATCTTTTCGATTCTCACACCACTCTAGTAACACAAAAATATTGTTTAAGTAAAGCATAATTAAAATGAATATAAATAACTAATTACTAGGTTTATTATTTCCCTTCCCACACCGCCCCCCCCGCGTAATTCGTTCCTCGAAGTGTCTCTTCCGGAGACAGTCTAAAATTTGAATTATCTCATCCGTCCAAAATTTGAATTATTTTAACAGTTGACAGTTTATCATCTTAACCTGATTTTCGAAAATTGGAATTTTTTTACGTGCCACGTGTTTTTTATTTAATTTTTCTCCAAAAAAATACAAAAAACAATATAACAATCAATTATCATTAATAAAGCTCTTCTTCTCCCAAAGTTTCGTTTTTTAAAAGGGTTGTTTTATTTAAGCCACCTGGGATAAAAAAGTAAACATGTAGCAAAAACCGAGAGCTTTTTATTAAATGAAGAGGTGTACACGTGTCAAGCAATGAAGGGGAAAGATAAATGGGGAAGGCAAATCGGAAAGAGTGCATTTTTGCTCACCCACATTAACTAGGGTGAACCATTACCACCCATTGTAGGTGTTGACACGTGTCCTAAACTCAACCCAAAGTCCAAAGTTAACCCAAATTTAACTAAGGTTTAGGACACGTGTCAACACTTGAAGTGGGTGGTAATGGTTCACCCTAGTTAGTGTGGGTGAGCAAAAATGCACTCAATGGGAAAGGGAAAGGTAGATAGCATTCCTGAATCCCCTTTAATTAGAGTGAGTGGTTAGAGAAGTAAACGTGTGTTTTGTGAAACGAAAAGGTATGGTTCATTAATTAGTTGTTTTTCAATTCATTGTATTAAAACAACTTTTTGTGTTACCAAGAGATGAATAGAGTGGTGTGAGAATCGAAAAGACTGATGTGAAGATTTTCTGAGTGCATTTTTGCTCACCCACACTAACTAGGGTGAACCATTACCACCCACTTCGGGTGTTGACACGTGTCCTAAACTCAACCCAAGGTCCAAGTTAACCCAAATTTAACCCAAAGTTTGGAACACGTGTCAACACCTGGAGCGGGTGGTAATGGTTCACCCTAGTTAGTCTGGGTGAGAAAAAATGTACTCGGATTTTTTGGTGTTCTTCTGCTGAAAGCCTGAAACTAATTTAATATATAATTAAATAATAATAATTTTATATTCATTCGGTATTCCTCGGGAAACAACAATACAACACTTTACAGATAGTGTAAAAGGTTGCATTTATTAAAAAGGAAACGGTTGCATGCAGAGTTATAATTGAGTGCATTTTTGCTCACCCACACTAACTAGGGTGAACCATTACCACCCACTTCAGGGGTTGACACGTGTCCTAAACATTAGTTAAATTTGGGTTAACTTTGGACTTTGGGTTGAGTTTAGGACACGTGTCAACACCTAGAATGGGTGGTAATGGTTCACCCTAGTTAGTGTGGGTGAGCAAAAATGCACTCGTTATAATTTTGAGTCCACATGGTGACCGTTCTATGTTCAATGGCACCGCCCGGCCACCCCTATATATAAGGGTGGACACCTGAAATAATTATTCTCATCAATTTACATTTTCAAAAACCATATGCCTTAGTCTTACAATATCTGTCTTTCATAAACAAACTCTATCACACACTAAATGCATTTTTTTTCTTCAACATCTCTCCCCAATATCCCTTGAAATTGTCTCTTCACACCCTATTTAGATTGTTTGGGTTACCTTTGAATATTGAGTTAGGTTTCTTCGATTAGACAGGTAATGGAGAAGAAATTGTCGTTTGCAGAAACTGCGGTTCCTATGTATTCGAAAGGAAGAAGACCTCCAGGGGCGGACAGGCTATGAAACAATGGGCAAAAAGTGCGTATTCAAGGCGAACCTCTTTCTTGTTCAAGTGGCGTACAGAGACATCCATCATTATGATGTTCGGTGGATGAGACATTGATATTTCTGATGAAACTCCTAGGTGACGACGTGGTGAATTACGTCAGAATTAGAAACGACAGAAGGTTTGAACATACGATTTGCAGAGTCAGCAATTGGTTCCATCTTTATTCTGGCTTTGGGTCCTTCTGTTAGCATCCTTCTGTTAGCATCTCAAGTCGATTCACGTTACAACCAAAATGAGACCATCTTGCATGTTTTTTTTTTAAATTTTTTTAAATCACATAATCCACTTCTACCTAGAAACTGCAATTATAACAAACAATGCATGGAGAATACTCTCCTGCACATGGGTTACATTGTTTACAATTCCCAAAAGTTAGCACAATAAAAATAATTCCTTTCGAAAGTGCTTTTCTTTAGTGTTGTTAGACAGTAATTCTTACTTTCGTTCAAGAAGCACAAATCCTGACTCCAATGACAAATTTAATACAATTTTTCGTTCAAGAAGCACAAATCCTGACTCCAATGTTGGAGTAAGGATTTGTGCTTCTTGAACGAAAAATTGTATTAAATTTGTCATTGGAGTCAGGATTTGTGCATCTTGAACGAAAGTAAGAATTACTGTGTCTAACAAAACTAAAGAAAAGCACTTTCCAGAGGTATTATTATTGTTGTGCTAACTTTTGGGATTTGTAAACAATGTAACCCATGTGCAGGAGAGTATTCTCCATGCATTGTTTGTTGTAATTGCAGTTTCTAGGTAGAAGTGGATTATGTGATTTAAAAAAATTCTAAATAAAATAAATGCAAGATGGTCTCATTTTGGTTGTAACGTGCATCGAATTTGGTTTTCGGTTGTTCAGTAATATTGAAGATTACACATGTTTCGGCAATGCGCAATTTTTATTAATACAGTTGTGGCCATCATCAGGCATTACTTTCGTGTATTGTTTATTTTACTGTACACATATCGTGTATTTAACGCAATTACAAGTATCCCTATTGCGCTATATAAAGCAGTACAATTATCACCGATGTCATAATTAATTTTTAGTGATACAGTTGTGGGCATCATCAGGCATTACTTTGGCGTATTGTTTATTTTACTGTGCACATATCGTGTATTTTACGCAATTACAATTATCGCCGATTTCATCATTACCTCTATTCTATTTTCGCAGGTCCAAATCTGCAAAATCTTCGAAGTGTACTCCGAAATCAAACAATCCCATTTCATTGAGGGATATTTAATATTTTGGCCCCTCTAATTTTCCATATTCTGACTTTGCCCCCTCTAGTTACAGAAATGGCCGGTCTCCCCCCTTACAGAAATGGCCGGTCTTCCACCTTAGGTCCAAATTATTCAAACTTTTGCCCCTTCCCTGATTTTTTTCATCCAAATTCCAAAATCACATTCACCGTTACAATTGCAAATGAAAAGACAACTTTACCAACTTTACCCATATTCTTTTTCACCCTTGAATGCATTGAATATTTAGTTAGAATGGTTATATATTAATTTTCCCTACTACATTTGTTAAATTGTTATTATTTAAAAATTAAATGTCAACAAATACGGTTGCATTTATTGTTGTGCTAAATTTGGCATATGCTATAAACTGTGCATAATTTTTTATTTGGCACAGTTTATAGCATATCCCAAATTTGACACGGTTTATAGCATATGCCAAATTTTATCATTGCATTGGACCATGCTTTTTTTATTTTATGCTAAATTATAGCATTGGGACTATGATTTTGGTTTGCATTGGAGATGGGCTTAGACTCCTTAGAGTCTCTTACGAAATTTACCCAACTAAATATTGAACAGACGGTGTAGACATGTACCGTCAACATGTGCACACCCCACAACAAATAACACGATATGGGTGTACAAAAGAATAAAGTAGTAACCAATCTTGTCCGGGTGACATAGACATTAGATATCAAGTATTAGACCCAAGATTTTCTCCAAGTATTAGGATTAGGTTCGAACCAGATCTGTTGAATCCGGTTTCATGTAATACATCAGTCATTTTGTTTCGTTCAATCTCAATGGGCGATCGAGTAATATCCTAATTCTTTGTTTTAATCTTTCTATGTTCGTGCCTTAATCAGATAGGGGTTAACGTAACCAATCTAATTTGATGCTGAGAAAATTGATTTTGCTTGCTTGTAATGACGTTTGATGTGATGGGCTAGTGGGATATTCACAGCCCAAAAACCAATGGACACGCTATTCTGAGGATACGCAATGGCGAAATGCCGGTCCAAAAATGTACTCATTACCTATTCGTGTAGCATAGCAAAACAGGAATTGACGGTTCAATCTTGAATATGTGTTACGCAATATAAATTGCGTCAGCAAATCTTTATGTTCCCAACGCAATATTTTGTAATAATTTCTCCGGTGCACTACTACATTTCAATAGTACAACGGAATCTGCAATCAACTGCAATCACTTTTATCAATGCATGTGCAGAGTATGTGGCACACTCTCATTGGACGGTCCCATGGCCACGTGTATGGGACCGTCTCACCCAAGATTTTCTCCAATTTTGGAGAAATGTTGTTCAACAGAAATAAAAAATTCAACTACAATCAGAAATAAAATTTTTGTCTCTCTGTCTCTCTCTCCCCATCGGACTATCTTCTGCCATCTTCTTCTTCTTGGGTACTATATAAATCTGACCCTTTCAGGGATTGTTGGGAGATTATCGTGTTATAATCTTTCACCTATCGTGTAAGGAGTTGTAACCAATGTTTTATATTAGAACTAAGGTGGCGTTTGGTTAAATGGCGGAATGGTAATCGGAATGAGAATGGGAATGGAATGGAATGGAAAGCTGATTTATTTGTTTGGTTGGGACTTTAGAATTAGCATTTGAATCAGTATTATTTTGAATGGAATGAAATTAACTGTATTTGGACCAAAATACCCCTAATTATAAAACATTCATAATAACATGATATATTATGGATAATAATAATAATAAAATATAAAAGTATATATAATATTATATATATTATTATAATATATAACAAATCATATATATATATAATAATATATATATAATATAAATATTATTATATATATTTTAATATATGTTTATATATAATATATATTATTATATAGTATATGATACAAATATTATATATTATTATATTATATATTATTTAATATATTTATATTATATAAATATATTAATATATATTTAATATATTAATATATAATATATATAATAATATAATATAATAAATATATATATATTATATTATACATATTTATATATAATATATAATAATATAATATATATATAATAATACACATATATATATATATATATTATAATATATATTTATATATCATTAATATAATATATAATGATAATATATTATTTTTGGAAAGGATGGTATTTTTGGAATGTAGTTTGTGCATATGAGGGCTTTTATGGAATAATTTTTTTACATTGGAATGGAATGCACATTCCACCAAAATGATGGAATCACAATTCCAATGGAATGCCCATTCCATTGAATTTTAACCAACCAAACATATGGAATGGATTCCATTCCATTCCATTCTTGCCCATTCCAGCCAATCAAACGCCACCTAAGGGTAATTTTACAAGGGTAAATAGGTAAATTTAAAAATAAATAGATTTTTAACCCTCTTCTTTGATGATTCGTTATCGTAAGGGGTCTAGGTGGCTTTCGTACCATTATAATCAAACAGTAATGCTACACACCCCACCTAAAATCCCACATTTTTCATCCCGCTTTTCTTCGTGTATTGTTTACTCTGCTATGAACACGTCGTGTATTATACAAAATTACAAATATCCCAGTACAATTTAGAATTATCGCCGATGTCATCATTAGCTGTATCCTATTTTGACGATAGCAACTTTGCTCACCCCCATACACTGAGTGCAATTTTGCTCACCTCCTTTAACTGGAGGTAACCATAACCCCCCACCCCCCACCCCAAGTGTTGACACGTGTCCCAAACTTAACCCAAAGTCCAGAGTTAAATCAAGGTTTGGGCCACGTGTTAACACTTGGGGTGGGGGGTAATGGTTTAAGCTAGTAAAAGGAGGATTGCAAAGATGTACTCCCATTAACTAGAGGTAACCATTACTTTAAAAAAAAAAATAATTTTAATTTATTTCATTTATTTATTTTTTTATTTAAACCATTTATTTATTTAATTTTTTAAAACTACATATTTATTTGTTTTTTTGTAATTTATTTATTTATTTATTTATTTTTAAAATTATTTATTTATTCAGACTTTAATAATTTTTTTTTTTGTATACTCTTAATTTATATTTTTAAAATTTTTTTTTTCTATTCAAGTTTATAAAGTTTTTGATTAAAAGGTAAAAAAAATAAAATATAAAATAATATAACTAGAGGCATTTTAGGTATTTTGAAAGTCAAATTTAAGTATCGGCGGTGCTTGTGTATAATAACGAAACATTTCCAACTAAGTGTAACTTGCCCTAAAAATTGAACAAATTTGGTAGGGAAATTTGAGATTGAAACGAAAACACTTTTGCTCACCCACCCTTAGACACATGTCATCTTTTTGGAAGGGAGGTAATGTTTACCGATTTACCCCCCTTGTAGGTTGGTGAGAAAAAATGACTAGATTGAAACAGTGCTAACAAAACAGTCAATGCTGCCACGTGTTATGTCTGAAGATTTTTTATTTTTATTTTTAATTTTAGTATTTTATATATCGATACGTGATGTCAATGGCGTGGCGGTTGACATTTTGATAAGTTTTACCGGAGGATAGTTAGGGGATACTTGGGGAAACTTAGGCCTTAGTGATGCTTGGGGGATACGTATGAAATAGTGTCGTAAATGTTAGCTTTTAATTTTCATTGGTTTGTACCTTTTTTCATCTTCAGATGTTAAAAGTCTGACAAAAAACAAACAAAAAATCTTAAAAGGAAATTACGATCATAATCATATAAGTTTAATAAGCACAGCGGGAACAGTCGACATATTTAAAAGTTGTACTGACGGTGGGACATAAAAACACACAAAATAGTGAAAAGAAGTGCTACTGGAACAGTCAATGCTTTCTGTAGTGGGTATTTTAATCTTCAGGGGGAGGCCCCACTACTTTTGTTGCCTTATCGGGATCAACCTCTTCCCATTTGCCTTCCGGGAAAACTTTTTTGGCGTATTCCCTCATCAGGTTGAACCCAGCACTAAAACCGACCTTATATCCGGACTCGACAGCTTTATGTCCGTATTTTGTAGATCTTGATACGTCAGTTTGAACAGCCTGTCCTATTTGCTCTAAGTTATAAATCCGCTCCTGCAAACTGAGGATTTTCTTTTCAACTCCCTTGCTACCCGAATTTGGTGAAGAGGAAGCGGTTTTCTTCCCAGATTTCCGAGCTTTATCCATCTGTAACAGAGAGCAATTTATCAGTTACTTACTTTTAAATGTTTTTTTAAATGTTTATGTAAGAATGGACAGACAGAAAGAGAGAGAGAGATAGCAAGGATCATTGTCATTCCAATCTGTAGAAGATAATGACCCTTTCCCTTGACAAAAGATGACAGAAAATTCGAAGAACTGGCTATAGTCATTTTGAGAAATATAAAGCACTGAAACTTACAACTGGTGGTGGTGGCGATGGCGACGGCGGAGGTGGTGTGAAGAAAAACCTGATAATTTAAAAGTGAGAAACGAGAACAATGGAACTCAATGGAGAGGTACGAGACATATATATATAAGAGAACCGGTTCGATTGGCATTTTAGTATTAATTTTAGTATTAATTGTTTTCAGGCGGAATTTCACATAAATGTTCCAACGCGATGGTCATATCACTATCCACGCCCGCTCGATGCGGTGTTTTAAATCTATGCATACTCGCCAAACCCCTTCAGCCAATCAGCCCGCTCGACAAAATAGATAAAGAAACCCCTCATCTTACAGAGAAGAACTTGGGTGCATCCGATGCACCATGCATCTTCCACCCTGATGTTGCCACATCAGCAAAATTAAAAGATTTGGCTGACGTGGCAACATCTGAGTGGGGGATGCATGGTGCATCCCGCTGCACCCAAGCATTTGTTCCATCTTACAATAGTGGGAAATGATGTGGATTTATTTTGGGGAGAAGGGAATTGTTTTCGAGGTGCCCACTTTACCTTAGAAAAACACTTGCAAACAATTGTTTTCGAGGTGCCCAATTATTTATGGTTTAATTAAAAAATAATTTGTGTTACCGAGAGATAAATAGAGTGGTGTGAGAATCGAAAAGATTGCTGTGAATAGTTCTTCTTCTGAAACTAATTAAATATATAATTAAATTCATTTGGTATTCCTCCAAAAAAAAAACAAGACATTCCAATTATGTATAAAGTTTTCATTTATTAATCTGGAAACGGTTGGCTGCAGAGTTATATAATTTTGATTCCACATGGTGACCATTCTGTGTTCAATGCACTTATATAGTTATGTACAATAGGTTGGACCAGCCCTATATATTAGGGTGGACACCTGGAATATTTCTTCACCTTGAACAATCCTATAATTGTTTTTTTTTTTTTTTTTTTTGTTTATAGTTGTTTATTATTATTGTTAGCAGAATTTCTATTATCAGTTCGTCCTGACAATAAATATATCAGGACGAAGAATATGAACCACTAGATTTATATACTTCGACACAAAGTGCATGCACTTGTCAAAACTTCTGCATAATCTATGGTCCACATTTTTCGTCCTGATATATTTATTGTCAGGACGAGCTGACAATAGAAAGACTGATATACAGAAATTCTATTATCAGTTCGAACTGACAAAAGTTATATTAGTTCCTTGCATGTGAGCCACTGGATTTAAATACTTTGAGTTGGCTGTATGCACTTGTCATCAAAGTATTTAAATCCAGTGGCCCATATACAAGGAACTGATAAAACTTTTGTCAGTTCGAACTGATAATAGAAAGACTGTATATATATATATATATATATATTGTAATGTATTTTCTTTGACATTATTTTGATGACAAGTGCATACAGCCAAGTCAAAGTATTTAAATCCAGTGGCTCACATGCAAGGAACTGATATAACTTTTGTCAGTTCGAACTGATAATAGAATTTCTGTATATATATATAATAAAATCGGGTAAGTTTAGAAGTAGAATTATAAATTATAATATATTTATGAAGTTGGCTCTTCATCTATATTAATTATCCAGTAATAATGGGATTGCTCTTGGTTTTTTTATACGAATTGAAATTTTTGTAGTTATTAATTGCAATAATTAATTTATAATTTGAATATAGAATTTTGATGTAAAAATTCTATAGCTAATCAATACGCAATCCAGTAATTAATGGGATAGTGAAACATTATCTTAACGAATATCCGGATTGATTTTTAATATATATATTTTAAATATTCAATTATTTAGGCCAACGGGAAAGACTTGTATTAATTGAATGATGTCTTCAAAATAGTCCCCAATCCTATGCCGCGCAACAAACGCAACCTAATTGAGTAATTGATGTGAGTATGTGACTACTGATGTGATGGGTGCATAGGCGCATCAAAAAATAGAAATGATAAAATCTAAGAAGAATAGAGTATTATTACAGGGATCTTGCCCATCTTGACATGAGTGATGTGCTAGCCACGTGATGCGATACACCACGGGATTTGGATTCCATAAGCAATAAATGAGAGTTCAGGGAGTTTTAAAAGAAAAGCCAAGGGGGCAAGATGGATTGCTGTTACTTTAACCAGAGGTTGGGATTACCTTCAAGTTAATACACAAGCAGACGAAATTCAATCTTCAATAAAATACACGGTATCGTATGGATATGAAAATCAAGCGTGAAGTGAAATACACGTTCAGATGAAAAGGAAGGAACCTTAGTGTAATAGACGAATGCGATATGAAAATCAACGTGCAAAGGTAATACACGATAAAATAAACAAAATAAACATTCAGTTGATTACACGATTAAATAAATACTCTTTCCGAATACTTTATCGAAAATCTTGCAGACTGATCACCCAATGGGGAGTTGCCACGTGCCTCACACTTTTCTGATTATAGATTTTTATCCTTGCTTTGTTTTACGTGACAACCAACCTTTAGTTGGTCAGTATGCCTGGGAGATGACCGGTGAGGCATTATTACACCTAATAAAGATGCATATTGACCCTCAAAACGTTGAGTTTGGGACACGTGTCAACACCTGGAGTGGGTGGTAATGGTTCACCCTAGTTAGTGTGGGTGAGGAAAAATGCAGTCCTAATATAAGTAATAACATAAAACCGAACGTGTCCACACACTTGAGTCAAAACATGTAAAACTAGCGGTTCACATTCAATATCCTAGAGTAATATGTGGACGTCCTCATTTGAAAATTCATGTAAATATATATATCGAGTCCCGATCTGGTCAGTGCATCCTGATAACACTTTATCAGGATATTGAATGTGAGCCACAAGTTTTGACAAGTACATACACACTTGAGTCAAACTGATATTTATTTTGTCGGTTCAAACTGAGAATAGAAAAATTGGTTATATATTTATAAGAACTAACCGCATAAATGGATTATATAACGGAAAACGATCTAACACGAAATATGACAAACAACTGGTTTGATTACAATTAATCCAACCTAAAGCCAAGTAAACAGTCTAGGTACAATAACAAAACAAAACGGAGGTCAAAAGGACCCGTCACTATTTGTGTCCTTTTGCTTAATATAATATGTGGTTGCTGTGTACATTTCTTTGAACAACATATTCGTGAAGGGCCAATGGCCCCTTGCCAAGAGGGTTGGACCCTCCTTTGGAGCCCTCCACCATCACCACCAAGGTTCAAGTGCCAAGGCATGCATGGATATATGCAATTTTTCTTTGGCCCTCCTAGTTTGGATGTTGTCCCTCCTTTGTGGGTGTTGTCCCACCCTTGTGTGGGTGCTCTCTCACCTTTTGTGGGAGCGTCTGTCTGGGCTCTGCTTATAGTTGTGTCTTATCCTCGCAGGGTCCCAGTTGTTGTATTCCAATAAAAAAAAATTAAAAAGACATAATCGTGAAGGGAAATTAGTTAAATGGTTACAGAACATATATTTTTAATATGTTCCCCAATTTTTGGTAAATAAAATATGTTGTGCAATAAACAGTGGTAAAGCAATACCTTCATGTTCTGATGCTCTATACGTTGCGTTAGGTGTTTTGGACAGTGGAAGTGGTCCGGAGAATGGGTGTCGCGAAATCGGTTTAAAAGCAAAAAACGATAAACGATCAACGACGGCATCGCTATGGGAAAAGTAAACACTTTCACCGTACGCAAACTTCAGATATTCCAATGCCTCGTCATCGTAACTGATGCTACAATTAAATCGTGATGAGACATTGAAATTTCTGAAGCGTGAGTTCGGTGAATGAAAAACGTAGGAAAGGATGTAAAGGAAAAAAGAGCATGTCCAAGTGCGGACTTGACCACCAAACAGCCCTAAAACGGGAGTGAGAGCATCTCCAAGAGTCTCCTCTGGAGACCCGCTTGCTTAATTAAGGGAGGAGTTTCATTTTTGCAAATCGAAGAGGTGCCCAGAAAAAGGTTTTGGTTAAGCTCACTGATATGCTGAGGGCTGAATCCCTTAATAAAGGGGTGCATTGAATATTTTGGTCCGTGGATTCAACCCCTATAAGTGGGCTCCACGGACCACGGTTAAACAAAGTATTGACCGTTTGTTCAAGAGTGCAATTTTGCTCACACCTTTAACTACAGGTAAGCACTAGTCTGCACTACCCCCACATCAGGTGTTGCCACGTGTCCCAAACCTTGGGTTAACTTTAGACTTTGGGTTAAGTTTAGGACACGTGGCAACACCTGAGGTCCGGAGTAATGCTTACCTCTAGTTAATGTGGGTGAGCAAAGTTGCACTCTTGTTTAAGGGAGTTTCGATAGTTTTTTTAATTTTTTTGATTGGAATACAACAACAACAGGAATACAGGAATACAAGATTACAGATCCAGAACATGATTACATGATTACAACAACTGGGACCCATCGAGAATCGATTTCCAAGCGAAGCCCAGACTGGAGCACCCACGGACGGGGAGAGAGAACCCACACGAAGGATTTTTCAACCACCCACACAAAGTGGAACAACACCCATGTTTTTAAATGGGACAAGGAAAATTTGCATAATTATATGCACACCCACTGTCTTCAACCTTGGTGGTGGGGGGTTCCCAAAGGAAGGCCCACCACTATGGCAAGGGACCATGTGTGAGTTTCGATAGTTAAATAAGCTTGATTAGTGGCCTGTACACATCACATCAACACATTACAGTAATGCATTGGATAATTACATATAATAAAATCAATATTGTTGCAAACTTGCAATATTTTATTTTTAATCAAAAGTAACTCTTGCCCATTGATCTGCTGGCAGATGCATATTTGATAGGCAATGCGGACGGTCAAATGGATTTTGTAAATAGTTTTCTTTAATTGGAATTTATTTAATTTAAACTTTAAGGAGGTTTTTATTATTTTGTTTATTATTCCATAACGGAAAGTAGGTGCTCACAACTGAGAAGTGAGAACTGACTAACGGGTAATTGAGTCATTATACAAATTTGATGTGGTTGATGATTGGAGTTAACTGACATATTTTTAGTGGAGGGAGGCGATTGTTTATTTTTCAGAAAAGTTATTTGTAGTTGTCTAAAGAGAAAAACTCAGGGTCCTTGGTTGCAATTTGCGATTTTAATCCTAATATAACAGACTTAGAATATTCGTGTATACTTACTGAAGGACATCTACCGTGAAAGCATCAAAGGAGGGACTGTTATGCCGTACCTGGAACAACTTCTTTAATCGACGGCGCACCCATTCTAGTCGAAGGTATGGCGTTGTCTGTTTTGATCCTAATTTTGTTTCTGATCATATTTTTGTTTCTTTCGATTTCATTATTAAGGCTTCGTATGTATCCATAGGTAATGGGTTTCAGTCTGGCTATGGAGTGTCGAACATACAATATAATGAATATTCTATACCCAATTTGCTTGTTGCTGGAACCAGTGATGTTGTTGTACTTTGCATGTTGGCTCTAAATATTTGTTGGTTGTGTAGATTTACGTTTTTAGATTGTGCAATTCGCGACCCGTTTGAATGATATGGTTTAGTGTGATGCTGATCACATTATACTTCATACCATGGTTCTGTTTTATTGTGTGTGTTGTTGCTAGTTATAGGCCTCTTTTTTGTTAGATGCTGAACTTTAGAATTTGGTTATGATTATGTGTTATTGGTAGCGCAAGAAATATTTAGAATTTTATGGTTAGTAAACCTATTCTCAAACCGGTGGTCTTTTGAGGCTGTTATGTATTTTTAAAATTTTACTGTGCTAAAATGAAATACGCAGCTCATAAACTCAAAAAATCGTTCCTTCCAAAACTACGCAGCTTATCACTTTTTTCTTTATGACGAGTACCGGTGCTGATCCCGTCAGTAATGAGGACGACGTTATTAATGTCTTACTGGACCAGGTGCATAGGCACATCAAACTAGCCGAGTTTTTTTCCAAGTTACTTGAAGGGAAGCTTGCGTCAATGTCTTCCCGTGGGTCGTCGCTTGCGTCTAGCGCGGATATACATAAGATTAGGAAGACGTATACGGTGATAAAGCGGAATGGGGAACGACTTATTAATGACCTACAGAAGGTGAACAGATGTAACAACTGACACTCCAAAAAAACAAAAAGAACGGGAATGGAAAGTTGTATTGGGAAATCTGTTGGGGTCTTATTAGTTATATAGCTTTTATTTGGTAGTATGTTGCAGTAAAGAAAATAGTGTGGATGGCGATTGCATGATCAAATTGTGGCTGTGTTCCCGTCACCGTTCGATGACAGTATATTAAAGTATGGTATATGATTTTTTTGTTTTTTGTTGTTCGTTAATGAAGAGAAGGATGTATGGATCATATCATTTCAGTTCTGCCCAGCTTTGTCTAGTAAACATATACTAATTGATATATATCCAAATGCTGATCGTAAAATGACAATATGAAATGTACTTCACAAGGGTGGAAAACCCTATCCGGATGATGCGATGAATGTAATAGTCATAAAAAACACCACGCTTTATTGATTGCGAGACATCACCGAAATCAATTTTATACAATTTCATCATTACCTCATTCCTATGTCTATTGACAAAAACATTTATTACTGTAATTGGCTTGAAGTTGACGTAGCACTGACGCATAACACTTTGCATTTAAAATTATAACACGAATTTAAAATTTTAACACGAATCTTTACAGAGAAAGCAATACACGAGTTCAAGTTCCTAATGTAATCCCAATGGACAGATATTGCTGTGATAAGATAATCTTTTAAAATATAGGTTGTCACCGGACGTGTGGGCCGATCACGATGCAATCAATCAATCAGAAGGATATTTTGACAGGGAAAATTCAGGCAATTAATGGTTTTAAATGGCCTGACGGAAGATTACGTTGGGAAAAGAAGGATATTCTGACGGGTGGAGTGTTGGACATAGAAATAAAAAATTCAATTACAAACAGAAATAAAATTGTGTCTCTCTCTCTCTCTCTCTCCCTCGGAGTTGACTCGGACTATCTTGTGCAATCTTCTTCTTCTTGGTTTCTTATTGTGACTATTTCCAGGCGTTATTCGGATATTGGGACTTGGGAGAGTATCGTGTAATAATCTTTCATGTATCGTGAAAGGAGTAGTAACTAATGTTTTATATCACAACTAAGGGTAAGTATCGTGTAATATCTTTCATGTATCGTGTAAGGAGTAGTAACTAATGTTTTATATTACAACTAAGGGTAAATAGGTAAATAGGTAAATTTCAAAAAATTTACCTATAAATTTTTTAACAATTCTTATTCAAAGATTTAATTCAGACTATTCAGTCTCCTGATTTCCTCTCACCCTATCTCCTATCTCCGACTTCCTCTCTCCCTATCTCCGACTATCTTCTGTCATCGTCTTCTGGTTCCTTTACGTCAACTACAAACCGAAACACAAACGAGGAATTGGACTCTGTGTGGAGATTTTGGTTTTGGAGTCGGTTGTAATTATTACGGTTTTGGAATTGGATTTGACATAAAATGGGGTCAAAGAAAGGTACATCAGTTTCATTATGAAAACCAATTAAAATTGGTTGTCTTCTAAACTTAAAGTTGTTCAGAAAGGAACCTCTCTGAACCTTATATCAATCAAAATTTGGGATTCATGGATTGGAGAAGCCATTTTTAAAAAATTCTTGATCCGAACCTCAACCTACCTGATATTGACTAAAAAATTCAGTTTGAAATTGTAACCCAAAAAGATATAAGGTGGAGACTGGGATCCTATTATTTTTTGATTTGATTTTACAGAAACAATGGGTTGAGTGGTCGGTTGGGATAATTTTCTGGGTTTTGTATGTATTTTTTCAAGTGTTATGTTATAACGAGGTTAATTACTTACCGGGAACGGGGGTAATGCTCAACCCCCTTAGATAGGGGGTGACTGGGTCACCAAAAATTAGCTCAGTCTTAAATTTTTGAAGGTATCGTCAGAAAATATGTGACACGGTGATCAATTGTATCGTGTATATATTACGTCCAACGTTGTTCGTTGCGTTTACATGGTGGATTTGAAATCTCTTGCCACCGTATTATCTAGGACAATTTTTTTTATCGTGTAATGTGTGTATTAAATGTTAAAGAGATGCATGGCAAAGAGGATTGCCCAAGGAATCGTCAAATCGTTTGTAAAGGTTAGTTGTTGATTACTTTACACTGACGTAATGAATATGTCGCAACCGTTTCTATTTAGTGAGGTATTAATCAAAATCATATTAATACAAAGATTAATCGGACCACTGTGTATATATAGACCATTATCGTGTAATCATTGCAACACATTTTATATCGTGTAAGGTTGGAGTAATAGTTGTTTAATCGTGTGAGAATGATGTGTTGACAATGCTTTGAAAAAGTACATCTTACACACGAGTACAATGTCCAGTGATAATGTGATTAGCTAAGGACATGCGCAAATGGTAAATAATGATTGCTGGGCGGTTATGGTGCTGGCTCACTCCGTTGTTGCGTTCGTGTAAACCTCATGTGCCATCCATACCCTAACCAACGGCACGTGCGAACAGTGGAAATTCCAAGGTCTTTTCTTTCTTTCTAATATAAATTCAGCAAACTGGCACATGTAGACGCCGCACTGGATACTGAAAAGTCAAAACGTATACAGAAAGTATGAAAATAAATACATATATGAAGACTGAAGAAAAAATCAACTGTTGCAAAGGGTTATGCGAGAAATTAACGACTATTAATTACGTACCCATCATTTTGGGTTGGCAAATCTTTTCTGACGTAATCAACAGGCTTGAATGGTTTCGTATGTACTTGTATCCCCTTATGCTCATAGTACCCAGACTGGTGGAGAAGGGAGGGCATTAGGTAGCTGACACAGTGCATTTGCCCTAACCTCCAGGCTGCGTCGCTTTTGGCATGCACTGAGTCGTAAAAAGTGAACGCCCCATCTTCAGGGAACAGATGGCAGAGAACCCAGTGGTTACCCACATTACAGGGGATTAGAACCTACGGAGGTGAGAAAAAGATGAGAAACGGGTTTAGCAATTGATGACATGAGAAGTTAGTGATAAGGAAAAATAGTGCAGGAAAGATAACCCACCGACTTCATTTTCCACCACTCGGGTCGAACTACAATTGACCCACCGCCTCTGACAGCATCCAGAATAAATTCATCGTGGACGAAGGACATGACATCAATGTCCAAATTAGCAATCCAAGATTCCGGATTCAGTCTACCACTCTTTCGTACCCCCGAGGTCTTCGGTTTCAAGGTTTGCTTGATCGTCTCCCATTTTTTAGCAAGGTTAAGCTGTTTAAAGGATTGGTGTTACTTTGTCTGACACAGGGATGTGTTATACTGATTAAATGACTGTTGGATACGCACTTAGTCGGGTATACTTACATAGAATGAACAGTCAACCATTGTGATGTCCTGTGCATACTCGGTCTCTAGGGACGAACGCCGCCTCCATAGAACATCCATAAAGCTGTCGATATGCTGATAGAATTTTGGTTTTTATTAAAAAGGATTGTTTAAGGTGTTCGGCCAAAACATAAAGGGATAAATAGCATAGACAATAAATAGCATGTACAAAAACAGTTATAATTACCAGGTTGGAGAACGGCACCGAGACGCTCCTCATATCGAGAAAATGTTGCCGAGTAAATCGCTCTTCTTGACCCACGTAAAGACTGTGGTACAACACGAAACGTATTAGATGCAAGTAAAAAAGATAGATAATAAGAGGATGAAGAGGTTAAAAAAATTAAAGTTTAAATTTACGAAATATTATCGCCGGTGTTTGTCAGGAAAGCGGCATATTGAGTGTCCAGTAAATCGTCATCATCACTGATATCAAGGATCTGTGGCGTTTTTCCTTGCTTTTGCTGCTTCTTCCTTGTCTCAGGATCGATCCACTGTCTGTTCAGAAATTTGGATCTCTTCCGCTTCCTCGCGGTTTCTAAATCCCTTTTTGGGTAGTTGTCTGGTCTTTTTTCCAACAGAGTTATACTTTGTTCCACTGTCGGGACCTTCAAGTTGGGAACCGGAGAGCTGTAAGGTTCAAGATCGATCGTCCGTTTGCAGACTATAGGGGACCCTGTAAAAGCCTGTGACGCAATAAATGCAATTAAAAGCATTGGTATATGATCAAAGAAACATTGCTATATGATCAAAGAACCTCGAAGAGTGACTAAACCGTAACTTGTATGTACCCTTTTGGATAACACGGAATAGGTAATAAGAAAGCCAAAAATAATAAATGGGTAACGCGGAATAGGTATTAAGAAAGCCAAATAGTATTGTACTCAAATAATTTTGTACTATGTAAGGACTTGGATCAGAATATGTGTACCTCAACTGCAACTTCAAATTCATCGACTTTGGGAGCATGTTCATCCGGTTTTGGGGCCTCGGAGATCTTATTATCAACTTCCTCAAGTTTGTCTTTTTTTTCGGCAGGGTCGGAGGCAGTGACATGCACATTGTACTGATTCTGTTCAGCTTCATTGACTTTGGGAGGATGTCCATCTGGTTTTGCGCCGTCGGAGTCCTTATTATCATTTGCCTCAGTTTTGTCTTTTTTGTTGGCAGAGTCGGAGGCATTCCCATGCACATTGTACAGATTGTCATGCATCGCCTTCTCCAGATAAGCAGGCATCAACTTCGGAAGAATGTCATTCAGTGCCTGAGGGAGGACCTTAGGGAGCACATCATTAAGTGCCTGAGGAAGCACCTTGGGTAGAACGTCATACAGCACCTTCGTTATCACCTCAGAAGTATTTTTTTCCGTAACCTCATTAGGCAACACATCCTTCACCGCTGTCTGGGGAAGCACCCTGGGAAGAACGTCAAACAAAACCTTTGTCATCATCCCACACATACTTTTATATGTAACCTCCTTTGGGTCAAGGTCATCCATGCCGTTTGGATTGGGTGTAGTCTCAAGAGATTCGTTGTTGGCAAACAGTGTCCTCTGAACCGAAGGTGGACACGATTTTTGATGGGAATCGATTTGTTCCTTTTTATTCTTGGTTTCCTGGTTGTCCAAATCCGGAATACCACCAGGCAATTCACACCCTACTTCATCACTAGTAGACTCACTTCGATACGGCTGGGCAGGGCATCCCAGATGAACAAATCTGTCACAGACGTAATCCATGTCAATTGATTTGAAGTAGGTTTGCTGTGTTTCGGCTGGAGTAGGTTTTAGGTCCACTGTTACCAACTGCACATCAGCACATATCACAGGATTAATGTTAATGTTAAAGTGAGATAAATATCTAACATGACAATTATGTATATACACACATACATTGCATCTGTCGAAAAACAATTCATCGAACCCATTTGAAGCGTTCAAAAACTCCCAGTTTTTGAACCGTGGATAACTCCGCTCGCGACGAATGCCAATTACGCCGGTCAGAGAAGGAAATCTTTCAACGGCCCAAACCTATTAACGTTTTCATTAAATAGCGTTATAAACATGTGTCAGGAAATGGATCCAGTCAATCGGCATTGCATAGTGGTCGGTGTACATACCTGAAAAGAGAGAAGAAATCCGGAAAGGTTGTAAGTGATGGAAGCATTTCCTTTCGAAGTACCTGCGTTCTGTGATTCTTGTTTACCTTCTCCTTCAACACCTGATTTGATTGTTTTGGAGTATGACTCATTCTTGTCTGCTTCGGGTTTGCTTTCAGTCTTTTTAATTCTTCTTCTTTTTGCATTTTCTTTGGAAGGACCTGCTTCATCGGGTTTGCTTTCACTCTTTTTAATTCTTCTTCTTTTTGCATTTCCTTTGGAAGGACCTGCGTCCTGTGATTCTTGTTTACCTTCTCCTTCAAAACCTGATTCGATTGTTTTGGGTCTCAGATTGTCAACGTTGTTGTGTATAGCATTTTTCAGCCGGTTCAAAGTATAACTATACACGTATGAACCCCATGGAAAACCTTCGAAAGCTACTTCGTCATCCAATAATGCAAACATCCATAGCGGTACACGGTCACGTGGGTCGACAGTGCATAAGACATATCCTATAACCAACAGATTTGCCATCTTCAGGCCATCTTCACCTTGATCGTCGGTCAGTTGTTTAAAAGTTTGGAACACAGAATTGTACGCAGTTTGGTTCTGGAAATGTCTTGCGTATAGGCTGTCCTTCGTTGGAGTAATCGCCTTTATTATTCCTTCTGGCAATTTACCCATTTTTAGCCCAGAACATAGGCAAAACTCAACTTGACCGAAACGGTGTTGTTGCCTACCCAGCCCAAACCACATTTCGTCATCTCGAGGTGGTGATGCTTTTTCAGACGTACTGGTATATTCGATCTGCCTTTTCAGAATAGAATGCAAAACCTTTCCATGTGTAGTGACGGGCAAATGCAGATCAAGGTAATGACCGAAAGGTCCTTGCTTAAACTGCTCTAAAACGTTTAATCTGCCTAATACGTTGCCAATGTCAACAATAATGTTACAGTGCTGCCGACCTCTCGAGTTTATCCTTGCATTGATCCATCTCTCATGATCCGGATATAAGAAGGTTCTCGCGTTTGGGTCCAAAGCCATCTGAAAATAATAGGGGGAATATATATGAAATAATGCCAGGTCGTGTAAAAACCATACGTAATTCGTGTAAAAACTATACGTAATTCGTGTAAAAACTATACACAATTCGTGTAAAAATCATAGCCAATTCGTGTAAAAACCATAGGCACTTCATGAAAGCATAGAAAAACAGAATTATAAGAGGCTAACATGAAAAGGTAATGAAAAGTAATTGAAAGCCATGGGAGATGATTGTGATGGCATCATGGAAAGTCATATAAACATCATGGAATCGAAAGCATCATGGAATGTTAGCCTTCGTTATGGCATCATGGAAACAAAGTCATGTTAACATCATGGAAAGTATTGCAACGTCATGGAAGGTCATGTAAAGTCATATAAACATATCATGGAATCGAAAGCATCATGGAATGTTAGCCTTCGTCATGGCATAAGTAAAGAAAGTCATGGCATCATCATGGAAAGTATTGCAACGTCATGGAAGGTCATGTAAACATCATTGAATGTCATGGAAACGTCATGAAAAATGAATTGAATGTCATGGAAACGTCATGAAAAATGCCATGTCCAGATTCATGAGTGCTTCATGGAACGTTAATCTTGGACATGAAATCATTTAATGTCATGGCAACGTCATGAAAAATCATATTAACATCATAAAATGTCATGGAAACGTCATGGAATGTCAAGAATCATGAATGTATCATGGAACTTTAATCTTGGACATGGCATCTTGTTTGGCAACATCATAAATGCCATGTCCAGATTCATGAGTGCTTCATGGAACGTTAATCTTGGACATGAAATCATTTAATGTCATGGCAACGTCATGAAAAATCATATTAACATCATAAAATGTCATGGAACGTTAATCTTGGACATGAAATCATTTAATGTCATGGCAACGTCATGAAAAATCATATTAACATCATAAAATGTCATGGAAACGTCATGGAATGTCAAGAATCATGAATGTATCATGGAACTTTAATCTTGGACATGGCATCTTGTTTGGCAACATCATGAATGTATCATGGAACTTTAATCTTGGACATGGCATCTTGTTTGGCAACATCATGGAAATCAAGATCATGGAAAGCTTCATGTAAAGTCTAAGGGGATATGGCAACATCACGGAAAGCTTCATGTAAAGGGTTTTTTTTTTTTGGTGAACCATCGAAATCATGGAGACCGGTCTTGGGTCCTAAACGATTGATGGGAAAATCATGGTAAAAATCAAGACCCAAATCGGGAAGGGGGAATTAATTCAAGATTAAATCCAGATTTCAAGTAATTTCAGATTTCCAAACAAACCCTAATATCAAATCAAATGTAATTAGGGATCGTGCCGATGTAGGGATAGAGGATATCAAATCAAAGGAAATTATTAGGGATCGTGCCGATTAAGAACACACCTAATCCGATCCTACCTCGTATCCACACACGGTGGTCGTCAGGGTATTTAGTGGTCACCTGCGGTCGTCGTTCTTTTCTGAGTATCCACACACTGTGGCTTTCCCGTTTCCCTTTCCAAGGCTTTTCCGTTTCCCGTTTTCCCTCCCTTGCGGCCTGCGGTCGTCGTTCTTCAGTGTGGCTTTCTCACTTTTGAAGCTTTTGTTACTGGTGCCTTTCCGTTTCCGTTTTGTCTTTTGAACCGAGATTCTATAACAAGGGTAATTTTGTCTTTTAGTAGAACAATTAGATGTCAGATCAGAAGAATTCGAATAGGGGTAAAATTGTAAGATCAGGTATTTAAATACAATAAAGTCGTCTCCAGGGGTATAACTGTCAAACCCCCCACTAACTTCCACCACACAATCCATGATCCATGATCATATTGGTTGATCCATGATCATATTGGTTATATTTGGTTTTTTAAAAACTAGTGGCTATATGTGGTTTTGGCATCTTAACGGTGGCTATATTTGAAAACCCCCCTTTAATAATAGCTATAGATATCAACAAGTTTATATATTTATTTATTTATTTATTTTTAATTTTTAAGATAGCTGTATAAATAGGAAAATTCTAGATTGAAAATCTCTAGACCCCATATACGGTTCCACATATTTCCTTTTATAAGGCTCCTATATTCGAGATATTTCCAAAAGTAAATTGGATCATCATTAAAAGAGGATTTGATTCTAAAAATAATATGATTTTTTTTTTATAAATTGGGTGTGATAATAATTTAAGAAGTGTTTATAAATAATATGTATTAAAATGAATATATTTATTTCAATGAGGGTATTATTGGCATTAGGATGGGTGCTAATAATAATAAATTTTTTTAAAAAAAATTTAGACATGGGTGTACTTATAAAAATTGGTGTATTAATAAGCTTTATGTGTATTAATATCCATACCCTTTTTTTTATACAAAGTTACAAAACTTGTTTATAAGAAATGATCAAGTACGATCATCTTATGAAAATTTCTTGTATAACAAATTGTAGCTTTTGTAAGACTAATAAAAAAATTTCAACAAAAAAAAAAAAAAAACAACCCTATCAAATCAATTTAAATTTGTGATTTAAAATTTTAACTTTAACATCTTAACCACTCATGTGCTGAGTGCTCTTAATATAATAGTTGAGATTTGAGTGCATTTAAAACTCTTGGATTAAGAACACATGGATTGTAGAGATATTGAAGTCTAAATTTTAAGTTAACAATTTTAGTTAATTTAATCAAACCCAATTTATATATATATATATATATATATATATAACTACTTGTAAGTTCCTCATTTTTTATTGGCTTATTTCATGACAAACCACATTGGGATTGGTATGCAACGAGTAGCTCAAGTTATTGTGTTTGGCAAGCTTCCGGTCTTCCCAACGTGACTTCAAGAGCAAGAGCAAAAGGTAAACCACTTGACTTGCCTCTTGAAGAGATTTAGTTGCACACACACACTTTCATTGCATTTATATGATTGCATTTGTGTTTCTCTTAATTGTGTGCTTATATGATTTACCATCACACTTATGCATTTTCATATATTGCATATCTTTTATGTGTGTTTCTTGTTGGTGCATATTCGTGTTTTATCTCTCTTCATGCATGATTATTCTATTGTAACAATTTGGCTTTAAAAAATGCATGTTCTTGTCTTGAGAGATTTGAAATTGCCTTTGACCGCTCCCATAACCGCTGTGAATTTCTACAACGGTTGTCTTGATAGAGCCCACCGCTATGGCTTTCACAGCGGTACCGACAGCGGTCGACAGTTGATTCGTTTTTTTAAAACGACGTCTATTTAAATTCCACACACATCTCTCTATATATTTATCATTATCTCTTCTTCTTCATAATGCTCTCAACTCAGCAGAAACCCTAAAGAGAGAAAGAGATATTCTTGAGAGAGAAAGCACAAAACTTGCTTCTTTGACTCTCTAAACCCAAAACCCATGTGCATCTAACATGTTTCATGCATCAATCTTCCATGGGTCTTTATCATTCTTGACTTGGTAAATAAGAACAAACATTTCATCTTTGTTTATTGTTCTTAAAGTCCAAGAGTTCATTTTTATTGCATATGATTTGTAGAAATCTTTTATTGAATGCATTTATTGATGAATGATGACATGATTGGGTTTGTATTGTGATAGCTAACATTTAGGACCATTTTGGCCTCTAGCTAAGTCTCTATGCATTGCATTTAGACTTTGATGTGTAGGACTCCTTAATTGCTTTTGTTATTTGCATGTTTTTAGTCCTTGCCATGTTTATTGACAACTTGTGTTGATTTGGCTTTGTTTGTTGACAATTAGTTTACTAGAATCTCTTTGCATCTAATTGAGTCCTCATGTATAAGCATGTAGGCATTATTGATAACTAGAGTGTTGATTTGCATTATAACATCTAGTTAAGCATTATATGTTTGTCTAGCATATTTTGTGTTTAGCATAATTGTCATATGCACTTAGACTTTTAATTCTCTTCAAGAGTCAAAGTCTTGTGGCTTTTAGGTGAAGTTGCACAAGCATTGTACTAGCTCATCTGTAAAAGGATTGTGGGTAGATTAGAAGGTGCTCATGCCAATAGTTGTGGATCGTGGAGATCACTTGAGGGTGGGTATAACCTTCTCTTCATATAGAGGTTGTCTAGGGTTGGTCTAGGTTCGTTATAAAAGGCATGCGAATAGTTGTGGTGGGTTAGTAACCGAGAATGGTGTGACTAGAGGTCAACCTTATTAGTGATAGAGTTACACATGACATCACATAACCGGCTGCACTGTTAGTTGAGTACATATAGGATTGTATTTGTTCAATTGTTATTTATTTTCCTTATGTAGTTAGGTACAATTACCTTCCTGTCATGATAGGTTGTAACATGTATAAATACCCCATATTATCAATGAATAATCAAGGCTTTATTTACACAAATAATTGACTTCTTTATGGTATCAAAGCTTAGCTAGGAAATAGCTTAAGATCCTAAAACCCTAATAATTTTTCTCCTTCTTCTTCAACGTCGTTACAGCCGCACACCATGTCTCCTCCAAATCCCCCGACTGTATCTTCCTCCTCTACCTCTTCTGCACCAAGTCCTCAGGTAACTCTTATGGGATCATCTCACAACAACATCAATCTGCAGTAATCCCTCATCGCTATTAACTCCACTCAAGTTCCTATCAAACTATCGAAAGGAGGGAACTATGCAGCCTGGAGATCTCAGTTTGAAAATTTATTCTTTGGCTATGGTCTTATGGGATACCTAGACGGTACCAAACCGTGTCCCTCTAAAGAAGTTCCGGCAGCCACAGACAACACCACTGATCAAACTTCCGCTCAAATCGCTGTCAACCCAGACTATCAACTCTGGCTTCGCCAAGACCGCCTTCTCCTTCATGCAATCCAAGTGTCATGTACGGGAGCAGCACAATCCATTGTCACCCGATCAACCACATCTGCCCAAGCGTGGGAAAAACTTGAGGTTTCCTATGCCAACCGGTCGAACACTCGAAAGCTTGGGCTCCTTGACTCTCTCACAAACGTCAGCCTGGAAGACAAATCCGTAGCGGATTACATGCAAGGGATCAAGACTATCCTTGACAATCTAGAATTGATTGGCCATCCGGTCGATAAGGGTGCAACTGTCATCCACACATTGAATGGCTTGGGCACAGCCTACTTGCCTCTCGCATCAGCTATTCGTGCCAGAGACACCCCGATATCTTTTGAAGAACTGTATGACAAGTTACTGGATCATGAAACATTCCTTCGCCGAGTTGAGGCAAAGAAGACCGGACCACCTATCACGGCTCAATTTAACCAAAGAACCTCTTCTCGATGGGGCCGTGGGAACTACTCGAACAACATGAACCATAACCGTCCCGGCGGTTCCAGTGGATTTCAAAATCACCAACAATATTCAGGGACTGCTGCAACCGGCGGTAACTTCGGCAGCCATCAGGGCAGTTCGTACAGGCCATATAATCCTCCAAATTGGCGTCCTCCCACCTCCTACAACTCCCGGCCGGTCTGCCAGTTATGTGACAAGCTGGGACACACAGCTCGAACTTGTCGCTCTCGTCCACCACCATCGGCTCAGCCTTGGCCATAGGCAAATAATATGACATCTGAACAGTCTGGCTCTCGCAACGGTAACTGGATACTAGACTCTGGTGCTTCACACCACATGACGTCAGACCTTCAGAATCTATCAATTCATTCAGAATATGGTGGTCCGGAGGACATCATGCTTGGTGACGGTAAAACAATTCCTATCACTCATACTGGTTCTACCTCTTTACTTGCTTGTGATAATTCTTTTCATCTCAATAATGTTCTGTGCTCTCCAAATATTTCTCACAACCTAGTTTCTATGTCAAAATTTTGCTCACGTAATAACTCATCCATTGAATTCTTTCCTGATTATTTTCTTGTGAAGGACCTGATAACGGGGGCATCCTTGGTCCGCAGCCTGAATAAGGGAAATCTTTATGTTTGGCCAACGTCCAGTCAATCGCGTCACCCATCATCAACAGTCCACCTTAATTCCGCATCAACCGCTCCTACTGCCTCTCCTCTGGCGTGGCATTGTCGTCTCGGTCATCCCTCTCTACCAATCCTTCAGAAACTCATCCTGTCCAACCAGCTTCCGGTCACCAAATCTGGGTCTAAATTTTCTCATTGTTCTGCATGCCTATGTAATAAGAGTCATAAGTTATCTTTTGGTAAATCTACTTTGACCTGCAATAAACCTTTGGAGATTTTGTTTACTGATGTGTGGGGTCCGACGCATATGTCGTCTTTTGATAATTTTCGCTATTATATCATCTTTGTGGATTATTACACTAAATACACATGGCTATATCCTCTCAAATATAAATCGGATGTTCCAAACGGCTTTAAACGCTTCAAGGCTCTAGTTGAAAATTTTTTCAATTCCCGCATCAAAACTATCTACACTAATGGTTGCGGGGAGGCTCAATCCCTCGGAATTGACCTGAGAGCCTTTGGCATCCAACATCTTAAGTCCCCTCCACACACTTCTGAACATGTAGGCACAGCAGAACGTTGAAACTAATTATTGCACGGTGTGTATAAAACTATCTAGAGGGGGGGGGGGGGGTGAATAGATTTTACGCTTTTTACCCAATTTTTCGTGTTACTCAAAATTACAAAAATGCCCTCAAGATAATATAAACAAGCAAGTGTAATATGGTGCGGAAATTAAAACAACACTTGATTTTTACGTGGAAACCCTCACGGGAAAAACCACGGGCTATGTAAGTAAGCCACACTCGAACCTCGAATCCACTAAATGTGCAAACGATTACAACCTAATCCCGGAAGTAATCACACACCTACCTAATCCCGGTATGAGTGAACCTAGTCCAATTTTGCTTGCGATCTAAGCAACCTAATCCCGGATGCTACACACAAGACTTACTTTCTCTATGAAGAGAATACAACCCTAAGTGAATATAATGAAATATCCAAAAAGCAACATAGAGCAAGGGAACCTTATATGCTTATCTAAGATGATGAATTTTCAACTAAATCAATCCTAGATATTATGAGCTAGATGACATGTCATAAAGCTTAGCTAATCAAGATGAACAAAACCTAATTAGCTATCACAAAATAACACCCAATCATTTTCATCACAAATCAATCTCTAACTTGTATTTAATATATGATCAAAAACATACAAGTAATAAAAGGAGATTTCCAAATATGAACAACACTAAAATTAGATGAAGTTAATGAAGAACATACCAAGAGTGATGTGATGATTCAAGACCATGCATGGATCTATCCTATATGAGTATAGAAGATAGAATACGAAATATGATGCAATTTGGAATTGATTTGAGTGTTTAAAAAGGCAATCTTGTTTGCTTTTTCTCTCTTTTTAAAGTAGGGTTCTTGATGAATAAGAGTGACCATCAGAACAAGAGAAAATGATGTATTTATAGAGGCCAACAAATGGCTAAGTAAAAAGACGAGATTGCCCTTGAAACCTACCGATCGGCGGTTTCATTCGGCGGCCAGGCCGCAGAATGTGACCGCCGAATTAGTCCCGAGAGAAATAGGGGAACTTCGGCGGTTTCATTCGGCGGCCACCGACCGCCGATACAACCGTCGAATTGGACCTAGCACAACAGGGGAACAACATCGATTTCATTCGGCGGTTTCGTAACCACCGATCAAACCGCCGAATAAACCTGAGTGATAAAATCAATCAGGTATGAAACGGCGGTTTCATTCGGCGGCCAGGCCGCTGATCCAAACCGCCGTTTCACCAATCTTGGTGAAACCAAGGGAGAAGCCAAGGGCTTCTCCAACGGCGATCTTCGCGCTAAAAACAAGCACACACGGTGCATGCGCGGACGTTTCCGAACAACAACGGGAAACGAATTACAAGACACATAAACACACAACAACATATAACAAAGAAGTGAAAGTGTGAAAAGTGACATGTGAAGAGAATGCACACAAATGCAAGTATGCTAAGTGAGTGTGTGCACTAAATCTCTTCATAGAAAATTAAGCACTAAACATATACCTTTGGAGTGCTTAACACTTGCAAGGGCCTTGAGCTTGAACACATTCCTAAGCTACCCTTACATGATCCCCACATATGGTTTGATCACGAAATAAGCCAATTAAAAACAAAGGGAGTCCTTACAAACGTAAACATAGACATGTAGTGGAGACGGCACTAACCTTGCTTCACCACGCGTCTATGCCTCTCAAATATTGGTCCCTAGCCTTCCAAGCCGCAACCTACTTAATTAACCGTATGCCCACACCTGTTATTGGTCATCAAAGTCCCTACAATCAACTCTTTGGCAGCTCTCCGAATTATCGTAAGCTTCGTGTATTCGGTTGCCTCTGTTACCCATGGTTGCGTCCGTATACATCACATAAATTGCAACCTCGTTCCAAACCGTGTGCTTTTGTCGAATACTCCACAGAACATAACGCATATCTCTATCTAGATCGTGTCACCAACCGTGTCTTTGTGTCGCGTCATGTTGTTTTTGTTGAAACAGAATTTTCGTTCAGCAGTAGTGTCAGCCATGTGTCCTCCAACCAGCCCACCGATGTCGACCTCTGGTGTCAGCCCTCGTCTCCCACAGTCAGGTCTGATCAAGGAATATCATGCTCTTCACCACCTGATTGCTCACTACCTGACATAATTCCCTTCCATGCACCACCGCTTGCATCACCTACATCATCACAAACAGCTGTCCAGCCTTTATCATCCCTTGCGACACCTGACCAAGGTCCCTCGCATCACACCGCCTCGCCATGTGCATCACGCACGTCTCCACTCACCTCACAACCCTTAACTACATCCACCGAACCAGCCATCATGAACCAACCGACATCTGAACTAGACCACACCTTCCTCACCCGAGTTATCCATACCCGATCCAAAAGTCAAATATTCAAGCCGAAAGTAATCTTTGATCTCCATACTGTAGGGAAAAATACCGTAGTACACGCAGCGGAAGCGAGACTAAAAAAATAGATTTAGTAACTTTTAAAATTTTTCCTTTTTATGAACCTTAAACCCTTTAATCAATTAAACATATATATTATCTAACAAAAGAAGAATACCTTTTGTCGCGTGATCCGATTGACTTACGTCGATGGTAATCCGCAAGATCTTCAATCCTAGAACGAACGTGAATCACCTAGGAGCGTGGTCTCCCTTTTCTTTGAATTGCAAACCTGTGAATGGAAAAACAAACTTTTCTTTTCTTTGTTAGTCACAAAAACAATCAAAAGAAGACTAAAATTATTTCGGTCACTTTTGAGTTCTCAATCTAATGATCGAAACTCGCGTGAACCTAAATCGATGTTGTACACACAAGCTTATTGATGAACAAGCAAATAGTGTACCATCAAAGAATAATTTATTCACTCTTTTATGTTTTTAGTAGAATAAAAATAATGCTCTCTATGAATTAAGAAGAAGAAGAAAAATTGTCTCTCCAGCACAAAGCATAGGGTGGCCGAATTCTATACATATGAATATATAGGTGGCCTAAATTTTCTTCCTCTTTTCCTATTAGGGTTGCCGAATTCTTCACTAAAAAGGGACTAGGGTTGCCGCAATACACAAGCCAAAAAAGAGTTTGTGTTGCACCCTAATTTCCATCTAGTTTAAGACTTCAAACCCTAATACATTACATAGATATTTTATTCTTTTATTTGACTAAATAAAAAGACTTCTTATTTGATTAAATAAATAAAATTAATTATTTATTTCCTTATCAAACAAGTCTTTTAGTTTTACTCTAGGAAATATATTTCCTGATCAGAAAAGATTTGTTTCTTAATTAAACAATTAATTAATAAATTAATTAATTCTTATTTAATTAAAACAATGAAACAAAATAATATATTAGGTTAAAAACCACCTTGCCGCCCCACTTAAAATAAATGGGCCAAATATTATTTTCTTATTTCATTTAATCCATTGGACTTTAAATAAAAAGCCCACATGTGAACCAGACCCATTCTTACTAAAAGAAACAAGCCCACATGCCTTTCATTAATATATTAATATAATTGAGCAGCCCATTACATAAATAATGTGCAAATTATATTCTTAATATATTAAATGCAATTCTAGATGGACCCTTAAATTGGTCCGGTAGAATATATCAAGTGATCCATGCAAGTCCGTGTAGATTGGGGATCTTGTCGGGTTATCTAAATTTAAGCTTTAATAAACATAACCTAATCACAATCAACAAATGATTCACTTAGGTCCGATCCATTAATTTTAACTCATTCCACTAAAGAGCTAAAATTGAACTCTTAAATAAAGACAGAAAAGGAAGATGCTCCTCATTCATCCCTAGACAATCATATTGGAGATAGTGTATCCTCGTGATTAATATCAGTAATCGCCAAGAGTTTATAGACCGCCTATAACTCTCCAAGTTACCATATTTACTCATATGACCATGTTTTGAACTTGGATATTTTGACTTGTCCAGAAGCCATGTTTTCAATAGACACTATCGAAAACTCAACGTTGAGATTTAATATCCAATTACCTCAAAACATCCATATGATGATATTATACTCTCATTTAATAAATGGAGCCACGATGTCCATATCTATAAATGAAGTCATCTATCGATTAACAAATGAATATCACCAAACTATCGAGGATAGACTATGCGATATAATCGTACTCATTGATAACTCAAATGATATCACTTGCAACCATAAGTCCATCATTTATCTCAGGATTAAGATAGATTCTCCGATTGTTCTGATAATGAAAAGACTATTATCTATTGACGGTTCTAGATAAAGCTTTTCATTGTGATCTAGTTCAATGCACCCAGTGCACTAGATTCTTTTACTCGAAGACACTCCGATGATTTTAGACTCATCATATCTCATTTGATCCCACTCAAATGCTAGTAAAAGAATTCTACAACTTTAACAAGATAAAGGTGCCCAACCTTTAACTTAAGTTGTGAACATTATTCAAGACTAACTAAAGAATTGTGTCTACCACATACATATCCAGATGTACGAACAATTCTTCTTTTCTCATAGTCTTTAGACCTTATGATTATTTACTTTGACAATTATAATATTAAACTATAAATGCTATACGATTTGTTAAACCAGAAATCACTTTATTAATATGAAAAAAGATTGTTAATCACAATATTACACTCTTGCTATTGAGCATAATCCTAACACATACCACCTCCCACACTCCACCACAGACTGAACCGACATCCTTATCACAGGCCCGTAAGCACGTGGAATGGCGAAAGGCCATGAGTGCTGAGTATGATGCTCTTGAGAAAAATGGCACCTGGGACTTAGTTTCGTCTCATCCATCTCAGAATGTTGTGGGTTGTAAATGGATTTTTCGGATCAAACGTAATCCCGTTGGTTCAGTGGCTAGGTACAAAGCCCGACTTGTAGCAAAAGGGTTTAATCAGCGTCCTGGTGTTGATTTTAATGAGACTTTCAGTCCCGTGATGAAACCTGTCACAGTTCGTCTTATTTTAACAATTGCTGTAACTAACGGTTGGCTTCTGCGTCAATTAGATGTCAACAATGCTTTTTTGCTGGGGTCCCTGACTGATGATGTGTACATGGCTCAACCACCTGATTTCACACACTCCACCAAACCGCACCATGTCTGTAAATTACGGAAGGCTATCTATGGACTTCGTCAAGCGCCGCGAGCCTGGTACACTAAGCTTTGCACTTTCCTTTTGGCAGCCGGGTTCACAAATTCCAAGTGCAATGCCTCTCTTTTCATCCTCCACCACTCGGAACATACACTCAATCTGCTTGTATATGTTGACGACATCATAGTCACTGGCACTTCGGACTCACGGGTATGGGATTTTATTGCCACTCTGGCTCACAGATTTTCTCTGAAGGATTTGGGCCTGCTCTCCTTCTTTCTTGGTCTTGAAGCTTTCCGCTCCCAGCGTGGCCTCTTTCTTTCTCAGCAACAGTACATCCGAGACCTCTTAGGTAAAACAAATATGCTTGGTTCTAAGTCAGTTTCTACACCTCTCTCGCTCACTGAAACCTTGAAACTAAATGATGGTAGTGCTCCCACGGATACGACACAGTACAGGCAAGTTCTCGGTTCCCTTCAGTACCTGTCCTTGACACGCCCAGATGTCTCTTTTGCAGTTAACAAACTCTCCCAGTTCATGCACCGGCCGACCACGAACCATTGGAATGTCGTTAAGAGGGTGCTTCGTTATCTCTCAGGTTCTATTGATCATGGTTTGCTCATATCTCGTACTGCTTATGAAACTAATTATAGCACGGTGTGTATAAAACTATCTAGAGGGGGGGTGAATAGATTTTACGCTTTTTACCCAATTTTTCATGTTAGTCAAAATTACGAAATTACCCTCAAGATAAAATAAACAAGCAAGTGTAATATGGTGCGGAAATTAAATTGACACTTGATTTTTACGTGGAAACCCTCACGGGAAAAACCACGGGCTATGTAAGTAAGCCACACTCGAACCTCGAATCCACTAAATGTGCAAACGATTACAACCTAATCCCGGAAGTAATCACACACCTACCTAATCCCGGTATGAGTGAACCTAGTCCGATTTTGCTTGCGATCTAAGCAACCTAATCCCGATTGCTACACACAAGACTTAGCTTCTCTTGAAGAGAATACAACCCTAAGTGAATATATGAAAATATCCAAAATGCAACATAGAGCAAGGGAAACCCTATATGCTTATCTAAGATGATTAATATGCAATTAAGATCAATCCTAGATATCAAAACTAAATGACATGTCAAATAGTTAAGCTAATCAATATCAAGTACAAAACCTAATATGCTAGCACAATACAACTTCTCAAACATACATCATACTAATCTCAATTTTGTATCTAAAGCATACAAAATAACAATCAAGTAATTAATTGAGATTGCTAGATAAAATAAACACAAAATATGTAAGATAT
The DNA here is from genome assembly GCA_030490815.1 of Acer saccharum. NCBI lineage: Eukaryota > Viridiplantae > Streptophyta > Magnoliopsida > Sapindales > Sapindaceae > Acer > Acer saccharum. The sequence goes on along the minus strand of CM059875.1, from coordinate 7,023,495 downwards.
TAGTGAAAAGCTTACCAAGCAAAGTATGATGAAGATTCCATGCTAGATGTCATCTAGATGATCTAAGATGATGCTAGATGATGATTGATGATCATGGAAAAAGTGTTTGAGTAATTAAAAATGAGTTCTTGGAATTTTTCTTCTCTTTGAAAAATATCCTAAGTATGAAATCTGAATATGAACTCTCTTGATTGACCTAAAGACAAAATGGCATATATATAGGGTGCCAAGCCAAAGTGAGGTCGTTTAAGTAAGTTTCAAAGAAACGCGCCAATCGGCGGTTTCAATCGGCGGTCGGTGGCCGCCGATTACAACCGCCGAATTGCTCCCGGAGAAACAGGGGAGAAACGGCGGTTCCATTCGGCGATTTCGTGACCGCCGTTTCCACCGCCGAATTAAACCCGAGAATTAAAATCAATCAGGTCTGAAACGGCGTTTCAGATCGGCGGCCATCCAACCGCCGATTCAACCGTCGAAATCAAACGGCGGTTTCATTTGGCGGCCAGGCCACCGATCACGACCGCCGATCACCAACAGAGGTGAAAACCAAGGAGATGCCAAGTGCATCTCCATAGGCGGTCTTTGCGCAAAACCAAGCACATTCTAGTGCGTGCGCGGACGTTTCCGAACACTATCGGGAAACGAATTACAAGACACAAAAACACACAACAAGATACAACATCAAAGTGCTAGTGTGTAAAGTGACATGTGAAGAGAATGCACACATGAACAAGTATGCTAAGTGAGTGTGTGCAACTATCTCTTCAAGATAAGTAAGCACATAGAATTTACCTTTGGTGCTTGTCAATAGTGAGGTCTTCAAAAGGGCCTAAGCAATAACAACAACATCTAAGCTACCCTTACAAAGCATCCCCACATGTGGTTTGATCACGAAATAAGCCAATTAAAAACAACGGGAATCCTAACAGCCTATTCTCGTCTCCACGCCTTTACTGATGCGGATTGGGCAGGGGATCCCGACGATAGGCGCTCTACCACGGCTTACATTGTTTTCCTTGGCTCCACGCCTATCAGCTGGAGCTCCAAGAAGCAACAAACCGTGGCAAGGTCATCCACTAAGGCAGAATACCGTGCAATTGCCACTACAGCTGCGGAACTAAATTGGGTTGGTCACCTTCTCACTGAGCTTAAGGTGAAGGTGCCTCTACCTCCCGTTATTTATTGTGACAACACTGGTGCTACCTATGTCTGTGCCAATCCCATTTTCCACAGTCGCATGAAACATGTTGCCATTGACTTCTTCTTTGTCTGGGATCAAGTGGCTTGTAATCAACTTCGTGTGGCACATGTCAACACAAAGGACCAGCTCGCTGATTCTCTCACCAAGGCCCTCCCCCGTAAACAATTCCATGATCATCGATTCAAGATAGGCATCCTCGCCTGTAGCTCTATCTTGCGGGGGCATATTAGTGATAGAGTTACACATGACATCACATAACCGGCTGCACTGTTAGTTGAGTACATATAGGATTGTATTTGTTCAATTGTTATTTATTTTCCTTATGTAGTTAGGTACAATTACCTTCCTGTCATGATAGGTTGTAGCATGTATAAATACCCCATATTATCATTGAATAATCAAGGCTTTATTTACACAAATAATTGACTTCTTTAAACCTAAGGTTGTAATCATCATTATATATAGTGGATTCGAGGACCGTGTGTGGCGCACATATCAGCCCATGGTTTTTCCTTGTTGAAGGTTTCCACGTAAAAATCAAGTGTTCTTTAATTTTCGCACTTTTACTTGATTTTTATTGATTGTTGAATTGAGTTAATTGTGATTAATTTTGACTAATCGAAAAATTGGTAATAATCGATTAATAACCCATTCACACCCCCCCCCCCCCCTCTGGAGGTTGTTTAGACACACGCGAGTATATATTTTCACTACCTAAAACGTGTCTAAACAATCTAGAGAGGGTGAATGTGTAGGGAAAAATCAAGTGCATGCAGCGGAAGCGAGACTAAAATATGTTTAGTATATTTCAAAAAAAATTTCCTTTTTCAAGATGAACCTTAACCCTTTCATTAATTAACATATAATAAAGATGTTATACCTTTGTCGCGTGATCCGATTGACGTTACGTCGATGGTAATCTGCAAGATCTTCCAATCCAATCACGAACGTGAATCACCTAGGAGCGTGGTCTCCCTTTCTTTGGATTGTGTACCTGAGGATGGATAACAAAAACTTTTTTTTTTTAATTAGTCACATAAATTCCAAGAGACTACAAAGAATGTTCCGGTCACTTTTGAATTCACAATCGTTAGATTGAAACTCGCATGAACCTTATTCGAAATTGTGCACAAAACCTTTTGATATAAAAGTTACTAGTGCACTATCGAAATAAGAACAAACTTTTCTCTCTTTTCCTTTTGGCCGAAAAAATCACACTATTGTCTAGAGTTGGATTCTATTTTTCTCAAGCAAGAGAAATAACTCTCAAAAAAGACTTAGGGTTCCACCAATTCTATACAAAGAATATATACACTACCAAAAAAAAAAAAGGGCTATTGGGACGCTTTTTTTTCGTCCCAATAGCCCATAATTCGTCCCAAATAACGTCGTCTCAGATGGGTCGCAATAGCATCTTTGGGAAGAAAATTGAAAATCGTCCCTAAAACATACTTATAGGGACGAATTATCTTTGGTGTGAAAATGATGAGATTTTGGGACGAAAATTAGATTTCATCCCAATAGAACGTCTATTGAGTCGCTTAAAAAGCGTCCCAATAGACGTTCTATTGGGACGACGTATATACGTCGCATTAGGTTTGTTATTGTTATGGCATTTGAAACTAGATTTCGTCCCAGTTGTACATCTAATGGGACGCATGTATTTCGTCTCAATAGAATATCTATTGGGATGCATATATTTCGTCCCAATAGTATATCTATTGGGACGCTATTTATGCATCCTAATAGATGTTCTACTGGGATGAAATATATACGTACCATTAGACATACAATTGGGACGACTTTAATGCATCCCATTAGAATAAATATTGGAACAAATTTGTTTCATCCCATTACAAAACCTATTGAGACGATTTTTATTTTCATGTTTCTATCGGGACAATTTATTTTCGTCCCAATAGATGTGCTATTGGGACATTGTTGTGCTATAGGGATGAAATATTTATGTCCCAACAGGTAATAAAAATGGAAATTTGGGTTCCCAAAATACTGTTTTTATTGATTAAAATATTAATCTAATTTTGTTATTAATATTCAATATAAATAAAAAGACAATCAAATATTACAAAATATATAAAGCTTCCAACATCTATATATTTCACCCATAGTTTGACATAAGTTTTTTTTTTTTTTTTTTTACATCCCAACATCTATAATATATGCAAAATGAAAGTCTAAATACCTAAATATATAGACTTTGAGGTCGAACATATTTACAAGGACATTAACATATATGTCACTCCATGATACAAAAGATGTAAACTTCATTATCATGTGCAAAAAGAACTAATGCAAAACATGCAATTAAAAGATCATGGATCAGAGGAGTTACGCAAATACACCTCAAACAAAGCCTCCATCTGGGATAGTCGATTCTCCATAGTAGCCATATTCTTCTTATTTTCTTGAATTTTTCTCTCTTGTTCCACCAATTTCTCCTCTTACTCTTCTAATTTTTTCTACTGTACTTCCAACTACTCTTGTTGTGATGCTAACTCCTCTTGCTGAGTTGTTATGATATCTTGTAATTTGTTTGTTTCTTCGGTTGGTGTGGCACACATTGAAGTGGGTTTTGGACCAAAACCTAGACCCTTGACATAGTCGGGTCTCTTTCCAAGCACTTGATCACATATCTCCCTTTGAGTTGTACGTTCTTTCTCCGAATGATTTTCTTGATCAGCCAATAAGGTTTTCATTTTCTCCTACAAATATAATTAGTTAACATTTGAACAAGAAAAAATAATGATCAATATTGAATAAAGATTAGAACTTACATGTGCTAGTTTTGCATCTGGATGGACCCATTGCTCCTTCTTGTTATAATGCGTGTTTTCATATAATTGTATTTTACCCATAGTTGAATCATCTTCAAGATGATTGACAAACAGTTTTGAACCTCCACAATGAGTAAATTTAAATTGATCCCGATTTTCAATATTCTTTTTTGACTTTTCCTACATTTAGAAAAATAAAGATGAAAATGTTTTTTGTATACATAAATAAATTTACATAGGTAACACACAAATCAATTGGAGAAAATTTTTAATACAAAGCATCATAGGCAAAAAAAACATACATTTTTTTATTTGCCAAGGCAAAGAAACACTTAACAACAAACAAAATAGGCATAAATGCACAACAAGAAAAACAAATAGACTAAACAAACAACAAACAAAAACTAAGGCCAACAAAACCATCATACATACAAACAAAACATTTATCTGTATCAATTGCAATTATTTACCTTGAAAACCATTAATGCACTTATAATAGAAGAAAATATCACTAAATCAACTTCTAAAATAAATTAAGAAAACCAAGTTCATGTTTAACTTTTGAGACTATAAGAAATTATCACTAAATCAACTTCTAAAATAAAATAAAAACCAATTGTTTGATCTTCAACTTTTGAGAGTTAAGACTATAAGAAATTATTAACTACTTAAAAATTGAAATCAAATCCAACAAAGTCTTATGAAATTAAAATTAATTGATATAATTACTTTTACCTGATACCATTTAGCAATAAAGATTTCTTTACAAAGCTACGTCCAAATGTCCAATCGTCTTGGTGTACATTCTTGAAAGGATTTTCAAGTGCTACCTCAATGGATGAAAATGATTTATAATGCATATTCATATCATATCTAAAATCTCTGTATCTCTCCCTAGCAAGATGATTCAACAAAGCACGAACATGAGGACATTCTAACCGAAGTTTAAACTTCACCTAAAATGATACAAACAACTACTTTATTCTTTGATAACATATTAAAAAACTAAATATAACAATTTTAGGATATATATATGTGTGTGCATGCATGTGTGTTTGTGTGCATATATATATAAATATATATATGTATGTATGTATCTGTATGACTTACCAAAAACCGCTCATATACAACTTGTTTTTCCACTTCAGGAATTTGTTTCCATCTTGTATACCTTAAAGGAGCAAATTTCCTTACTATATAACCAACCTCACTGGAAAGCCAGCCTTATTTTTTTCCGGTAACCACTCTACCCATTTGTTGGGTAACTTCTATTTCTATTTTTCCAAAAGCTTCAACTATTGCATCTATATTTTTCCCTCTACCTGGCCCTCTTTTTCTTTTGGAGGCTTGCTCTAAAATAGTGAATAAACAATTTATATACAACAATCATAATTCAAAAGACACAAAGATAGTTCATATTAAAAGAACAATGAGACTAAAAAAACATAACAATGAACAATATTTCAAATTTAAGTAACAAAGACAGTTGATATTAATCAAACACTAAATTTCATAGGTTTAAAGTAGTATACGTCTCTACTTGCTAGAGGCTTATATTGCAAACCTTTAAAGTGAAACATTAAAAACATTAAAAAGTGTGGGTGGCCAGAGGATGTGTTGATGGTTGAATATAACAGTAAAGTTTCTCTATCAAAGTTATTTTTTTTAACTGCACGAATTTATAAAAGGAAGGGTAACAACCCAACCAAGCAAGACAAGGCAAAGAAACAAACAAAAGGCTACACATCAGGTCATGCCTAAAACAGAGTCGCCTAACAAACAGAGCAAGAAACACAAATATTAACAGAGCATCTGCTGAACTGAAAAAGACCATACAACAGCAAGAAATAACCCAAACGAAGACACCCTCTTTGCCAACCAGCCTTAGAGCATATCCCACACCAAAAAAGACATCCCAGCAGCAAGAAGGAACCCAACCAGCCTTAGAGACCTCTCTAATCCACAAAACCCCCAGCCAAACTTGAACCCTCTTTGCCAAGTCATCTGCAAGTGGTTAGAGTCTCTCGAATTGAAAGACTCTAACCAGCCAAACTCGACCCCCTCTTTAGTTATAATTAAAACTACTAAAATGTGGCCAAACTGACGTGAATCATGCTAACAAATTTTGTATAATATAAATTATTTGGCATGCCAAATTCTATTTATCCAAGAATGATTGTATTAAATTTAATAAACATAAATTTATTTGCTACAAAAACTTCTTCAATGTGTCATATTTGTGGTGATTGTTGAATCCAAAGTTTAAAGGAAAAAAAAAAAGAGAAAAAACTTTTTAAATCACCTGTATGATTTGTTTGCATGGACTCCGAAACCAATCCATTACTTTCAGATGTTAGAATCGGCAGACTAGGACCACCAGCAGACTCTAGTGAAGAGGTAGAGCCTTTTCGTTTTCCTCCTGGTGCCATCTAATGTATTTTCAAAAATCCTAACAATTGAAAAGGCAGTGAATTTGATTAGTACAATACTCAAAATCCCTTTGACTTTATATCTTATTTATTATTTTTGCTCAAATGTTTCTAGCTTCCAAACATACACAATCTCAAAGAAAGAAAAAAAAAATTAGAGAAATAATGAAAATTAGAGAATTAGATTACTAATAAATTTTTTACAGAAATGTGTTCAAAAAATTGGAAAAAAAAAATTATAATAATAATTGACTACCCAAAAACCATATGCTTGTAACAAACTTTTGGGGGTTTTGCATTTACCTATTCTTTAAACTTCTAAATGACCCACAAATAGCAAGAAATGGAGATGTAAATCAACTTTTGATATACTAATTGATCAATGGAGGGGAGAGTTCGGATGACAGAGAGAGAGGACCATTGGAGGGGAGAAAAAAAAAAACGCATAAGTTTGAGAAAAAAAAAAAAAAACACGATAAAAACAAGAATGAAGGGAAAAAAAAAAAAAAAACTCAACAGTGTGCAATTACCTAAGAAAACAAGTTTGGAAAGAAGTTTGGTTCCAAGCGAGTTTGTCGCACGCTCTGTAGCTGCAATAGAACCAGAAAGAAGAGTCTTTTTAGAAGACCTAAATCGCTAAATAAGAGGAACCAAGATAGAGAGAATGAGCAAACCTCAGACAAAGCCCGGATTTTTTCCTTTTTGGAAGAAAGAGGGCGAAACCAGCTTTTAATTAAAGGGCAGATTTATTTAAGTCAGTTGATACGATGACATTTTAAAGATGAAAGGTGCCATCCACCAATTCTGGGGTGGGAAGTATCCCGCCCAAGAGTAGGTTTTTTTTATTTTTATTTTTTTCCTTTTTTAATAAAAAGTTAAAAGAGCTAAGGCCCAAACTTTTGATATCATATCATATTATAAGTCCTTGGATCAATATATTTAACATTTCATTAAGCTAACGTTATGGAATCCTTGATGTTTTGATCAAAATACCCTTACCCTTTATATATTTGATATATTAAAAAAAAATGAAAATATTATTCTTAAATTCAAATAATAAATAATGAAAATTAAAAAAAAATTCCAAATAATTATGATTAATAATTTTTGAATTTTGTAAAAAAAATATAATTTAAAAGATGTAATAATCAAGTTAAAAATATAAATTAATTTATTAGAAGAAAAAATACTTTTATAAAAAATAATAATAATAATCAAATTAAAAAATTTCAATGGTGGTGGCCACCAGAGACGGTGCTGGAGGACTTGACGAGGCACAACGGTTTTCTTCAGTGGTGATGGAGGAGGACGAGGCCTCCTCCGACAAAGAAGGAGATGCGAGCCCAACCAAATAAGCACTTAAACTCATTAAGCTAACGGGTCATGTTTGGGTTGGACAATTTTAACACAAAACGACACAGATTCACAATAACACGACCCATTTGAAACTAGAGAGGGCAAAGTTAAGGATTGAATATGGCAAACCTTAGAGAGAGAATAATAATATCCCTTAAAAGTATTCGGTTTATAGTCCGGTTCAGGTTTCATAATCTTTGACCATAGATCGGACCTAACCATACAGTTTTGTTATATAAATAAAAGAGTGACGATATTTGCACCCCTTAAAAACCGTATGTACACCCCAAATTAGTACGGATCCCGCTATAAAATTGGATCGGACCGGATTGCAATTTCTTCGATCCAATCGAATTGGATCGGATCTTGGATCATGGTAAATCCATTAGATCCGGTCCGCCAAACACCTCTAGTTTATTTACAAATTTTTTTATGGGTGTGATTACGAAAAAGGTGTAGATACAATTTTGGAGGATTGACATTAACGCCAATAAAAATAAAATTAAAAAAAAAAAAAAAAAAAAGGGACCAAACCAACCCGTTTGATTTTTTGTTTGGTCCGATTTAGCAGTTTATCGGCTTTTTTGCCCAATTCTATCCAACACTTCTTATACAAAAGGCATATTAGTGTGTTCCCCCTCTTTTTGATTGTTTCCTTAAAATAAAAAAAAATAAAAAAATAATAAAAAAAAGGGAATTGCACAAACATCCCCTGAGGTTTGATAAAATTGCATGGATATGGCAGTTTTGACCATATACGCACAAACCTCTCTTAACATTTGAAAATTGTTACACAAATAGCCCTTACCGTTAAATGGATCCATTAGTCAATGGTCAAACGTGTATAAAGTCGTAAATACCCTATATTTTTATTTTAAATAAACTAAAAAATTTAAAAATAAGATTAAAAAAATTTAAAAATCTTTTAGAAAACATGAATGTATCTTAATTAAATCTGAAACCTAGAAGAAAAAAAATTATCTTAAAAAAAAAAAAATAGTTTGTGCAATTCCCCCTTGATTTTAAATAAATTTAAAATTTAAAATTTATTTATTATTAAATTGTTTAAAAAACTATTTTTTTTATTTGTAAAGATGAATTTTTTTTCCATGTTTCAGATTTAAAATGCATTCATGTTTTCTATAATAATTTTTTAATATTTTTATCTTAAATTTTAATTTTTTTAGTTTATTAAAAAAAAAAAAATGGTATTTTAGACTTTTTACTGTTTTGACCATTGACTAACGAATCCATCTAACGGTAGGGGATGTTTGTGCAACAACATTCAAATGTTGAGGGAAGTTTGTGCGTATATGGCTAAAACTGTCATATCCGTACAATTTTATCAAACCTCGGGGGATGTTTGTCCAATTCCCCCCCCCCCCCCCCCCCCCCCCCCCCCCCCCCCCCCCCCCCCCCCAAAAAAAAAAAAAAAAAATGGTAACTTGTTTTCTTTTCTCATGCTTTTGATTGTTTTGAAATTCAAAAAAAAATTAAAAAGGGCAAATTACACAAAGTTACCCTAATTATATGTGAAATTCACTAAAACCCGCAAAAAATCATAATAACAATGACTTCCCCTTGACCAGTTGACAAACCGTTGACCACTTTAATTAATCACGGAAAATATACAATGTCTGTTTTGCCCTTGCTCTACATCAGAAAAAATGAGAAAAAAAATATTTAAAATAAAATAATATTTAAATGGTTTATAAAATTAAATTAACACAATATATATATATATATATATTTAAAGATACACAAATTTAGGAAGATCTTTAAAAAAAAAATTAACAAAAATTAATAGATAATAGAAAATTATTAAAAAACAGTTACAAATTTAAAACATAAAAAATTAATGGATAATAGAAAATTATTAAAAAAAAAACAGTTAATAGATAATAATAATAATAAAAAATTATATAAATAAAAAATAAAAAATAAAAGAAAAGAAATCTGAAACGATCTCCATGGTTTCAGACCGCGATAGAGATCGACCGGATCTCCACTCACTCGGCGAGACGGTGACTCAACGATGGACCTCCATCTTAAAAATCATTTTAATGTTATTTGATGGAAAAAAAAAAAGAACTCAGTTTGGAGGTCAATAATAAAAAATAAAAAAAAAATCGGTACTCCAAACTGAGTTTATTTATTTATTTATTATTTATTTTTAACCATCAAATAACATTAAAATGATTCTTAAGATGGAGGTCTATCGTTGAGTCATTGTCTCGCCGAGCGATTGGAGATCCGGTCGATCTCCATCGCGACTTGAAACCATGCAGATCGTTTCAGATTTCTTTTATTTTTTTATTTATATAATTTCTTTTTTTTAATTATCTATTAACTGTTTTATTTTTTAATAATTTTCGATTATCCATTAATTTTTTTATGTTTTAAAATTGTAACTGTTTTTTAATAATTTTCTATTATCCATTAATTTTTGTGATTTTTTTTTAAGATCTTCCTATATTCTTATATCTTTAAAATATATATATAATTTTTTTTTTTTTTGTGTTAATTTAATCTTATAAACCATTTAAATATTATTTAATTTTAAATATATTTTTCTTATTTTTTTTGATGTAGAGCAAGGGCAAAATAAACATTGTATATTTTCTGTGATTAATTAACGTGGTCAACGGTTAGTCAACTGGTCAAGGGGAAGTCATTGTTATTATGATTTTTTTGAGGGTTTTAGTGCAATTTCACATATAATTAGGGTAAGTTTGTGTAATTTGCTCATAAAAAAAATAAAAATAAATAAATAAATAAACTCATAATTTGAAAAGTTTATAATAAAAGTATACATTTCATAGGGTGACTTAATAAAATTAGACAGCATCCCCTCTGTCCACACATTTTTCAGCCTGTAATTAGTAATTACATGATACAACAACACTTGTAACTTGTAACCCATAACATGTGTGAGCAAACATTCTGGGATCTCTTGTCCCTAACACAAAAACACTTAAAATATACAAAACATTGTTAAACCAACGTGCATTACTTCTGTAGACTTTCATCGCTGAATCCATAAACCTGAGTAATCTGTAACAGATTAAAAGAAGCAATATTCAGCTCAATATCCACTGCAACAGAACAATTTAAACCAAAATGATACTAATTGAGCTATAAAAGAAATTTTCTACCAAAATTAAATACGATACACCAATAATATTTAAATATCATATCAAGAATAAAAAAGACATCACTTAAGGTTTATTGAATAAATAATTTTTGAAAGTTAACACATTACCTATGATCAAATATTGTGATCAATATCGCTATCGTCGTCGGATACCAACTCAATTTCATCATCTGAATAGTAATCCTCAATTGTTTTATCTTCTTCAGCTTTATTATCCAAATTCTTATCTGATGATTGTAAAGAGCCTATAAATATGAGCTAGTTCTCATAATATTGTACATTTGTTCGCATGAAAACTTAGTAAAATTTCTCAGAGTTTTGAGCTCTCTTCCACTACTCTGTTCTTCATTTTCTTCTTTTTCTTTTTTTGCTTTGCTTCTCTAAGAAGCTTTTCATCAAACACTTAGTTTGCACACATTTTTATAAAGGCACCATGCCAAAGGAAAGTCTAGAAACAGGTAGAGATAGAGAAGCAAAACAAAAACCACAAAAGCAAAACCAGGCAACTAAGGTCAAAACAACAAAACAGACTACCAACATAGCCACCAACAGCCTAAAAGCACCAGGCAAAACAACACAGGCGAAACAAACAGAAAAAAACAAACCAACCGAAAGAACACAAAACCAAAAGAAGCGAATAATTAACAAATCAGACTTGCCTGCAGCAATTATGTTGCCTTCTGTGTCCTCCCAACAGTCCCCAATATTCCTTTCAAGATCTGCCAAAATAAGACAAGCAAAAAATCAATGCATTTCTAAAATGTAAAGTAAAAGCTATAAAAACAATTTAGAGGAAAATTAAGGAAAAAAAAAAAAACAAGAAGGAAGAAGTTGAAATCCAGCATATCAACCTCTGTTTAAACAAATTGGAAGATTCGTGGTCTTCTGAAATCTGGCAGATATGGGATTTAGCACGACAATACTCTCCAATTACAGATAACAAGTTATAGGGGCTGATTGCATGGATCAAGAGACTAAAGCAAAATTGAAGATTGTGCACATATGGTCTTCTTTTGTTGACCCCTTCAAAAGAACAAAAAAATGAAGCTTTTGATTTGGATTATGTACTAGGGATGTGAATGATGTTCTTGTTCTGAGTTCTTAGACTAATAAATGACACAAAGAAGAAGATGAGGTAAAATGAAATTGGTAGTTTGTTGAGAGTGATAAATGGAACAAAGAAGAAGATGGGTTTAAACGCTCAAAATGAAATAGAGAGGATCTTGGGTTCTGTATTCACTGCCTCACTATTAACTTTCCAGGGAATTCTTCGCGCGTAAAACTGGAAATAAAAATAATTTTCTTTAAAATTTACTGTAAATATATTCTATTTTAACTTTTAAATTCAACTAATTAATTTTACTATTTAAATACTAAATAAAAATAATAATTACTAGTTAAACATTAATTGGAATTATATTTTTCTTTATTTATTAAATTAAAATGATTTAGTCAAAATTATTAATGGTAAATATCCTAAATGATTTAGATATGACCCCGGTTCCGATTCCTCTGTTTTGGTCTAGTTCTACCGATTTTTATTTATTTTTAAATAATAGAAAACCTCTCAAAACTAATAGTTATTGATCCTTATGAAGAACTTATTATGACAAAACAAAATTCATCTCGATAGATAACCACTTTGGACGAATAAAATGATCCATATTGCCTTATTTTCTAATTTATATGGTAATTTAATAATTAATCTATCTTTAAGGAAAAACTTTAAAAAAAAAAAAGAATTTTCAACAAAATTAATTAATTATTATTATTTTAAATAAAAGGAAAACCTATTGGGACGAAACAAATTCATCCCAATAGACAGTCTATTGGGACGAATAATTTATTTCGTCCCAATAGCCATTATATTGGGACGAAACATTTCGTCCCCACAGGTCTTACTACTTTTGACAAAATTTATCCCGAAAGACAATCTATTGAGACAAAAATATTTCATCCCTAAAAGTCTTGTTAGATTTGTAATTTTTAGGGACGAAAAATTTATTTCGTTCCAAGAGGCATTCTATTGGGACAAATTTGTTCGTCCGTAAAGGTTTTCATCAAGTTTGTGTTTTTTTTGGGACGAATAATTTTTTTGTCCCAATAGACATTCTATTGGGACGAAAAAAAAATCGTCCCTATAAGTTTTCGTCCCTATAGGCCAAATTTGTTGTAGTGATATATGTCTATGCGTGAATTCTATTTCCAAATAATATATATTTGTCAATATATATATCACGAATTCTGCATGCCACCTATAATGTATATAAGTCAATATATATATATCCAATACTGCATGCCACATATAAATATCAATATATATATATCCGGCCAATTGCCATATATATCTCATATATTGTGGTTGAAATCCTTTACCATATAGGATTTGTCTTTTGACTTAAATCCTAACTCTAGGTAGATTTCCTTAGAATTCCAAACTCTAATCCAACTTTATAGTGTTTAATCTTATTATGACTTTATAAAAGACTTCCTTATTTAATTAGATAAATAAATCCCTTATTTATCTACTTACCAAATAAAGTCTTTTATATTTATTATACTACCACAATAGTATACTATTAAGAAACATATTTCCTAATCAGAAAAATATTTTGATTCTTAATTAAATAATTAATCAATCAATTGATTAATTCCCATTTAATTAAATAATAAAATAAAATAATATATTAAGCTATTTTTCAAGCCTTGCCGCCCATACACAAAGACAGGCCCAAATATTATTTTTTATTTTATTAAATCCATTGGACCTTTAATTAAAAGGCCCACATGTGAACTAGGTCCATTCTTACTAAAAGAAACAAGCCCACATGCCTTAATACAATTCTAGATGGACCCATAATTAATCTGATAGAATATATCAAGTGATCCATGCAAGTCCATGTGGATTGGGGATCTTGGCAGGCTATCTAAATTTAAGCTTCAATAGACATAACCCAATCACAATCAACAAATGATTCACTTAGGTTCGATCTATTAATTTTAGTTTATTCCACTAAAGAACTAAAATTGCACTATTAAATAAAGATAGAACAAGTAAATGTTTCTCATTCATACCCTAGATAATCTTATTGGAGATAGTTAATCATCGTGAATAATATTAGTAATCGCCAAGAGCTCATAGACCGCCTATAGCTCTCTAAGTTACCATATTTACTCATATGACCACATTTTGAACTTTGGATATTTTGACTTGTCCAGAAGCCATGTTTTCAATAGATATTATCGAAAACTCAACGTTGAGATTTAATATCCAATTATCTCAAAACATCCATATGATGATATTATACTCTCATTGTATAAATGGAGGCACGATGTCCATATCTATAAATGAAGTCCTCTATCGATTAACAAATGAATACCACCAAACTATTGAGGATAGACTATGCTATATAATCATACTCATTGATAACTCAAATGATACCACTTGCAACCATAAGTCCATCATTTATCTCAGGATTAAGATAGACCCTCCGATTGTCCTGATAATGAAAAGACTTTTATCTACTGACGGTTCTAGATAAAGTATTTCATTGTGATCCAGTTCAATGCACCTAGTGCACTAGATTCTTTTACTCAAAGCCACTTTGATGATTTAGACCTGTAAGGTCTCATTTATATGATTGGCTTATTTCGTGGACAATCCACATTTGGGGTTCTTTGTAAGGGTAGCTTAGGTGTTGGTGTTATTGTTCAAAGCCCTTTTGAAGACCTCATCTTGATAAGCACCGAAGGTAAAATTCTAAGTGCTTACTTGTCTTGAAGAGATAGTTGCACACACTCACAACTCATGCATATGGTTAATTCTTGTATGTTGTGTGTCTTCTTGTTATGCATTAATGTTCATTAACATCTCTTCTTGCATGTTTATTTTGATTACATCTTGTATGACCATTGCCATGCCTTGCATAGATCTTAGGATTCATACTTAGTGTAAGGCGCTGTACGAAGCGCTGTTCGTACATCGCCCATTTGAGCACTGTACTGACTTGATCGATTTAATTCGGTCGTTGTTGGGTCGTTGTACATGCGCTGTACAAAGCGCTGTACGTACAGCGCCTCTATGTGTTCCCGTGAGAACAGAGTTGGGGCGCTGTACAGGCGCTGTACAAAAGCGCTCTACGTACAGCGCCCAAGGCAAAAAGTGGTGTCACTTTTTAAAACGACCACACTTCATCTTGACACCTTATATATATGCCACTTTGACTCTAGGTTAAATTAAAGAGTTCATATTCAGATTTCATACTTAGGATATTTTTCAAGACAAGAAAAATACACAAAGAACTCACCTTTTATTACTCAAACAAATTTTCCATGATCATCAATCATCATCTAGCATCATCTTTGATCATCTAGATATCATCTTGCATAGATTCTTCATTATACTTTGCTTGGTAAGTTTTTTCACTAATATCTTACATATTTGTGTCTTTTCTTATTCAAGCAATCTCATTTATTACTTGTATGATTTTCATATATGTTTTGGATACAAGATTGAGATTAGTGTATTGATTGTTTGAGAAGTTGTATTGTGATAGCTAATTAGGTTTTTGCTTAATCTTGATTAGCTAAACTATTTGACATGTCATTTAGTTTTTAATATCTAGGATTGCTTTAATTGCAAAATCATCATCTTAGGTAAGCATATAGGGTTTCCCTTGCTCTATGTTGCATTTTGGATATTCATATATTCACTTAGGGTGTTAATCTCTTCATTGAGAATCAAAGTCTTGTGTGTAGCTTCTAGAATTAGGTTGCTTAGATCGCAAGCAATCGAACTAGGTTCACTCATACCGGGATTAGGTAGGTGTGTGATTACTTCCGGGATTAGGTTGTAATTTTATCACATTTAGTGGATTCGAGGTTCGGGTGTGGCTCACTTAACAGCCCGTGGTTTTTCCCATGAGGGTTTCCACGTAAATATCAAGTGTCGTTTATATTTCCGCACCATATTACACTTGCTTTATTTTATTGACTATTAGAGCATTTTCGTAATATTGATTTTAAATGAAAATTGAGTAAAATCAATTAAAATCTATTCACCCCCCCTAGATTAATATTCAACACACCTAGTATTTGTTTCAAGACCCATCATAACACATTTGATCTCACTCAAATGCTAGCAAAAGAATCTACAACTTTAACAAGATAAATGTGCCTAACCTTTACCTTAAGTTGTGAACATTATTCAAGACTAACTAAAGAATTGTGTCTCCCTCATACATATCCAGATGTACGAACAATTCTTCTTTTCTCATAGTCTTTTGACCTTATGATTATTTACTTTTGACAAATATAATATTCAATCTATAAATGCTGTAAGATTTGTTTAAAAACAGAAATCACTTTACTAATATGAAAAGATTGTCAAAAACAATATTACACTCTTGCTATTGAGCATAATCCTAACAGAATGGGTTTTTAATCATTTTAGTTACCAACATTTCGATTAGTCAAGATTAAAATAACAATAACCAATAATAACAATAAAAATATGCGAAAAGTAAAAGACACTTGGTTTTTACGTGGTAAACACTCCAACTGGGAAAAACCCACGGAACTAGCCTTACTGGCCACTTAGTCATAGAAATCCACTATATAATAGTTTAATTAAATCCTAATGTGACAACCTTGTAAGGTTCCCATTTGTTAATTGGCTCATTTCGTGGACAAACCACATGTTGGGGTTCTTTGTAAGGGTAGCCTAGGTGTTGGTAGTATTGTTCGAAGCCCTTTGAAGACCTCGTCTTGATAAGCACCAAAGGTAAATCTCTATGTGCTTACTTGTCTTGAAGAGATAGTTGCACACACTCACAACTTTGCATATCCAATTGCCCTGTCATGCTTAGACTTAGGATTGCATTTTTGCATTGGGTGCTCCCAAAAGCGCTCTACAGAAGCGCTGTACGAACAGCGTCCATTGAGTGCTGTTCAGACCTGATCGATTTTAATCGGTCGCTGTTGAGTCGCTGTTGGGGCGCTGTACAAAGCGCTCTACGTACAGCGCCCTCTGTTTTCCCGAGAGAACAGAGGTGGGGCGCTGTACAGAAGCGCTCTACGTACAGCGCCTAAGGCAAAATAGTGGTGTCACTTATCAAAATGACCACACTTCATCTTGGCACCCTATATATATGCCACTTTAACTTTAGGTCAATTAAGAGAGTTCATATTCAGATTTCATACTTAAGATATTTTTCAAAGAGAAGAAAAATTCCAAGAACTCATTTTTATTTACTCAAACACTTTTTCATGATCATCAATCATCATCTAGCATCATCTTTGATCATCTTGATGTCATCTTGCATGGATTCTTCATCATACTTTGCTTGGTAAGCTTTTCACTAATATCTTACATATTTTGTGTTTTTCTTAACAAGCAATCTCATTTTATTACTTATATGATTTTCATATATCTTTTGATACAAGATTGAGATTAGTGTGATGTATGTTTGAGAAGTTGTATTGTGATAGCTAATTAGGTTTTGTGCTTAATCTTGATTAGCTAAACTATTTGACATGTCATTTAGTTTTTAATATCTAGGATTGCTTTAATTCCAAATTCATCATCTTAGATAAGCATATAGGGTTTGCCTTGCTCTATGTTGCATTTGGATATTCATATATTCACTTAGGCTGTTATTCTCTTCATTGAGAAAGTAAGTCTTGTGTGTAGCTTCCGGGAGTAGGTTGCTTAGATCGCAAACAAATTGGACTAGGTTCACTCATACCGGGATTAGGTAGGTGTGTAATTACTTCCGGGATTAGGTTGTAATCGTTTTACACATTTAGTGGATTCGAGGTTCGAGTGTGGCTTACTTACTAGCTCGTGGTTTTTCCCATGAGGGTTTCCACGTAAAAATCAAGTGTTATTTAATTTCCGCATTTTATACTTGATTTATTGCTTTATCTATTTAGGAGTAATTTCGTAATTTTGACTTAATACGAAAAATTGGGTAATAAGTTTAAAATCTATTCACCCCCCCTCTAGATAGTTTCATACACACCGTGCTATAATTCGTTTCAAACCTAGTCATGTTTCTCAAGAATTGTAACTAAAACCTATCTACCCGCTAAACACGCTTTTTGTGTCGTTATCAAATTGTGAATTCAAAAGATATTTATAAAAAATTTCTACGTAATGTGCTCTAAAGTTTGAAAACAAGTAAATCGGTAAGTGAGGGTATCGTCCACAGGGAGGTGTCATCCGTCAATTGTTTCACGTTTTAGTGATTATTGAAAGTAATGTAAATGGGAACATGGCAAGGGTGAGAGTGGTGTGTGTGTTGTATAAGCATGGCGGTGAGAGAAAATGCAAATAAAGATAAAATAGATGAGAGAATATGGAGGGGTTAGAATGGTGATTAAAGAGATAAATGTAACTAGGTATTTGCCTTTCTAAATTAAACTACTCCTAATTACATTAATCTACTCCTAAAGGAAAACATCTTAAGTTACTAAAATAAGTGGCTAGGAGAGATATAGACAATGTACACATGATGAAAGTCAGATTGTGTCGTTTAAATTCACTTTGTCAAACAATATTTATAAAAACCTCACAAAGCCCTAAATGGTTTAAAAAGCACAAGTATGGCGTTAAGTGAGGGGTCGTTCATGAAAGTATACAAACGTAGTTGAATTGCTTAAGGCATACCTAAAGGAGGGGGGGGGGGGGGGGGGGGTGAATAGGTTTTTACACATTTTTTCAATCCCTTGAACAAACTTTCGTTTGTCCCTTAAGATAGCCTTACACACAACAAAATAAACCAAGAAAGACATACATAGACAATATGTGGATGTAATCATGTGAACAAGGTCTATGTCTATCACCTAGTTGTATGAGGTATAAGAACAAATAAACACAACAACAAAGAATACTTGTATTTCAATAGATGTTCAATGAGTTACAAGAGTGATCAAATATCACTATACAAAATGACAATATACAAAAGAATCATACGTACAAAAATGATCAATAGAATGTGTAAGGATTCCCTTTTATTGATTGGCTTATTTCGTGGTCAAACCACAAGTTGGGGTTTGGTTGTAAGGGTAGTCTAGGTGATTAGTTGAAGATCAAGACCCTTTCCAAGACCTCAAAAGGACAAGCACCAAAGGTATATATCTAGTGCTTACATTGTCTTGAAGAGATATAGTTGCACACACACACAACATGCATAACTTTTATTCTTGAATGTTGTGTTTATATTTTGTGTGCATTGTGCTTTATTGATTTATTTAATATCTCTTCTTGCATTTAATTGATTGCATCTTGTTCTATGAAATGCCATGACATGATAGGCATTATGATGCATTCAATACCCACACTTGCACTTCATGATTAGTCTTAAGTGTGGTGTAATTCGTTTCCATTTGTGTGATCGGAAACGTCCGCGCTTGCACGATGGTGTGCTTGTCTTAGCGCGATGGTTGACCACTTGAGAAGATCTCATTCTTCTCTTGGATAAGTGGTAGCTTTAGTTTGGTTGGGTTGATTGGAGTAAGGTGTCTAGTTTCAAAAGATTGGATTTCAATGTTTTAAGTGTTTTCAAAACTGACCTTTGCATGGTCGTGTGACCATAGCTTTTTACACAAAGCTTCAAAATGAGTTTTGAAAATTTTTGTACAAACTAGACACCCATACCTTTCCAACGGTATATTATTCGTAATATTTCATGACCGTTTGGATTGGTTTTGAAATTTCCAAAGTGACCACTAAAACAGGGCATCACAGCTGTTATCCGAATCTGACCTTTGGTCACTCAAATGACCATAACTTTTTCTACAGTTATCCAAATCATGTTTTGTTAATTGGAGTAGAAAGTAGACTTCCATACCTTTCCAACGGTATATTATATGAAAGGTTTCGATGTCGTTTGGTCATGTTTTGAGTCGCTTGAAAATCAAGCTTTGTGCTGTGACGCCCGCCGCGGTTTCAGTGCCGCGGTTTTTGCAACCGCGGCAGTCGAGCCACAGAGCAACCGCGATAGTGTGATTCAGGGGCAAAATTGTCTTTTCACTTGCCCTATTCTTGATGTCTATAAATATCACACTTTCTCATTATCTGAAGAAGTTCTTGACTCTTAAGAACCCTAAACTTCAAAGTTAGATTTTGAGAGAAAATCAAATCAAGAATTCACCTTTAACCACTCAAATCAAACCCCTTTTGCATCAAATTTCATATTGCATCTCCTATGTCTATATAGAGTGCATCCATGTATGGGTTTGCATCATCACAACTTGCTTCGTAAGATTTTGATTAATTTCATCTTATTTTAGTATTTTAAATACCAAGCCATCTCTTTTAAATTACTTGTATGTTTTAGATCATATGCTAAATACAAGAAAAGAGATTATTTGTGATGTATTGACTGAGTGTTGTTTGTGATAGCTTTGTATCTAGGATTGGTTATCCTTTACTTAGCTAAAGTTATATGCCATGTCATATAGCTATATGTGATATCTAGGATTGATTATATTGTCATCTTATAATCCTAGGTAAGCATTTAGAGTACCCTAGCTCTTATTGCAATATTTGGATATCATTGCATATTCACATAGGGTTGTTTGATCTCTTAGGAGATTGTAAGTCTTGTGTGATAGACCGGGATTAGGTCGGACACCGGGATTAGGTCTGACACCGGGATTAGGTGGTCACATGAGCAAATTGGACTAGGTCCACTTTTACAGGCCTGCGGGTAGTGGTAGCGGGATATTGGCCGGGATTAGGCCGTCAAACCTGGATTAGGTTGTATACGTTATCACAATTAGTGGATTCGAGGTTCGAGTGTGGCGCACTTACCAGCTCGTGGTTTTTCCCGTGAGGGTTTCCACGTAAAAATCAAGTGTCGTTTATATTTCCGCACCATATTACACTTGATTATTATATTGTCTAGTTTGGGGCATTTTCGTAAATTTGACTAAAAACAAAAATTGGGTAAAAAGCGTAAAATCTATTCACCCCCCCTCTAGATAGTTTTATACACACCGTGCTATAATTAGTTTCAGAATGAATCTACAAATCACACTTTACAAATACTTGCTTCACTATACATTACAAGTGAATAATATGAAACAAGATAATAACATACACAAATAAAATATAAGAGATAGAGATAGGAAGAATTAACACAAGAGATTTTTTAACGTGATAAAACCTCCAAGGAGGAAACATCCACGGGTTGAACTACAACAATTGGGTACTATATATATTGGATGATAAAAATAGAGAATCCACAAAGTGACCAATCTTTAGCACACCCAACCTAGTGGAGTCTAAGTCTACCCAACCCTATTGGAAAGTATGAAATCCCTCAATGATGCGAAACCACCATACATTGGACAACACACAAAACCCACATCGATGGAAGATTAGAAATTCCAAGAGTGCATACACCTCCCGTGTAACCCGCTCTTTTGGAGTCTATGTCTAACCATACGTCTAGGCTTACCAATATAATAGCCAACTCCCTATCCAAGACACTCATGCCTCTAGGGAGCCTCCCATGCATGACTATCTGAGTCCTCCCGACTCTAGCCATGACTTCTTGCTTGCCTATCCGAGTCCTCCCGACTCTAGATAAGTCTTCTTGCTTGGCTATCTGAGTCATCCCGACTTTAACCAAGACTTCATGCCTTTTATAAGGACTTCCTAGTGTGATCATGTGAATGCAAATGATGTAAACAATCAATTCAACATAGAATATGTGATCAATACATTCCATGGTACAACTAGACCTAAACATGTGATATCACAAGTGATAAAAGTCTAGATGCAAAATACAAGAATAAAACCTAGAGCATGTGTAAACACCAAGCACATAAAGCTCAAAGTCTCATTCATACACACAACACTTGAACAATATATATTCATGAAGTACAAGTTCAAGATGCTGTAAACATAAAATAAAATGCTAGAGTCATGAGATCAAATCAATTAATATTCTAGCCAAAAATATAGAGCAAGGATTTAAGATGTAAATCAATTAAATCCTAAATAGCTCTAAAAACACATACAAATACAATAATCCTAGATTTCATCAATCAAAGGATCAAAACAAATCTCAAAGTCATTTATCACTGTTAGGTTTATAGTTTGTGTTGGCATTAATTCCATATCAAAACGTGTTTCTCTTGTAATATTTAGTGGTTCGTATTTTTGAAGAATTAAGAAGACGAAGGATGTCTCAACCACAATTCATTCAAGAAGCCGGCATTTAAGAGATTTGTGCACCATTGTTCAACGAAGGTAATAAAGGACCTCATATCTCTTATAAGGCTAGGCACACACACACACATGGCATTCTTGTGTGTTGCTTCATGATTAAACATCACTTATGTTTCACTTTTCACACATGACAAAATATGCTCATGCATTCATATTATATTGGTCAAATTTTGTTTATTGCATTTTCTAGGACTATGTCCGAAAACTAGCATATGTGTGTGTCTTTATGATTGTATGTTTCCATATTTTTGTATTTGGACTTGAATATGATCTATTATGATTCCTTATTGAGTTCCGGTCATTTCGGTTACTCATTCATTTAATTTCGAGTCCAAACGATGTAGCTACGCTACTTTTCATTCTCATCTGTTGAGTTGACTTCATCGATGTTTTCCGAGATGATTTCTCAACCGTTTTCAAAGTTGTGTAGTCTTCGTCGTGTGTGAGAGAGTCACGATTCATAATCAGGAAACGGATTCAAAATCGGAGTTCGGATGCCCAAGATACGGGCTGAAGAACTGAGGGAGTGCGTGAGAAGTCAGCCCAGGCCGTGAGGCCACTTGGCCTGGCCGTGAGGGAGGCCGTGGGCCCCACGGCCAAGGGGGCTCTCTGCCCCCGTGAGGCCCATGCGCCCCCCACAGCCAGGGGTGACGTGGCCTCACCTGATTGGCCCGGAATGCTTCTCTCTCCTCCATTTATCTTCCTTCCTCTCTCTCCATTTGATTTTTCAAGAAGAAAATTAAGCAAAATCCCGTCAGTCCTCTCCTCTTCATTTTCACATCTTCCAAACATCATATCTCCCTCATCCGGAGTCAGATTTGAGTGATTCGAATTGGAGAAAGTTCATAATTGAGTCCTCTATCATTTCTGAGTGGTTTGGTAGCTGATTGATCAAGTTTTCTAGTGGTTGGACACTGAAAACCGAAGCAGCTGTCAAGTCTAAGGTATTGGACTAATCTTTGGGATTTCTTTCTTTTTAACCTTTAATTTGCTTGGGGTTTCTTCTTCTATATCTATGTTTATGTTTGGTAAAAGCTATTGAGAAAGATAGCTTGATTATCATTCTAATTGAAAATCAATTTATGGATTAATGTTGACTAGTTTCTATGATTCTAGGTTTTACATATGTTTGTGAGTTGTATTGTGATTAGAATGGCATCTTAGGTTGTTTGGAACTTGATTGAATTAATTTTGTGATAAATGACCTTGAGATTTGATTTGATCCTTTGATTAATGAAATCTAGGATTATTGAATCTTGTTTGTGTTTTAGAGCAATCTAGGATTTGATTGATGTAAATCTTGAATCCTTGCTCTATATTTTTGGCTAGAATATTGATTGATTTAAATCTCATATATCTAGCATTTAATTGTATATTGATAGCATCTTGAATTTGTTCTTCATGAATATATTTTGATTCAAGTGTTGTATGTGTGAATGAGACTTTGAGCTTATGTGTTTTGATGTTTCACATGCTTTAGGTTTTATTCATGTATTTTGCATCTAGACTTGATTACTTGTGATATCACATGTTTAGGTCTATTTGTGCCATAGAATGTATTGATCACATGTTCTATGTTGATTTGATTGTTTGCATCATTTGCATTCACATGATCACACTAGGAAGTCTTGTAAAAGGCATGAAGTCTTGGTTAGAGTCGGGGTGACTCGGATAACCAAGTAAGAAGTCTTGCCTAGAGTCGGGATGACTCGGATAGGTAAGCAAGGAGTCATGGCTAGTGTCGGGAGGACTCGGATAGTCATGCATGAGAGGCTCCCTAGAGGCATGAGTGTCTCGGATAGGGAGTTGGCTATTGTATTGGTAGGCCTAGGTGTATGGTTAGACATAGACTCTGATAGAGCGGGGTACACGGGAGGTGTATGCACTCTTGAGGAATTTTAATCTACCATCGATGTTGGTTTTGTGTGGTGTCCAATATATGGTGGTTTCGCATCATTGAGGGATTTCACACTTTCCAATAGGGTTGGGTAGGCTTAGACTTCACTAGGTTGGGTGAGCTAAAGATTGGTCACTTTGTGAATGTTCTATGTTTACTTTCCAATAATATAGTACCCAATGGTTGTAGTTCAACCCGTGGATGTTTCCTCCTTGGAGGTTTTACCACGTTAAAAAATCTCTTGTGTTAATTCTTCCTATCTCTATCTCTTATATTTTATTTATACATTTTATTATCTTGTTTCATAATATTCACTTATGATATATTGTGAAGCAAGACTTTGTATAGTGTGATTAGTGAACTCATTTTATTGATCAATTTTATTTCTATGATTCTTTTGTATATTGTATTTGTGTATAGTGATATTTGATCACTCTTGTAACTCATTGAATATATAGTGAAATACAAGTATTCTTTGTTATTGTACTTATTTGTTTGTTTACCTCATACAACTTGATGATGTATGTAGACCATGCTTATATGATTACTTATTCATATTGTCTATGTATGTTGTCTCTTCTTAGTATATTTGTTGTATGTAAGGCAATCTTGAGGGACAAACGAAAGTTTGTTCAAGGGATTGAAAAAGGCATAAAAACCTATTCACCCCCCCCCCCCCCCCCCCCCCTCTAGGTATGCCTTAAGCAATTTAACTACGTGTGTATACTTTCAATCACAAAATTGATTCAATCAAGTCACAAACAACCTAATTACAATACAACTCACAATCATGTGAAAAACCTAGAATCAAAGAAACTAGTTCACAAATGTCTCTAAATAGACTTTTGATTAGGATTGATTGTGAAGCTATCTTTCTCAATAGCATTCACCAAACATACAAGTATATATAGAAGAAGAAATCCCAAGCAAATTGAAGGTTAAAAAGAAAGAAATCCCAAAGATAAGACCAATACCTTGGATTCACGAGCTGGTTCGGTTTTCTATGTAGAACTACCAGAAAAATAAACCAAACAGCTACCAAACCACTTGGAAAGGGTAGAGGACTCGATTACGAACAATCTCCAACTTCAATCACTCAATTCCGACTTCGTATGAGAAAGTTATGGTGTTTGGAAGGTGAGAAAATTGGAGAGAAAATTTCAGACGGGATTTTCAAGCTTTTCTTCTTAGAAAAGAATGGAGGGAAGATATGGGATTTAAAATAGAAGAGATAGAGAGGGAATTTTTGGCCAATCAAAAGAGGCCACCTCAGCCTGGCCCGTGTGGGGCACGTGGGCCACATGGGACCAGAGAGGTCCTCTGGCCGTGGGCCCCACGGTTCCCACACGGCTTGGCCAAGCTTGGCCCACTTGGCCTTGCTTGCTCTCTCGCGCACCTCTCACATTCTTCAGCCGTATTCGAGCCTCCGAACTCTAATTTTGAATTTGTTTTTGGATTACGAATTATGACTCCCTCACGCACGATGTTGACTATGAAACTTTGAAAAATGGTTGAGAAATCATCTCAGAAAACGACGATGAAGTCAACTCAACGAATGAGAACGAAAAGTAGCGTAGCTACATCGTTTGAACTCGAAACTAAGTGAATGAGTAACCGAAATGACCGGAACTCAATAAGGAATCATAATAGAACATATTCAAGTCCAAATAAAAACAATACGGAAACATACAAACACAAAGACACACACATATGCTATTTCCTAGACATAGTCCTAGAACATGCAATAAGCAAAGATTGTCAAGATAGTATAAATGCATGAGCATACATTATCAAGTGTGTGAAAGTGATATATAAATGCTATTTAATCATGAAGGAACATACAAGGATGCCATGTGTGTGTGTGCCTAGCCTTGTAAGAGATATGAGGTCTTATATATACCTTTGTAGATTGATGAAGCACATATCTCTTTGAAGCCGACATCTTGCATGAATTGTGGCCAAGACTTTCTTTGTTTTCTTAAATCTTCAACATATGGACCACTAAACATTACAAGAGAAACACATTTTGATATGGAATACATGCCAACACAAATCAAAAACCTAACAGTTCACAAGGATCGGAGTTAACTAAAGCTAGTTGATACTTAAGCAATATTAATGCGATAAAAGTAAATAGTTGATGTTGTGAAATGTGAATGAGCATACACTAAAACTAAACTAGGAATGCAAACTAAAATGGAATGTGAATGGAGTGAAAGATATATATGATGGAAACTAAGGATTTAACGGACTTGTAAGCGAACATATGGGCAAAAGCAATAAACTCGTAAATAAGCACGTTTTAACAATTGTAAGCAACCTAGGGTGTATAGAGTTGGCTATCTATCTCTAGTAAGGGGCCAACCTAGGGTGTATAGCGAAGGCCTCCTACTAGCGATTAATCCCTCCTAAGCAACCAACCTAAGGTGTATAGTGTTAGTTGCTCATTTATGATTCTAACAATGAATGCTCGTTCATCTATCAAGGGCTCAACCTTACTAATGTAGCCAACCTAGGGTGTATAGTGAAGGCTTCTAATCCCCTCACAAGTGCCGACCTAGGGTCTATATATTAATAACGCGGTTATTGAGCTGGGATTCCAGCCCTTTCAATAAAGCAATAAACAACCAAATAGGGTGTATACCTAGTTGTCTACACAAATAGAATCCAAAGAATACTTGCAAAGATAGTGTATCCAAGTCAAGCAAATCAAAGGAAAACCATTCATACTTTTGAATAGAACAATGAAAGATAGAAAAATATATGAAATAGAGTTTATATACAAAAGCCCAATATTCAACAAACTAATCCATCAACCCCTTAGTGAGGATTTAGCTACTCATTACAATAATGAAAATTAGAGAAAGAAAATAGAAACAACCCTTGAAGCTCATCTCCTTCCTTGAAGTTCCCTTAAATCTCTATCTCCTTTGAAGTTGAGTAGAAAGTGTATGAAAATTAGAAGAAAATGAATCCCTAGAACTAGCTTTTAAGATTTCTCTTTTTTCTAAGTGTAAAAAGCTATTAAAAACATTCCTAACACTTTCTATATATAGTCCTCCCAAAAATAGGTTACAAAATAGCCTTAAAATGCAATCTGGCGCGTGCGGAGTGCGGGTGGAGTGCGGTTCAGGGACCCGCACTCACCTGCACTTTATCAATTTCTTCTTTCTTTGGACTCCCGGATCCAGGCAAGAGTGCGGGTGAAGTGCAGTTTGATGACCCACACTCACTTGCACTTTATCAGTTCTATAAATCTCAACTATCGGGTCTGGGCAAGAGTGTGGGTGCAGTATGGTTGGGACTCGCACTCACCTGCATTTTATCACATCTTCATAAATCAAGTCCCTGGATCTGGGCAAGAGTGTAGGTGAAGTTCACTCACCCGCACTATTGTAGCCTCTGGTGCCTTTCTTCTTCTTTTTGCAACTCTTGGTCCTCTTTTCATCTGAAAGTCCCACAATATGCTATAAACACCATAATTGGATAAATGCCTGCAATCACTAACACAGAGCCTATAAGATACGCTAAAATGTACGAAAACGACACAAATGATATAGAATTAAGGGCCGAAATATATAACATATTTGGCACAATCAAATACCCCCAAACCAAACATTTGCTCATCCTCGAGCAAACATAAGATAAAACAAATAAGACGGACGCAGTAACAACTGACTCGACTAAAAAATTCCTAGACACCTAAGCAACAATTTCAAAAAGGCCGCAAGTCCAACTAGTGATGTGATACGAAAATGTGTGATCGAGAGAAGTAAACATATGCACATAATCTAAAGCAACTTGGAGATACCAAAAGGAAACTCGTATGAACACGAATCCCACACCTAAAGGTACTCATGCATTAGAGACTACTCACTCCCACACCTCGAGCATAATTCGCTTCTATTCTATAGCTCTCGTGGATTCTCTCTTTTCTTTCCGCTCAGAGTCCTAAGTTCCGCACATACACATGCAAAGAATGATGCATAGAATTTAAACTATGCCTATCCTAGGAAAGAACCACTATGCCATGGATGTGAAAGATCATGTGTCAACTGACATTCCCAATTTAGACTCATTATGGATCAAAAAGGTCTTTTCCTTGGTTATAACATGGCCATGGGGTTTAATGAGGTAATACAAAGAATATGGACATTTTGGAGTTCAAAATCACCAATCATGCTAGAATATGTCCACACACTTGTACAATGCCTTTTTTTTTCTTTGATTACTCGCACGCTAGTGTTCTAGGCATTCATTTTACCCATATTTGTGCTTCCAATGTTGTACTCTACTTTGTAAGTACTTAGCATCAAATAATTCAAAACTCTTTTGCTTTTCTCATTTTCTTTTCTTTTGAGTTGTCCACATTTATTTTATTTGACAATTAAGGCTCATAAGTACTAGTTTGAGTACTTTTACATTTCTAGTCATTTGCTTAGCATATTTTCAACATTTGTTTTTCTTTTGTGCACGCTTTTTGACAATTAGAGCTTAACTTCTTTCATTACCACCATTACACATCCTAACATGATTAATAACAAAGGTAGGCATGTATTTAGGCTATGAGGTATAGGTTGTATGTGGTACCAAATGAAAGAGTAGTGTTTGGCATCAAGCTTGACTTTGGAGCACACAATACGGATAGGAACATGTTTGGGCTATTGTAGGTAATTAAGTGCACACACATTGCCTAATATCATTTCCACAACCTTCTATCAAGGGAATGACCATATCCATCAAGCAATTCACTATATGATATGTATGTCCTATGGCATGTGACATATATGACGAGAGGAGTGTTTAAGAATAATCAATACTAACACTAAAAAATGCGCAAGTTGAAGGTTTGTGTTTGTGATCTCATGGAAATCTCCACTATTAGAACAAGGCGTGAAAGCACCGAGTCCCTTCAACTTAACACCAAAGGATGGGACAAACCTATGAAGGTGCAAGCGAAACCCTAAAGTGGCACCAAGCTACATCACAAGATCACTACACATACGAAGAACTTGCCAAAAGCACACACTAAAGGCATCACATCCAAACTAATTAAAGTTCAAAATTTTTGGCCAAGCGACAAAATTTGAAAAAATTGGACACTAAAAGACTAAAAAGACTTAATAAAAAGACTCAAAAAGGCGACTACACCCCCAAACCAAAACTCAACAATGTCCCCATTGTTGGTGTAAGTTCCTCAAAGTTTGATTGGCTTATTTCGGTGACAAACCACAATTGGGGTTATTATTGTAAGGGTAGCTTAGGTGAATGATGATCAAGCTCAAAGGCCCTATCAAGACCTCAAGGTGATAAGCACGCCAAAGGTATAATCTCTAGTGCTTAGTTTTTATTGAAGAGATTTAGTTGCACACACACACTTGTAATGTTTACATATGTATGCTTTACTTTTGTGTGCATCCTTTTCACATGTCACCTTTCACACTTGCACTTTGTTGTTGTATTTTGTTGTGTGTTAGTGTGTCTTGTAATTCGTTTCCCAAATGCTGTTCGGAAACGTCCGCGCATGCACATTGGTGTGCTTGGTTAGCGCGATGATTGCCCTCGGAGAATGCCCTTGGCTTCTCCTTTGGTTTCACCAAAAGTGGTGAATCGACGGTTTGATCGGCTGCCCTAACTGCCAAATGAAACCGCCATTTATGTCCAGAAGGTTCTGGAGCAATTTTGTAGTTATGAACGGTAGCCACGAGTGTCGTTAGAAACCGCCGATCAGACCTGGTTGATTTAATCGCTCGGGTCTATTTCTACAGTTGTGATCGGTGGTTATGAAACCGCCGATTGAAACAGCCGATGTTCCCTTGTTCTCTCGGGATCAATTCGGTGGTTTTGAAACCGCCGATCATGCGATTCATGGGCAAACTTGTCTTTTCACATGCCCTGTTTTTTATGTCTATAAATACATCACTTTCTCATCTTTTTGAACCTAACTCTATCAATACAAGAACCCTAAAGTCTATAGAGAGATTTGTGAGAGAAAAGGCAATCAGGATTGCTCATTTAAACACTCAAAACCATTTTCATATGCATTAAACTTCATATAGCATCTTCTAGCATATCTAGGATGCTTGCTTGCATGGGTCTTACTCAACACACTTGCTTTGGTAAGTTCTTCACTAATTTCATCTAATCTTAGTGTTTTACTTAAAAAGGCATCTCTTTATTTACTTGCATGTTCTTAGATTATAATCTTATATACAAGATAGAGATTGTTGTGTTGTTTTGATTTTGTTTTATGATAGCTAAACTTAGGATTTCTTAATCTATGTTAGCTATGCTTTATGACATGTCATTTAGCACTTGATATCTAGGATTGATTTAATTGACATCTATTAAATCCTAGATAAACATTTAGTGTAACCTAGCATTACTTGCATATTTGGATATCTTTGCATATTCACTTAGGTTTTTTAATTTCTTTAGTGAGAACTAAGTCTTGTGGCTAAGGTTGCTTAGGTCGGAAGCAATTGGACTAGGTTCACTTTTACAGGCCTACTGGTAGTGGTAGCGGGTTATTGACCGTTAGAGGTTGAGGTTGACAAAGTCGTTTTGTGTGTATTTAAAAGCACATGTCAAACATAATTTGTAAACCTAGCAATGCCTATAAGGGTTTTGAAAATGCATATATAGTGGCAAGCAAGGGTCATCCACAAAGATCGGGATTTAGCTAAAACTAATCTAAACTTAAGTGATATTAGTGCAATAGAGATGAATGGTTGATGATGTTGAAATGTGAACTAGCAAATACTTAATACGAAATTAGAAATGTAACTAAAGATGGAAAATGAATGAAACAAAAGATATGAAAGATGGAGACTAAGGAGTTAACGGATTAGAAAGCAAACATTTGGGCAAATGTAATAAACTAGCAAAATATGCACGTTTTGACGATTGTAGCCAACCTAGGGTGTATAGGTTGGTTATCTATCCCTACCAAGAGGCCAACTAGGGTGTATAGGAGGCCTCCTAATAGGGATTAGTCCCTCATAAACAACCAACCTAGGGTGTATAGCGTCGGTTGTTCGGTTAGGACCCTAGCAATGAAGTTCGCGTATCTATCTCTGGCTCAACCGATTCTAGTATAGCCAATCTAGGGTGTATAGGAGAGGCTTCTAACCTTCTCACCGGAACCGTCCTAGGATGTATAGAAACTGTAAGGATTCCCATCTATTGATTGGCTTATTTCGTGGACAAACCACATATTGGGGCTTGATGTAAGGGTAGCTTAGGTATTTGATGGTTGGTGTTTTACACTACCAAGGCTCTCTCAAGACCTCAAGAGAAGAAACACCAAAGGTAAATTCTAGTGCTTACTTGCTTTGAAGAGATCTAGTTGCATGATCGCCGAAAATGTGATACGTGATAGTTCTATAAACTATCGTAAATGATCGGACGTGCGAGTTTTTACCCTCTCGCAAGTATACGAATCGTTCGCCACGTATAGTGGTTACGAGTAAGGGTATCGTTCCCACGGAGGAGGTATGGTACACGTAAGTTGGTTCTACGTCTATGTTATAATCAAGCTATTTATATATATATATATTATTATTATTATTATTATTATTATTATTTACACTATATACATGCAATAAAAGTAAAAGGGTATGGTCATAAGCAAATTAAACTAACTAATCTAAGATTACACTAAAATTAACTAAGATGGCAATAATTAAATAACAACTAAATTAACATGTACTAACTAAATTAACTAAACTGACAAGTTTACCTAATCAATTAACTAACTAACACTAATTAACTAAACTAATCTAATTACCAACTACACTCATGCATGGTCATGGGAAAGTGTAGTTGTGAGATGGTAAATGCATGGAAATGCTAGGAAATGATTTTCATGCAATAAATCCACTATCTAGTTGATAGTAATAAGCTTACAAGATTGATATTCACCAATCTACACTAGGATAAGACACACACACACACAAACAATCATTCATGCATGCTATTGATATCTAAATCCTATTACATATCAATTAATTGGTTAATCAATTAACATGCATCTATTAAGCTCAAGCAATTATACTAATCAACCAAAATATGAATAATATTACAATCCCACCAATATTCCCAACATCAACATGTAGTAAAATTACAACAACAATAACAACAAACTAAAGTAAAACAAAAGAGATGAAGAAAACAACCCAATCTCTTGAGAAGTCTTCAAGCTAGCTAGGCTTCTCCTTGTTCTTCCAAGGCTTGGAGCCAAGAGGTGTTGATAGTGAGAGTGGATGGTGTATGTGATTATTTAGTGTAAGTAGATGATAACTAGGTGAATTGTAAGTGTTCTAATGTGTAGGTTAGATGAGTTTGGATATTAGGGATGTGTTTTAGGGTTAGGAAAGGAGAATATATATATAGGGGAGTGATTTGGGCTTGAAAAGAGCTTGAGTTGATCAAGTTGGCGAGTTCATCCACCGAGCTCGCGGGCTCTTGCCCGCCGCACAAAGTCGCCGGGCATTTCGGAGCCTTTCCCACGGGCTTGAACTTCCTGGACTGCGGGCACTTTCCCGCCACATGAAACCGCCATCGTTTGGGCGAGTTTGGACACTCTGGAACGCGGGAATGAAGCGGCTGAAGTTGAACTTGGAGCTTGGTGGCTATGGAGTTTGGGTTTCTTGAAGGAGGAGAAGAACTTGTGCATGGGAGGCTGAAAATAGGTCCATCGTGACCGGAGGAGGCTTGGCCGTCGATCTGGGCTGGAATTAGCCAGAAAAACCATTGAAAACTGGCTGAAAATGACCGGGTTAACGACTGGGTCTGAAACCGGGTCGGGTCGCTCCACCGGGTCGGGGGTCGGGTTGTCTGCATGAAGAAGACGACGTGACGTCATCATCGTGTCACGCCTGCGTCAGCACATGCCAAAACGACGTCGTCTTCCTTGGTGACGTGGCTGCTGCGCGCTGATTGGTTGGACAATTACCGTTTGCACCCCTAATTTCTCCCTTAATTGTAGAATCTTCAATCTTCTCCAGAATATTACATTTTAGCCCCTATTTCTCCAAAATGACCAAAATGCCCCTGAGTTCCTCTATTTCCCTGAAACACTTATTTAAACCATTAAAATTCCTATTTTACCCAAGAAACGAATACAAAAGATAGGAAATGGGAGCACTAAATGTGAACATTTGCAGCGCGATCAGACCCCCAAACCTAACTTTTGCTCGTCATCGAGCAGAAACAAAACAAAAACTAACAAGAATACAATAAAGCATAAATAAATATAAACTAAGCTAGTCCACTGTCGTGGGAGAAACGATGGCACTTAGCACGTGCCACAAGCCTTTTAAACCTCTAGGTGTCCCTAGTAGGAGGAGTGTAGTCTCCTGAGGGTTTACCGCTACGATACCCACAACGTAAAGCTAAAAATTAAAACTACAATACAAAAACAATGCAAAAACAAAGCCATACAAAATAAGATAACAAATGAGTTATGCGTATGAGGAATTACACATGTGAGAACAGTTGAGTGAAGGATAACCTAAAGTCATTCAATCGACTGAAACATACAATGCAAATCCCACACTCAAAATGTTATAGCCTCAAATTCTATATACTCAAATGCTCGGATGTAATTCGCCTCGACTCTAATCCTCACTGGATTTCACTTTGTTTTTCTCTTAGAGTCCTAGGCACACTCTCTATCAAACACATGCGATTTGAAAGTTATGTAAATGGAAATCAAATATGTAACGCATGTGAGTATTAGAAATAAAGCATATTTTCTGAAAATTGATCTCATGAAGGAATTGAATGCCATGAACGTGGTAAAGCATATTAACATTTGTATTCCCTAAATAGACCTCCTAAAAGATCAATTAATTCTTCCCTACTTGTGTTGGCCAAGGTGATATGTGGTGAATGTATATGGAAGGTATATGGAGATACTAATCATGTCAAGATGTTTCATATTACATTTTTCAAATCGAAAGCTCATTTTAGATCATTCATTTACACAAGCGTCTAGGCTACAATTTTGAACTTTGGATTGTTCTATCTAATTACTCTCATTGGAGTAATCATTGCTTTGAAGATTGAAGGCTTAAGTGCTTAATTTTTGAAAGCCTTTATTTTAGCACAAGTTACAAAATAAGCCTCAGTACACGCTATTACAATTTTGAGCTTAACGATTGAATTCTCTACTTAGTAGAATTTAACAAGATTAGTAGCTATGTAGATTAAGTGTATAGGTCTATGGATTAGGGTGTTGTGTGATAGGTTTATGTGTTTGGCCATATTTGTATTGATTCAAGCATAAAGGGAAATGGACATGTTTAGGCAATTTGGTAGTGTGTACTACAAAGTCCTAATATCATTTCTAAAAGTTCATCTATCATGGGAATACAAATTCAACATGTTATCCACATTTATGAATGTTCTATGGCAAACAATGCAAATGAAGTAATGAGATCACAATGAAAAACATGTTCGAAGAGTGTATAAGAGTAGAAACAGAATTTACCCTCAGAATGAACGCTACGGCACAACACTCACGGGTAGTCTCCACTATTAATCCTAACAATCGAGTACGGAGTCTCGTCCACTTAGACACTAAGAGAAAGGGACTAATTTCACATTATGCAAAGCAATCCTAGACTGACAAAACGTTATCCAAGACTCAGCAACTAACACATGCGAAAACTCCTCAACAGCACAACTCAACACATCTCATTCAAACAATTTTGTTCAAAGATGGCTCAATTCGCTTTTGAAAAATTTATTCAAAAATGAAAAATTTTATTCAAAAACACAAAAACAAAATGACACATATGTGTCCGCACCCCCAAACCTAAACTCGACATTGTCCTCAATGTTGAAAATTAAAGTACATGGACAAAGAGTTCATCGGTTTGAAAATCCGGGCACAAACATACTAATACATATATATACAAATAATCACACATATAATAAATATATAACACAACAC
This sequence comes from Acer saccharum, assembly GCA_030490815.1. Lineage (NCBI taxonomy): Eukaryota > Viridiplantae > Streptophyta > Magnoliopsida > Sapindales > Sapindaceae > Acer > Acer saccharum. The sequence goes on along the minus strand of CM059875.1, from coordinate 6,988,461 downwards.
AAAATTAAAAACAAAATAACAAAAAAAAAAAAAAAAAAAACCATGTGAAGAAAGCATCTAAACATAGAGGACAATGTTTCAAGAAAACTGTCACTTTTCAAAATCTAACAATGTCTGCTTTTCAGTGCATATTTTCAAAGAGGCTCAATAAAACTTGCTCAAATTTTGACACAAGTATATAGACATGCAAAGAAACACTTTTCATGAAGAAAACATTTCAAAATTCAAATCGGAAAAGTGTGAAAACAGATGTTGAAAACAGGTCACGTGCATAATTTTAAAAACAGGGCATGCCTGTGACCTTCGGTCGAAGAAATACACATATCTTTCAAACCACCGCCCAGAACTTTACGTTCTTTATATCGTTGGAATCGTATCGAAAAAAAGATGAACCCAGCGCAGGCAGAAAAATTTATTTATTTACCAATTGGTACAGTTTTTAAGAAACATATCGCCTTAAAAATTCAAAACAGGGCATCTTCACAAGTTTTAAATAAAACACGAAAAATCAAAAACAAAAATACATAATAACATAATATACAATCCTAATATCTACAACTAACATGTAAACACATATTTACAATCCTAATATCCACCACTAATCACATTACAACAACCAATCCTAATCACTATGCAAAAACAACCAATTCACACTCTTAAGCTAAACATAAGATATCAACTTGAAGTACAAGCTTAAAAGTAAGAGATTGGACCTTCGATTTCGCATTTGTAGGATGGTGTGGCTTCGTGGTATGGTTTATGGTGCATGATGTGTGTCACGGCTTCGTGTCGCCGCGAGTTTCTTCCCACGGTCTCTTCTCACGGGCAATTCTCAGGAATCCGCCGCGAGTTCAGACTTTCTGCTTGGCGGGCATTTTCCCGCGGACATTTCTCAAGCAAGGTTCCACGAGAACCCCGTGGCTTTGTTGAGCGGGAATAATCCCGTGGACTTGTCCCGTGGTAGGCATTCTTAGCCTATTCGCCCTTCACTTTGATTCCATAGCCTGCACACATGAAAATCATGCCAAAAACACTACAAGCATATTCTATGCAAGTGAATAAATGAGTAAGGAGTCTAAACCCCCAAACCTATCTATTTCCCTACATGTCATCATGATACGGTTAAGAACAAATGCAACATGGCAAGTGAGTAGATAATGACACTAGACTCTAAACACTAACTAATAATTTGTTCAAAATAATTACAAATAAAAATAAAAATACTTAAATATAAACAAAAATGAATGTCCGTTAAGTGCGTCCTTTCCTTAAAGCTTTAAATTCCTGCACATTAACAAACATATCAAAAAGTTTATACAAGTCAAGCACTCAACCACCATCAAAGATGGGTGGTTTTACCACAACATAGCCATTCTCACTTTTCTTGACCCAAAAGGGTCCAGTCCTCTTGAGTCCATCTATTTTGGTTTTGTCAATCCGTGCGGAATTGACAACCAACCTTGTAGTCCTAGGACTCACATTTGTCACACGTTGCCATTTCATATTGGCGCATTGAGATCCAATGTGACCTCTAATGTGGCACTTGTAACAAATGGGACTAAAGTGAGAGATTGTACCTCTATGATTTGTTGCAGTTTGCTTAGAGGCTTGCTTGATCTTGTTCTGCCTGGGGGCCAACCTTGGAGTAGGTCTCTTGAGGACTTTTGGTATTGGTTGCTTGTCCGTCAAGTTTTATGGAGGTGAAGGTGGGACTTGATTGCTCTTCTTGGTGGCTTTCTTCTTGGATTGGTTGAGACTTGGTTTGGTGACCGTGGCACTTGAAGTTCCTTGACCTAAGTCAAGCTCGTCTTTCGGAAATGGAAACACTTCCTTTCCCTTTGCCATAAACTCTTGCTTAGCCTTTGCAAGCTTTGCAAGGTGGTCACATTCCCTTGTCTTCATGAGATCCGAAGCCTTATCCCTTTGAGCTAATTCATCCTTAAGCTCTTCAATCACTCTTAAGGATGAATCCCTTTCCTTCTCAAGCGAATTGATTTTCTTCTCTAAGCTCACATCTTGGCTTATCAATTCCTTACTTTCTTGTGCAACCTCTACTACTTTCTTTTCATACTCTCCATACTCCTCCTCGAACACCCTCTCTAATATGCGCATGCTTTCATCAACTCGGTTATATATGCCTTCAGAGGATCTAAAGATAAACTCTGGTTCTTCGACCTCTAGTGAATTCACATCTCCGCTTTGAAGATCGGTTAGTGCCTTTTCATCCAACTTCCCCACTGGGACTGTTGTATGATCTACAGATTCTTCTAGGCCACTAATCGGTTGCTCGGTGAACGAGGGGTTGCCTTGGCTACCCCATTGATGGTCTTGCCATCCTTGATAGTTGCTTGCTTGATACGGATTCATGACTTGTACCTCTTCCATTATCAGTTGTTGCCCAAAGTTTGCCTTGAGACTTTCTATTTCCCGTGACATGTTGGCCAATTGCATTCCTAAGTCCGCATTGGTCCTCTCCTCACGAGAATCATCTCTTCCTCTTCGTTGTTGGGAATTTTCACCCAACATCATACACAGCAAACACCTCCCTTGCGGTCTTCTCCCTCATTGCTCCCCCACAAGCATTATCAACAATGACTTGTGTGAGTCCTGTTAATCCGTCATAGAAACACTGTACTAGTAGGACAAAGGGGAACATGTGGTGCAGGCACTGTGCAAGGAGTGACTTATATCGGTCCCAAGTCTCATGAAAGGCTTTTCCTGGCTCTTCCTCGAAGGTTGCTATATTACCCCGGATTTCTCGTGTTTTCCAAGCGGGGTAGTACCTTGAGAAGAACTTGGTCTCTACCGCTTCCCAAGTAGTCAATGAACCTGCGGGTAGAGCCAATAACCACTTCTTTGCTTCATCTTTCATACAGTACGGGAAGCATCTCATCCTTAACTGATCTTCCGTGAGTTCTCCGAGTCGGATGGTAGTGACGGCATCGTAGTATTCCTTAATGAACTGAAGGGAATCCTCATCCGGTTCACCTCGGAAGACTGGAAGAGTGTTGAAATGAGAACTCTTCAACTCGTAGCTCCGTTGCAAATCACTCAACAGAATTGCTGACGGTTGAGCTCCCAAAATCGGTAAAGCAAAGTACTTCATAAGCCTCTGAATAACGGGCACACTGGAAAGGTTTTCCATATTGATCCGAATCCTGAAATATCAAACAAACAAAAATCAAATCGAACAAGATATGCTATGAACACTAAAAATAAAAATAAAAATAAAAAAATAACAAAAATAACTAAAAATGACTAAAACAACGACTAGACCTACTAAACGTATACTACATCCCCGGCAGCGGCGCCAAAAACTTGATCGCCGAAAATGTTGTACGTGATAGTTCTATAAACTATCGTAAATGATCGGACATGCGAGTTTTTACCCTCTCGTAAGTATACGAATCGTTCGCCACGTATAGTGGTTACGAGTAAGGGTATCGTTCCCACGGAGGAGGTATGGTTCACGTAAGTCGGTTCTACGTCTATGTTATAATCAAGCTATTTATATATATATATATATATTATTATTATTATTTACACTATATACATGCAATAAAAGTAAAAGGGTATGGTCATAAGCAAATTAAACTAACTAATCTAAGATTACACTAAAATTAACTAAGATGGCAATAATTAAATAACAACTAAATTAACATGTACTAACTAAATTAACTAAACTAACAAGTTTACCTAATCAATTAACTAACTAACACTAATTAACTAAACTAATCTAATTACCAACTACACTCATGCATGGTCATGGGAAAGTGTAGTTGTGAGATGGTAAACGCATGGAAATGCTAGGAAATGATTTTCATGCAATAAATCCGCTATCTAGTTGATAGTAATAAGCTTACAAGATTGATATTCACCAATCTACACTAGGATAAGACACACACACACAAACAATCATTCATGCATGCTATTGATATCTAAATCCTATTACATATCAATTAATTGGTTAATCAATTAACATGCATCTATTAAGCTCAAGCAATTATACTAATCAACCAAAATATGAATAATATTACAATCCCACCAATATTCCCAACATCAACATGTAGTAAAATTACAACAACAATAACAACAAACTAAAGTAAAACAAAAGAGATGAAGAAAACAACCCAATCTCTTGAGAAGTCTTCAAGCTAGCTAGGCTTCTCCTTGTTCTTCCAAGGCTTGGAGCCAAGAGGTGTTGATAGTGAGAGTGGATGGTGTATGTGATTATTTAGTGTAAGTAGATGATAACTAGGTGAATTGTAAGTGTTCTAATGTGTAGGTTAGATGAGTTTGGATATTAGGGATGTGTTTTAGGGTTAGGAAAGGAGAATATATATATAGGGGAGTGATTTGGGCATGAAAAGAGCTTGAGTCGATCAAGTTGGTGAGTTCATCCACCGAGCTCGCGGGCTCTTGCCCGCCGCACAAAGTCGCCGGGCATTTCGGAGCCTTTCCCACGGGCTTGAACTTCCTGGACTACGGGCACTTTCCCGCCGCATGAAACCGCCATCGTTTGGGCGAGTTTGGACACTCTGGAATGCGGGAATGAAGCCGCTGAAGTTGAACTTGGAGCTTGGTGGTTATGGAGTTTGGGTTTCTTGAAGGAGGAGAAGAACTTGTGCATGGGAGGTTGAAAATAGGTCCATCGTGACCGGAGGAGGCTTGGCCGTCGATTTGGGCTGGAATTAGCCAGAAAAACCGTCGGAAACTGGCCGAAAATGATCTAGTTAACGACCGGGTCGGGTCGGGTCGCTCCACCGGGTCGCGGGTCGGGTTGTCTGCATAAGGAAGACGACGTGACGTCATCATCGTGTCATGCCTGCGTCAGCACATGCCAAAACGACGTCGTCTTCCTTGGTGACGTGGCTGCTGCGCTCTGATTGGTTGGACAATTACCGTTTGCACCCCTAATTTCTCCCTTAATTGTAGAATCTTCAATCTTCTCCAGAATATTACATTTTAGCCCCTATTTCTCCAAAATGACCAAAATGACCAAAATGCCCCTGAATTCCTCTATTTCCCTGAAACACTTATTCAAACCATTAAAATCCCTATTTTACCCAAGAAACGAATACAAAAGATAGGAAATGGGAGCGCTAAATGTGAACATTTACAGCGCGATCATTGCACACACACACAACTCATGCATAAATCTTATTATTGTATGTTGTGTGTTTTATATGTGTGCATGCATGTTCTTGAACATCTCTTCTTGCATGTTTTATTTGATTGCATCTTGTTCATTGAAATGCCATGACATGTTTAGGCATTAGGAAGCAAAGTCATGAATTTTACTCATGCATGTTTGAATTGAGTGCATCTTGTTCAATGATAATGCCATGACATGTTAGGCATTAGGATGCATTCAATACCCACACTTGCATTTCATGATTAGTCTTAAGTGTGGTATAATTCGTTTCCGTTTGTGTGATCGGAAACGTTCGCGCTTGCACGATGGTGTGCATGTCTTAGCGCGATGGTTGAACACTTGAGAAGGTCTCATTCTTCTCTTGGATAAGTGGTAGTTTTGGTTTGGTTGTTTGGAGTAGAGTGTCTAGTTTCAAAAGATTGGATTTCAATGTTTAAATGATTTTCAAAACTGACCTATGTATGGTCTTGTGGCCATAACTTTTTACACAAAGCTTCAAAATGAGTTTTGAAAATTTCTGTACAAACTAGACACCCATACCTTTCGAACGGTATATTATTCGTAATATTTCATGACCGTTTGGATTGGTTTTAAAATCTCCAAAGTTCCAACCAAAACAAGGCAACTCTGTTGTTGTCCGTTTCTGACCTTTGGTCACTCAATTGACCATAACTTTTTCTACAGATATCTAAATTTCATTCTTTAAAACAAATAGAAAGTAGACATCCATACTTTTCCAACGATATATCATATGAAAGGTTTCGATGTCGTTTGGTCATGTTTCGAAGTGCTCGAATCTTGAGCCGCTACACTGACGCGAGTACCGCGAAAATGCCCATAATTTTTCCATTTCTTCCAAAACGACATAGTTTAACTTGGGCATTATAAATACACATCTTTCTCATCATTTTCAAGGAAGAGCCACAAAATCAAACCCTAGAGAGAAAGGCTCCTTATTCTTGAGAGAGAAAGAGAGACTTGAGAGAAAAAGCTTAAAGATTACATCTTTATCTCTCTAAACCCATTCCCACATGCACAAATCATCATCTAGGCATCATCTAGGTTCATCTAGCATATGCTAATGCATGGGTCTTCTTCAACACACATGGTATGATTTGTTGAACACTTTTATCTTACATAATTAGTGTTTTTACTTATCAATTTATCTCTTTTATCACTTGTATGTTCTTTGAGTAATTTCTACATACATGATTGAGATTATGTGTTGATTGGGTTATTTATGTTAGCTAGGTTTTCATGCCTATTTTATATCTAGCTAATTAATCTCATTATATGATTGAGATTATTTTTGATAGCTTAAATGATTAGGTCATTATTGCCTATAAGCTATGCCATAAACATTCTTGTGTGATTTATTGATAACTAGGTTGATAGATTGTATTTTAATCAACTAGTTAATCTTTTGAATGTTTGTGGGTTATTTGTGATAGCTTTGTATCTAGGATTGGTTATCCTTTACTTAGCTAAAGTTGTATGCCATGACATATAGCTATTTTCATATCTAGGATTGATTTTATTGTCATCATATAATCCTAGGTAAGCATCTAGAGTACCCTAGCTCTATATTGCATATTTGGATATCATTGCATATTCACTTAGGGTGTTGATCTCTTCGGAGAAGTAAGTCTTGTGTGATAGACCGGGATTAGGTCGTACACCGGGATTAGGTGGTCACATGAGCAAATTGGACTAGGTCCACTTTTACAGGCCTGCAGGTAGTGGTAGCGGGATATTGGCCGGGATTAGGCCGTCAAACCTAGATTAGGTTGTATACGCTATCACAATTAGTGGATTCGAGGTTCGAGTGTGGCGCACTTACCAGCCCGTGGTTTTTCCCTATTGAGGATTTCCACGTAAAAATCAAGTGTCGTTTATATTTCCGCACCATATTACACTTGATTATTGTTTTGTGAATTGAGGTTATATTTGTAATAGTGACTAATCAGAAAATTTGGTAATAACGGATTAACAACCCTTTCACACACCCTCTAAGTCATATTTTAAAAGACACGCACGCGTAAACGGGAATTTATTATTCCTTTCAGAAACGAACACCCATTTGAAGTTAGATGAAGAGCACGGTTATCGAGCCGGGATTACGAGAATCCCATCAATTTATGAGAGCAATAATAAACTGTATAGGATGTATATCTAGTTGCCTAAAAAGATAGAATCAAATGGAAGCTTGTAAAGAGAGTGTATCTAAAACAAGTAAATCCAATGAAATCCATACGTACTCTTCAATAAATCAAATAGAAGATAGACATATAAAAGAAATAAAACTTATATACAAAAGCCCAATCATTCACAAACTAATCCATAGACCTCCTTAGTGGGGTTTAGCTACTCATTGACAATAATGAAAATAAGAGAAAAGATGAGGAATAACCCTTGAAGATCATTTCCACCTTGAATATCCCTTAGATGTTGAGTAGAAAGCTTATGAAATGAGAAGAAATGGATTCCTAGGTCTAGTTACAACTTTTAGAATTTGTAAGTGTAAAAAGCGTACTAAAAACATTACACACACTTTCTATTTACAGTCCCCCAAAATAGGTTACAAAATCAGCTTTAAAATAATATCTGACACGAGGGAGTGCGGGTCAGTGACCCGCACTCACCCGCACTTTATCATCTCCTTCGAATTTGGACTCTCGGATCTGGGAAGAAGTGCGGGTGAAGTGCGGTTGGATGACCCGCACTCACCTGCACTTTATCAGTCATCAGCAATCAGGTCCTCTAGTCTAGGCAGTAGTGTGGGAGGAGTGCGGTTGGGACCCGCACTCACCAGCACTCACCCACACTTTATCCACTTTCAGCAATCAGGTCCTCTGGTCGTGGTAGTAGTACGGGTGGAGTGCGTTTGGGACCCGCACTCACCCGCACTTTATCCACTTTCAGCAATCAGGTCCTCTGGTCTGGGCAGTAGTGTGGGTAGAGTGCGGTTGGGAACTGCACTGACCTGCACTGTTGTAGCCTTTGATGCTTTTCTCTCTCTTTTTGGAATTCTTGCTTGGTCCTCTTTTTGGCCGAAAGTCCCGCAATACGCTCTAATCACCTGAAATGGGGAAATGCCTGCAAATACGAACATAGAGCTCATAAGCGACGCTAAAACGCATGAAAATGATACAAAGGTTTCGGGTTTAGGGGTCAAATATACAACATATTTGGCACGATCAAATACCCCCAAACCAAACCTTTGCTCGTTCTCGAGCAAAATAAAAAGGAAAACAATTAAGATGGATAGGCAACTGACTTGACTGAAAAAAATCCTAGAGACTTTAAACAATAATTTCAAAAAGGGTCGCAAGTCCAACTAGTAATGTGAAACAAGAATGTGTGAATGAGAGAAGTAAACATATGCATATTATCTAAAGCAACTTGGAGATACCAAAAGGAAGCTCGCACGAACACGAGTCCCACACCTAAAGGTACTCATGCATCGGGGACTACTCACTCTCATGTCTTGAGTGTAATTCGCTTCAATTCTAAACTCACGTGATTCACTATTTTCTTCTTCTCTTAAAGCCCAAGGTTCACACGTACATATATGCAAGGATGAATGATGCATAGAATTTAAGCAATGACTATCCTAGGAAAGGATCACTATGCCATGAACGTGAAAGATCAAGTGTCAACCCTTATTCCCAATTTAGACTCATTATGGATTAAGAAGGTCTTTTCCTTGGTTGTAACTTGGCCATGGGGTGTAATTAGGTAATACAACAAATATGGACAATTTGGAGTTCAAAATTACCAATCATGCTAGAATAAGTCCACACACCCCTACAATGCTCTTTATCTACATGATAAATCGCACGCTAGTGCTTTAGGCATTTGTTTTACCTACATTTATGCTTACAATGTTTGTACTCTTTATTGTGAGTACTTAGCAACAAATAATATGAGAATCTTTTAGTTTTCTCATTTTCTTTTCTTTTTGAGTTGCTCATTTTTCTTTCATTTGACAATTAAGGCTCATAAGTACTAATTTTGGTACTTCTACAATTTAAGCCATTTGCTTAGAATATTTTCAATATAGTTTCCTTTGTACATGCTTTTTAACAATTAGAGCATCACTTCTTTCATTACCACCACTACACATCCCAACATGATTAATAACGAAGGTAGGCATGTGTTTAGGCTATGAGGTATATGGTTGTATGTGGTACCAAATGAAAGAGAAGTGTTTGGCTTCAAATTTGGCTTGGGAGCACACAATATGGATAGAAAAGTGTTTAGGCTCTTGTAGGTAATTCAATTTACACACATTGCCTAATATCATGTCCACAATCATCTAGCAAGGGAATGAACACATCAATAAGCACTTCATTATATGATATGTAATGTCCTATGGCATGTGACGTAAAAGACGAGATGAGTGTTTAAGAATAATCAACACTACACTTAAATGCGCAATTTAAGCTTGTGTTTGTGATCTCACGGATATCTCCACTATTAGGACAAGGTGTGAAAGTGCCGAGTCCCCTCAGCTTAGCACCATAGGATGGGACAAACCCATGAAGGTGCAAGTGAAACCCTAAGGTGGCACCAAGCTACATCACAAGATTACAATGCATATGAAGAACTCGCCAAAAGCACACGCTAAATGCATCACATCCAAACTAATTAAAGCTCGAAATTTTGGCCAAGCGACAAAATTTGAAAAAATTGGACACTAAAAAGACTAAAAAGACTCAAGACGACTCTAAAAGGTGACTTCACCCCCAAACCAAAACTCAACAATGTCCCCATTGTTGGAAACCAAAGAGAATGGCCTAGAGGGGTAAAAATACCTTACAAGACTACAAATAGGCTATAATAATCAACGTGAATCAACAACATGTCATTTAAAGCATTTGTTTAACCTAAATCAAGCATAATCTCAAATTGGCGGAATGAGGGTAAACAACCCCCAAACCGGATCCTTTCATAAGATCCAAACATTCATATCAACAAAATATTCCAAATCCACTTATAACAATATGAAAACAATTAAGTGCAAAATTTGAGAGGTAAAAACTCCCTTAGAAGGAAGATGGGCTCTGTCCTGTGCAAACTATCATGTAATTCCTAACAAGATGAAGGACCTAGCACAAACACAACACCTCTACCAAATGCAAGTTAAATCCAATCCAAAACATAGGCTATAATGTTCATAGAAACTCCAAATAAAAACAAAGCAAAAATAGCTAAAAGAACAAATAATGTAAAAAGTTCAAAAATAAATGATAAGAAAATAAAATAAAATATAGGCAATGAATGATCAATCCTTGTCCGAGGATTCCTTCTTTGCTTTAGTGGATGTCTTCTTCCCTCTAGGATCAAGTTCTGCTCTCATCCTTTCTTCATGCTCCTTTCTTGACAACTCCATTACTGCTTGGAATTCTGCCGCATCTGAATCAATCACTAGGCCTCTTAAAGGTGGCGAGGAAGTGGCAGGCCTCTTTTTCTTCCTTGGATAGGATGGGAGACTGAGTGCCTCTCTCATGTCAGTGAGGTTGCACCATGTATCAGTAAAATACCCATTGGTCTCTGCTCTACTATCAACAATCTGCTTCTTGTTTTCTATTACATCAGTCCTAAGGTTCTACAAACCTGTAAGCAGAGTCTTCCAAGGAATCTCTTTAGAAGCCTCCTACGGAGGTGGGGGCACCTGATCATAATCTATAAAATCTTCATAGTTTTATTCGACCCTCGTTTGCTTTGGAATCTCTTCAGCCTGCCTACTTGTACCTGCTCCATGAACAACCTTCTTCTTCCCAGTTCTAACTCTGACAGCTGAGGGGTTCCGTTATAGCAATTGGTTGTTCCAGGTGCCCTTATCACAAGGCCCTATGTTGCTCTCAAATGGATCAGACCCGAAATCTACCCCAGCTTCCTTACAGAAGGCGGTGATGAGGCTAGGGAATATGAGTGACTGCTTGTCTACCCTTATGCACCCTAGTTCAAGAATCTCCCTCTTGATCAGAAAACCAACGTCGATCAATTGATCAGGAAGAATGCAATGAAGGATTGTGGCTGCATTGAAATTAACTGAAGTCTTGTGCTTCCTGGGAATCAAGGAGTGAGAGATGAAAACATGCCAAAAACCCAATTCTAACCTCAAGTTGGTGTGCTTCATGCGATAGTCTGGGGCAACCTAAAAGTCCATTGGTCTAATCACCAACTCATTAGCAAAATCCACGTTCCCTGTTTGGTAAAGGTCGTTCCCGGTCACCCCATTTCGGAGTCTTCCTACAACCTGTTGATCATCTGGAAGTTCGGTCCTGTATTGCTTGTTGATGTCCGCGATGGTCATCCGAACCTCCACCCCTCGAACCATAACAGAGCCATGTTGCTGAAAATATTCTGGTACCATCCTAGAATAGAACTTTTCCACCACTCTTCTACAATACATAGGAGGGGAACTAATAAAAGTTTCACATCCCCTCATTTCAATCACCTAAGGTACGGGAGTATCCTTTAACTCTTGCATTGCTATCCCTCTCTCTACCACCATATCGCGACGCTCGAAATACTTCATGCGATCGTTGAAATCAGCGTGCCTAACACAAGAAGGCACTCGAGGTGCCCTCCTTGTCCTTTTCTTGGAACCCTGTCCAACTTGCTTAGCAGACTGTCTAGTTCTTCCTGACATATGCAAAAGACAAACAATCCAGTTTAGGGAGCAAATCAAGGAATCATGAGGGAAACTTAAAAATTAGAAACAGCAAAACTGGTCTCTGTCCGATGAAGTGCTGGTGGAGTGCGGGTCACTGACCTACACTGGACCCGCACTATAATGCGATATCAGTTTTTCAAGTATGTGCAGAATCTCAACAATCAACAATCAACAAACACACATTCATGCCTATTAACATATATTTGATCAACAATGGTTTTCACTTAACAATAGGCACGAAGTTCCTTTCAATCATATTGAGACTAAATATAGCACGGTGTGTATAAAACTATCTAGAGGGGGGGTGAATAGATTTTACGCTTTTTACCCAATTTTTCGTGTTAGTCAAAATTACGAAATTACCCCTAAATAGATAAAGCAATAAATCAAGTAAAATATGCGGAAATTAAATAACACTTGATTTTTACGTGGAAACCTGTTAGGATTATGCTCAATAGCAAGAGTGTAATGTTGTAATTAACAATCTTTTTCATATTAATAAAGTGATTTCTGGTTTAACAAATCGTATAGCATTTATAGTTTAATATTATAATTGTCAAAGTAAATAATCATAAGGTCTAAAGACTATGGGAAAAGAAGAATTGTTCGTACATCTGGATATGTATGTGGTAGACACAATTCTTTAGTTAGTCTTGAATAATGTTCACAACTTAAGTTAAATGTTGGGCACCTTTATCTTGTTAAAGTTGTAGAATTCTTTTGCTAGCATTTGAGTGGGATCAAATGAGATATGATGAGTCTAAAATCATCGGAGTGTCTTCGAGCAAAAGGATCTAGTGCACTGGGTGCATTGAACTGGATCACAATGAAATACTTTATCTATAACCGTCAGTAGATAAAAGTCTTTTCATTATCAGGACAATCGGAGAGTCTATCTTAATCCTGAGATAAATGATGGACTTATGGTTGCAAGTGATATCATTTGAGTTATCAATGAGTACGATTATATCGCATAGTCTATCCTTGATAGTTTGGTGATATTCATTTGTTAATTGATAGAGGACATCGTGGCTCCATTTAATTAAATGAGAGTATAATATCATCATATGGATGTTTTGAGGTAATTGGATATTAAATCTCAACATTGAGTTTTCGATAGTGTCTATTGAAAACATGGCTTCTGGACAAGTCAAAATATCCAAGTTCAAAACGTGGTCATATGAGTAAATATGGTAACTTGGAGAGTTATAGGCAGTCTATGAACTCTTGGCGATTACTGATATTAATCACGAGGATACACTATCTCCAATATGATTGTCTAGGGTATGAATGAGGAGCATCTTCCTTTTCTATCTTTATTTAAGAGTTCGGTTTTAGCTCTTTAGTGGAATGAGTTAAAATTAATGGATCGGACCTAAGTGAATCATTTGTTGATTGTGATTAGGTTATGTCTATTGAAGCTTAAATTTAGATGGCCCACCAAGATCCCCAATCCACACGGACTTGCATGGATCACTTGATATATTCTACCGGACCAATTTAAGGGTCCATCTAGAATTGCATTTAATATATTAAGAATATAATTTGCACATTATTTTAGTAATGGGCTGCTCAATTATATTAATATATTAATGAAAGACATGTGGGCTTGTTTCTTTTAGTAAGAATGGGTCTGGTTCACATGTGGGCTTTTTATTTAAAGTCCAATGTATTAAATGAAATAAGAAAATAATATTTTGGCCCATTTACTCTAAGTGGGGCGGCAAGGGTTAGTTTAACCTAATATATTATTTTGTTTCATTGTTGTAATTAAATAAGAATTAATTAATTGTTTAATTAATTGTTTAATTAAAGAAACAAATCTTTTCTAATCAGGAAATATATTTCCTAAAAGTAAAAGTAAAAGACTTGTTTGATAAGGAAATAAATAATTAGTTTTATTTATTTAATCAAATAAGAAGTCTTTTTATTTAGTCAAAATAAAAGAATAAAAGATCTATGAGTTGGATTAGGGTTTGATGTCTTAAAAACTAGATGGAAATTAGGGTGCAACATAAGCCTATGGTGGGCATGTGATTTCGGCAACCCTAGTTATTTCTAGGTTAGGATTTCGGCAACCCTAATAATAAAAGAAAAGAAGAAGCAAACTTAGGCCACCTATATATTGACAAGTAAAGAATTCGGCCACTATATGTGTTCATGATACAAATTTCTTCTTCTTCTCAATTCATAGAAAAGCTTTTTATTCTACTAAAACAAAAAGAAGTGTTAGATTATTCTTTGATAGTATACTATTTGCTTATTCATCAATAAGCTTGTGTATGCGATATCGATCTAGGTTCACGCGAGTTTCGATCATTAGATTGAGAACTCAAAAGTGACCGGAATAATCTTAGTCATTCTTTTGATTGTTTTTGTGACTAACAAAGAAAAGAAAAGTTTGTTTTGTCCATTCACAGGTTTGCAATTCAAAGAAAAGGGAGACCACGCTCCTAGGTGATCCACGTTCGTGCTAGGATTGAAGATCTTGCGGATTACCATCGACGTAAGTCAATCGGATCACGCGACAAAAGGTATTCTACTTTTTGTTATGGTATATGTATGTTTAATTAATTAAAGGGTTTAAGGTTCATAAAGGAAAATTTTTTAAAAGTCACTAATTCTAATTTTTAGTATCGCTTCCGCTGCGTGTACTTCTTTGGTATTTTTCCCTACAAAACCCTCACGGGAAAAACCACGGGCTAGTAAGTAAGCCACACTCGAATCTCGAATCCACTAAATGTGTAAACGATTACAACCTAATCCCGGAAGTAATCACACACCTACCTAATCCCGGTATAAGTGAACCTAGTCCAATTTGCTTGCGATCTAAGCAACCTAATCCTGGAAGCTACACACAAGACTTACTTTCTCTATGAAGAGAATACAACCCTAAGTGAATATATGTGAATATCCAAAATGAAACATAGAGCAAGGGAAACCCTATATGCTCATCTAAGATGATTAATATGCAATTATAACAATCCTAGATATTAAAAACTAAATGATATGTTCAATCAAATAGTTTAGCTAATCAAGATTAAGCACAAAACCTAATTAGCTATCAAAATACAACTTCTCAAACATACATCATACTCATCTCAAACTTGTATTCAAAGTATATGAAATAACATACAAGTAATTAATTGAGATTGCTTGTTAAGAGAAACACAAAATATGTAAGATATTAGTGAAAAGCTTACCAAGCAAAGTATGATGAAGAATTCATGCAAGATGACATCTAGAAGATCAAAGATGATGCTAAATGATGATTGATAATCATGAAAAAGTGTTTGAGTAATTAAAAATGAGTTCTTGGAATTTTTCTTCTCTTTGAAAAATATCCTAAGTATAAAATCTGAATATGAACTCTCTTAATTGACCTAAAGACAAAATGGCATATATATAGGGGGCCAAATCAAAGTGTGGTCGTTTAAGTAAGTTTCAAAGAAACGTGCCGATCGGCGGTTTCATTCGGCGGCCAGGCGGCAGAATGTAACCACCGAATGAGTCCCGAGAGAAATAGGGGAACTTCTGCGGTTTCATTCAGCGGCCACCGACCGCCGATCAAACCGCCGAATTGACCTGACAAGAACAGGGGCACAACGGCGGTTTCATTCGGTGGTTTCGTAACCGCCGATCAAACCGCCGAATTGACCCGAGAGATAAAATCAATCAGGTATGAACGGCGGTTTCAATCGGTGGCCAGGCCGCCGATCCAAACCGCCGTTTCACCAATTTTGGTTGAAACTAAGGGAGAAGCCAAGGGCATTCTCCAACGGCGATCTTCGCGCTAAAAACAAGCACACAAGGTGCATGCACGGACGTTTTCGAACAACAACGGGAAATGAATTACTAGAAACATAAACACACAACAACATATAACAAAGAAGTGCAAGTGTGATAAGTGACATGTGAAGAGAATGCACACAAATGTAAGTATGCTAAGTGAGTGTGTGCACTAAATCTCTTCATAGAAAATTAAGCACTAAACATATACCTTTGGAGTGCTTAACACTTACAAGGGCCTTGAGCTTGAACACATTCCTAAGCTACCCTTACATGATCCCCACATATGGTTTGATCACAAAATAAGCCAATTAAAAACTACGGGAATCCTTACACATATAAACCCTAAGTTTTGAAATTTCACATATATGTGCAATTGATATTCAATTAAAGCATATACACTTCACATGCACAAGGTAATAACAACCCATCATTCCTATTTCAAAGTTAATCAAAAATAAATTTATAATCCCAAATTGTGAGAACAAATTCATGTGAGGGCAATAGTTAACAATGACAACTTAAAACAATTTCTTAACAACATGATTTCACAAACGTTTCACCAACATGCATCATAGATAGGCAAAGGATGAGCACACATTCATGACCCATCCATAGATAATGAAGTTCAAGCATATAGGAGGAGTATTATTGAATGAAGAAGATGAAAATCATGATGGATGAAACAAATTAATGCACGGTGTGTATAAAACTATCTAGAGGGGGGGGTGAATAGATTTTACGCTTTTTACCCAATTTTCGTTTTTAGTCAAATTTATGAAAATGCCCCAAACTAGACAATATAATAATCAAGTGTAATATGGTGCGGAAATATAAACGACACTTGATTTTTACGTGGAAACCCTCACGGGAAAAACCACGGGCTGGTAAGTGCGCCACACTCGAACCTCGAATCCACTAATTGTGATAACGTATACAACCTAATCCAGGTTTGACGGCCTAATCCCGGCCAATATCCCGCTACCACTACCCGCAGGCCTGTAAAAGTGGACCTAGTCCAATTTGCTCATGTGACCACCTAATCCCGGTGTCCGACCTAATCCCGGTCTATCACACAAGACTTACAATCTCCTAAGAGATCAAACAACCCTATGTGAATATGCAATGATATCCAAATATTGCAATAAGAGCTAGGGTACTCTAAATGCTTACCTAGGATTATAAGATGACAATATAATCAATCCTAGATATCACATGTAGCTATATGACATGGCATATAACTTTAGCTAAGTAAAGGATAACCAATCCTAGATACAAAGCTATCACAAACAACACTCAATCAATACATCACAAATAATCTCTTTTCTTGTATTTAGCATATGATCTAAAACATACAAGTAATTTAAAAGAGATGGCTTGGTATTTAAAATACTAAAATAAGATGAAATTAATCAAAATCTTACGAAGCAAGTTGTGATGATGCAAACCCATACATGGATGCACTCTATATAGACATAGGAGATGCAATATGAAATTTGATGCAAAAGGGGTTTGATTTGAGTGGTTAAAGGTGAATTCTTGATTTGATTTTCTCTCAAAATCTAACTTTGAAGTTTAGGGTTCTTAAGAGTCAAGAACTTGTTCAGATAATGAGAAAGTGTGATATTTATAGACATCAAGAATAGGGCAAGTGAAAAGACAATTTTGCCCCTGAATCACACTATCGCGGTTGCTCTGTGGCTCGACTGCCGCGGTTGAAAAAACCGCGGCACTGAAACCGCGGCGGGCGTCACAGCACAAAGCTTGATTTTCAAGCGACTCAAAACATGATCAAACGACATCGAAACCTTTCATATAATATATCGTTGGAAAGGTATGGAAGTCTAATTTCTACTCCAATTAACAAAACATGATTTGGATAACTGTAGAAAAAGTTATGGTCATTTGAGTGACCAAAGGTCAGATTCGGATAACAGCTGTGATGCCCTGTTTTAGTGGTCACTTTGGAAATTTCAAAACCAATCCAAACGGTCATGAAATATTACGAATAATATACCGTTGGAAAGATATGGGTGTCTAGTTTGTACAGAAATTTTCAAAACTCATTTTGAAGCTTTGTGTAAAAAGCTATGGTCACACGACCATGCAAAGGTCAGTTTTGAAAACACTTAAAACATTGAAATCCAATCTTTTGAAACTAGACACCTTACTCCAATCAACCCAACCAAACTAAAGCTACCACTTATCCAAGAGAAGAATGAGATCTTCTCAAGTGGTCAACCATCGCGCTAAGACAAGCACACCATCGTGCAAGCGCGGACGTTTCCGATCACACAAATGGAAACGAATTACACCACACTTAAGACTAATCATGAAGTGCAAGTGTGGGTATTGAATGCATCATAATGCCTATCATGTCATGGCATTTCATAGAACAAGATGCAATCAATTAAATGCAAGAAGAGATATTAAATAAATCAATAAAGCACAATGCACACAAAATATAAACACAACATTCAAGAATAAAAGTTATGCATGTTGTGTGTGTGTGCAACTATATCTCTTCAAGACAATGTAAGCACTAGATATATACCTTTGGTGCTTGTCCTTTTGAGGTCTTGGAAAGGGTCTTGATCTTCAACTAATCACCTAGACTACCCTTACAACCAAACCCCAACTTGTGGTTTGACCACGAAATAAGCCAATCAATAAAAGGGAATCCTTACAATCTCCCCCTTTGGCTATTTCGTGACAAAACCACCACTCACAATGATTCCTCACAACATAATAGAAACTACGGGTCAACTATGATTTTCTACATTACAAAGAGATAAGATAAATAATCTTGAAGCCTTCAATCTCAAGTAGAACAATCAATCCCTGAAAGATAAAGTTTCTATACTTTCCAATACAAGAAAAGGTGAGATGAATCAAGTGAGATAAAACAAGCATTTGCATTTAAGAATTCAAGAACAACATCATGCAATGTAAGTATGTGCAAATGCTCCCCCTCAAAGGGTTACTCCCCCTTAATTAGTATTCTCCCCAACGTGCACAAATGCTACAACAATTTGCACCTCCCCTTACCACATCCTACTCCCCCTTTTTGTCATGATATAGGCAAAGGAGTAGTCCCCAACCGGGTCACTCAAGGTAAAGAGAGATAGTAGCATTCTAGTATTTGCATAATCAATATAAGTCACTTTATGCAATCTCAATTAATTGGAGAGAAACAAGGAGATTTATTTAAGGAAAATGTGTGAATCAAATAATTGTTTTGCATACAAGACATGTAGCATTTAAGTCCAAAATACCATGGTATTTGGCAAAGCAAATGACAAAGGTTTTCAATATGAATTCAAACCAATTTCACCAATGTCATGAGAGAAGCAAGGATATAGGTTTTCATTGATTTTAATTTAAGAACAACTATATCCAACTTTATAAGCCAAACATGTCATGAGCGACTTTGCACCCTACTTGATTTTTCCGGATAAGATATCCGTGTGATAGTAGACATGTTCAACCAATAAAGAAAGAGAGACATTTGGATTGTAAAATCCTTGAAAGGATACAAGATCCTTTTTCATTTGAGTCTCATAAGCTTTTTCACACATTTTTTGCAGTTAAGAAATGCAATCATCAAAACATGCTTTTTAAGATTAGCATTTAGCATGTCATTTAACAATCATCATGTCATGGAGATCATTATAGGTCATTCAAATTTTATCCTATGTATATATCTCCTAGTCCAAAAATGCATGTTTGAACATAAATATGACATGGATTGCAATACAAGCATTGATCACACTTATTGAATAGAAAATATATATACATAGTGTAACCAAGCTTACTCAAGCAACAAAAAGAGAGGCATAAGATATTTCAAATTTTTTGCAAGTGACAAGAATGCAAAATAGCTCTCTTTGCTCAAGTTCCCCATATGGGGTCAATTTTCCATACCTCTTCAAAGAAGGGTATGAGGTCCTATGGACCTACCAAGTCCTTTGGACTTAGTTGAACCTATTTGAGACTTGTTAGTCTCGTAGCAAGCGGGTTCATTCTTATTAATCCACTTAGGTGACACTAAGTCAATCCTAGTGGACAAAGGTTCTAGAGTACAAGATGAAAAAGGATTATGCACATGATTTTCTTCCTTTTTATGAAGCATCTTAGCTCTAGCCTTTTTCTTGTCAAACATGCTTTTAGCTCTACACATTTCAATGTAATGCAAGCAATTTGGTCTAATATGACCAATAATACCACAAAAATGACAAGTGGGAAAAAGGTTAGGAATCATACCATTCCCTTGAGCATGGATGGGTGCTTTCCCTTGTCGTTGTGGTTGTCTTGGTTGTTGGATAGGATCTCTCCTCCTTTGTTGATAACCAAGACGAGGTTGCTTGCTTGTCTGAGCTTGCATGTCTGAACTCTTCCCATGTTGTTTTTGAGTTTGAGGGAAGATAAGGTGAGGAGCCCTTTGGGTGTGAGCTTGAGCTTGACCTTTTGGTGCCACAACCACTTGGGCACTTCTTGAACACTCTCCTAGGTCCATCTTCTTCCTAGGGTGTTGAGGAGGAGGGGACATATTGAAGTCCATCATGACCAAGGATGTCTTGCTTGTGGAGGAGGCATCCTTGTCATCAATGTAGCCAAGACCTCTCTTGTCACTTGGCTTTCTTCCTACTCCCAACATGTGGTCAAGCGTCTTGGTGCTTGAAGTCATTTTAGCCATTAAGACCTTAACTTCTTCAAGCTCTCTTTCTAGCTCTTCTTCTCTCCTCTTAGATAAGGCTAAGTCTTCTTTTAGCTTATCTTCATCCGCCATGGATCTTACCACTTCTTCACACAAGTGGTCTACTAGTGTTGAAAGCTCTAGGTTCTCTTCTTTTAATCTTCTAATTTCTTCCTTGTTCCTCATCATTGAGCTCTCAACTTTGACTTTGTAGTCATTAAGATCCATACACTCCACATTTCCATTTGTGGAGTTAGATGACAAATATTCAACACTTGTGTCATCTCCTCTAGTTTCCATTTCACCAATGGAGTCATCTCCTTCATCAAGATCATCAAATTTGTCTCTTGATGAGGAATGAGCCAAATCCCTATGAGTAGCTACGCCAACTACTTCTATATCTAGTTCTTCTTGGGGATTACAAGTAAGAGCAACTATGCCATCTTCTTCAACCTCTACACTCTTGGCTCCAAATTCTGTGTAGATGATGGCAAGTTCTTCATCACTTGAAGGATTTTCGTCATCTTCATATTTATCCCATAAGGTGGCCAACGCCTTCCCTTTTCTTCTATCCTTCAAGTTTCCACACTCCGGGGATAAATGCCCGAATCCTCCACATTCGTAGCACTGAATCCCCTCTCTTAAAGACACTCCTTGGTTTGGCTTGTCATTGAGTCCCATGTCTTCAATAGAGATACCCTCCTTCTTGTCATGCTTCGAAGTCTCCATAGCAATTATCTTCTTCTTCTTAGGAGGTGAGGTGGTCAACTTCTTCTTAGGAGGTGAGGTGGTTAATTTCACAAATCTCCTAAATCTCTCTAGTAAGAGAGACATCTCCTCATCGGAGTTAATTTCTTCTCTCATGAAATCACTCATAGTGTTTGCGTTGAATGAATGCAAAAGAGAAGAATGCAAAATGTATGAAGAAATCAAACAAACATACAAAATGCAAAAACACACCAACAATGAGCAAAGGATCACTTAAGTATATCTAGGAACCCGCTCTGATACCAATTGAAACAAATTAATGCACGGTGTGTATAAAACTATCTAGAGGGGGGGTGAATAGATTTTACGCTTTTTACCCAATTTTCGTTTTTAGTCAAATTTACGAAAATGCCCCAAACTAGACAATATAATAATCAAGTGTAATATGGTGTGGAAATATAAATGACACTTGATTTTTACGTGGAAACCCTCACGGGAAAAACCACGGGCTGGTAAGTGCGCCACACTCGAACCTCGAATCCACTAATTGTGATAACGTATACAACCTAATCCAGGTTTGACGGCCTAATCCCGGCCAATATCCCGCTACCACTACCCGCAGGCCTGTAAAAGTGGACCTAGTCCAATTTGCTCATGTGACCACCTAATCCCGGTGTCCGACCTAATCCCGGTCTATCACACAAGACTTACAATCTCCTAAGAGATCAAACAACCCTATGTGAATATGCAATGATATCCAAATATTGCAATAAGAGCTAGGGTACTCTAAATGCTTACCTAGGATTATAAGATGACAATATAATCAATCCTAGATATCACATGTAGCTATATGACATGGCATATAACTTTAGCTAAGTAAAGGATAACCAATCCTAGATACAAAGCTATCACAAACAACACTCAATCAATACATCACAAATAATCTCTTTTCTTGTATTTAGCATATGATCTAAAACATACAAGTAATTTAAAAGAGATGGTTTGGTATTTAAAATACTAAAATAAGATGAAATTAATCAAAATCTTACGAAGCAAGTTGTGATGATGCAAACCCATACATGGATGCACTCTATATAGACATAGGAGATGCAATATGAAATTTGATGCAAAAGGGGTTTGATTTGAGTGGTTAAAGGTGAATTCTTGATTTGATTTTCTCTCAAAATCTAACTTTGAAGTTTAGGGTTCTTAAGAGTCAAGAACTTGTTCAGATAATGAGAAAGTGTGATATTTATAGACATCAAGAATAGGGCAAGTGAAAAGACAATTTTGCCCCTGAATCACACTATCGCGGTTGCTCTGTGGCTCGACTGCCGCGGTTGAAAAAACCGCGGCACTGAAACCGCGGCGGGCGTCACAGCACAAAGCTTGATTTTCAAGCGGCTCAAAACATGATCAAACGACATCGAACCCTTTCATATAATATATTGTTGGAAAGGTATGGAAGTCTAATTTCTACTCCAATTAACAAAACATGATTTGGATAACTGTAGAAAAAGTTATGGTCATTTGAGTGACCAAAGGTCAGATTCGGATAACAGTTGTGATGCCCTGTTTTAGTGGTCACTTTGGAAATTTCAAAACCAATCCAAACGGTCATGAAATATTACGAATAATATACCGTTGGAAAGATATGGGTGTCTAGTTTGTACAGAAATTTTCAAAACTCATTTTGAAGCTTTGTGTAAAAAGCTATGGTCACACGACCATGCAAAGGTCAGTTTTGAAAACACTTAAAACATTGAAATCCAATCTTTTGAAACTAGACACCTTACTCCAATCAACCCAACCAAACTAAAGCTACCACTTATCCAAGAGAAGAATGAGATCTTCTCAAGTGGTCAACCATCGCGCTAAGACAAGCACACCATCGTGCAAGCGCGGACGTTTCCGATCACACAAATGGAAACGAATTACACCACACTTAAGACTAATCATGAAGTGCAAGTGTGGGTATTGAATGCATCATAATGCCTATCATGTCATGGCATTTCATAGAACAAGATGCAATCAATTAAATGCAAGAAGAGATATTAAATAAATCAATAAAGCACAATGCACACAAAATATAAACACAACATTCAAGAATAAAAGTTATGCATGTTGTGTGTGTGTGCAACTATATCTCTTCAAGACAATGTAAGCACTAGATATATACCTTTGGTGCTTGTCCTTTTGAGGTCTTGGAAAGGGTCTTGATCTTCAACTAATCACCTAGACTACCCTTACAACCAAACCCCAACTTGTGGTTTGACCACGAAATAAGCCAATCAATAAAAGGGAATCCTTACAATGGAATTCATGTATAAACACAAGTAGAGAAGAAAATTCATACCTTAGTTGTCCAAAAATTGAAATGTGGTGCACAAGGAATACCTTAGGGTTGTAGAGAGTGAAAAGAGAAAAATGAGTGTTTTTGCTTTTGGTTTGAATGTGGTGGAGCCCTAGAAAACGACTTTGTTAGGTTTTTGATTTGTCTTGGCATGTATTTCATATCAAAATGTGTTTCCCTTGTAATGTTTCGTGGTCTAAGTTTTGAAGATTCAAGACGTCAAAGAAAGTCTTGGCCACAATTCATACAAGATGCCGACTTCAAGGAGAAATGTGCTTTATCGGTCCACAAAGGAGGAGAAATGTGCTTTATCGGTCCACAAAGGTATATAAGACCTCATTTCTCTAACAAGGCTAGGCACACACACACATGGCATTCTTGTGTGTTCCTTCATGGTTGAATATCATTTATATATCACTTTCACACACTTGGTAATGTATGCTCATGCATTAGCTTTAATTTGATAATCATTGAAATTTGCATATTCTAGGACTATGTCTAGGAAATGCATACGTGTGTGATTTTGTGGTTATTTATTTTCGTATTTTTATCTTTGGTCTTGAACATGTTCTATTATGATTCCTAATTGAGTCTCGGTCATTTAGGTTACTCATTCATTTAGTTTCGAGTCCAAACGATGTAGCTACGCTACTTTTCGTTCTCATTCGTTGAGTTGTGTTCGTCATCATTTTCTGAGATAATTTCTCAACCATTTTTAAAATTTTTGTAATCATAGTCATGCGTGAGGGAGTCATGGTTCGTAATCTAAAAATGGATTCGAAATCAGAGTTCGGATGCCCAAGATACGGCTGAAGAACGTTAGGGAGCGCGCGATAGGCAAGCATGGCCAAAGGCCATGCATAGGCCACCCCGTGTGGAGCCTGTGGGACCCACGGCCAGAACACCCCTCTGGTCCTGTGTGGCCCACGCGCCCCACACGGGGTGCTGACATGGCAGCCTTTGATTGGCTCACGTCTTCCCTCTCTCTCTTCCTTTTAAATACTCTCCATTCCCTCCATTTCATTCTAAGAAGAAAAAAATGAAATCCCGTCAGAATTTCTCTCCAATTTTTCTCATCTTCAAATCATCATAACATTCTCATACGAACTCGAAATTGAGTGATTCAAGTTGGAGATTGTTCATAATCGAGTCCTCTACCTTTTGCCAAGTGATTTGGCAGCTGTTTGATTGACTTTTCTGGTGGTTGCACACTGAAAACCGAACCAGCTCGAGAATCCAAGGTAGTGTTCATATCTTTGAGATTTCTTCTTTTATAACCTTCAATTACCTTGGGGTTTCTTCTTCTATATGTATGTGTATGTATTATGAATGCTATAAAGAAAGATAGCTTTATAATCAATCTTAATCAAAAGTCTAATTAGAGACATATGTGATCTAGTTTCTTAGATTCTAGGTTTTTCACATGCTTGAGAGTTGTATTGTGATTAGATTGATATCTAGGATTATTTGTGAATTGATTGATGTATTTTATAATTAATAATCCTCACATGTGCTTAGATCCTCTTACTGAACAAATCTAGGATTAGCACTTGTGTTTGTGTATTTAGAGACTATTAGGATTTAATTGACTATTCATTATATCCTTACTCTAAATCTTTGGCTAGAATATTCATTGAATATATTTTGTGATTCTACCATTTATATGTATGTTTATGACATCTTGAATATGTGCTTCATGTATATGTTTTTATTCAAGTGTTATTTGTATGAATAGAACTAGGAGCTTTTGTGTTAAGGTGTTTTTCACATGCTCTAGGTTTAATTCATGTTTTGGCATCTAGACTATATTACTTGTGTTCTCACATGTTTAAGTCTAGTTGTTCCATAGAATGTCTTGATCACATGTTCTATGTTGAATTGATTGTCTGCATCATTTGCATTCACATGATCACACTAGGAAGTCCTTATAAAAGGCATGAAGTCTTAACTAGGACAAGGTGTCCGGATAGTCAAGCAAAGAAGTCTTGGTTAGGACGTGAGGTCCGGATAACTAAGCAAGAAGTCATGGCTAGGATCAGGAAGGTCCGGATAGTCATGCATGGGAGGCTCACTAGAGGCATAAGTGCCTTGGATAGGGAGTTGGCTTGTATATTGGTAGGCCTAGGCGTATGGATAGACATAGACTCCAAAAGAGCATGATACATGGGATGTGTATGCACTCTTGAGGAATTTCTAATCTACCATCGATGTTGGTTTTGTATGTTGTCCAATATATGGTGGCTTCACATCATTGAGGGATTTCGTACTTTCCAATAGGGTTGGGTAAACATAGACTCCAATAGGAAGTTGCTCAAGGTTGGTCACTTTTGAGGAATTTCTAATTTACCATCCAATATATATAGTACCCTAATGGTTGTATTTCAACCTGTGGATGTTTCCTCCTTGGAGGTTTTACCATGTTAAAAAATCTCATGTGTCAATTCTTTCTATCTCTCTTTTATATATGTTTATGTGTATGTTTTAATCTTGTGGTACAATATTCACTTGTGATATATTTGGAAGCAAGATTGTGTAAAGTGTGATTTGTAATTAATGTTCATTTTGATCATATTTGTATATACAATTCATTTGTGTAAATATAATTCTCTTATTCTTTGATTCTTTTTTATAGTTGTATTTAGATTGATATTTGTATATACATTGAACATTATTATGAATACATGTATCCTTTGTTTTGGTTTTAATATATTTCCTTCATTAGCAAGTTGTAGTAGTTTTACTTGGTGTACTTACATTGTAATATTCAAAGTACAACTTGTGAAATTTGATCTTAATTGAATATCTTGTATATGAGATACATTGTTTGTTGGTATATGTTTTGTAGACTAAAGGTGGTGAATTGAGCATACATGTGTTAATTGTTTTCTCATAACAATCATGTTTAAGGTTAATTTGTATGCTCACCAAGGTTTTGACATAAGTCACGAAAGAGATTTTAAAACTAGTGTGTCAACCTATTCACCCCCCCTCAAGGTTGTTTAGTATAACCTTGTAGGTATTTTCAATTGGTATCATAGCGGGTCACTTAAAGCAATTAGTGTGATTTGGGATCTACAAGGTTATTTACTATGATAACAACCTTTTAGTCTATTTTTGTTTATAATGGTTGTCCTCCTTTATTGATTGGGAAAATGTTTGTTTTGTTGAAAATGCTCATGATAGACTTTGCTATGTCTAGTGATGAGCAAGCTTGGTTGGATTGTCATGAAAGGTTTCTCTTCTTCGAGTTTTATATTTGATGGAGTAGTTTCTCCAAACCAATATGTTCATGAAGTATGAATGAGGTTTATTTTTGAGAAGTTAAAACTTTTAGACCTTTTTGCCATTTATAGTTGTGTATGTTTTTAAACACCTTGCTCTTAATAAAGATTCAAATATGGCAAAAGAGGCATGGAATAGATTCCAAGCTACTTGTGAAAAAGGTTCTTCTCGTTTTATATTTCATTTGTCTACTAACAATTTTGTTGATAAGCTTGAAAAGCATGTTAGTGACAATAGCAAAGAAGAAGAAGTTTTCCCGGAGGATAATCATGCTAGACATGATCACTAGGCTTTGCAACTCAATGAAGAGGATTGCAAATCAAAGGCCACCAACTTCAACTTGATGGCAAGAGTTCAATCTCTTGAGAAGGAAAGAGATAAAGCTTTGAAGGAAGTTGAAGTGAAGAATGGAGTGATCAAATGTCTAGAAAAGAAAACGGTTGAAGATGCTCTTGTGTTAGATAGTTTAAATGAGTATTTTTGCTAATAATTTGTTTTCTTTCTTGAAGGAAACTATCAAAGACAAGGAAGAGGAGTTGGCAATCATGAAGGCCAAAGAGCTTGGTGATCTTCATTAAGATTCAAGTGACTTAAGCTTTGTAGTTGAGCAAGTTCAGTCTCCTACAACTAAAGGTAAGTCACCAAGGAACAAAAGGATTTCAAAGGCCAATCTTCCAAGGTCAAGTGCAAAATCAAGAAGAGTAAGGAGCCTTCACCATTGGTACACTCTCACCTAAATAGTATCATCTCCATATGTATTCCGGTTTGGCATTTTTGAATTGTTGTAGTGCATACTAAATCTATATGCCATGAGTATATTAGACAATGCAAACTAGGGAATGAGATGCATGTTAGTGAGATGAGAAAATCTTCTATGAATGTTTCTTGCATGATAACACTTTGAATTTTGTGCATGATAACGATAATCATGTAAGGAATATTGTCATGAAGATTTAGGTGAAAATGAGTGTTTCACATGATCATATGCATAGTCTTGATAATATCTTTGTTGATAGCAATAATGTTGTGTATAACATGAGAATATCTTTATAGAGAAGATAGTTTATGTTTATCTTCTAGATATAATATTGCTTTGAGAAATGATCATGATGGTTTATGTGTTTGTGCTCCCTAGACCAAATGGGTCAAGGGTGAGTGCTCTTACCATTAGTGTAAGTTGCACATGTGAGTTGGCTTTAAGATTAGTGTCTAGTTTTGAGTTACTTAGTGAGACTAATTATAGCACGGTGTGTATAAAACTATCTAGAGGGGGGGTGAATAGATTTTAAGCTTATTACCCAATTTTTCGTATTAAGTCAAAATTACAAAATTACCCCTAAATAGATAAAGCAATAAATCAAGTATAAAATGCGGAAATTAAATAACACTTGATTTTTACGTGGAAACCCTCACGGGAAAAACCACGGGCTAGTAAGTAAGCCACACTCGAACCTCGAATCCACTAAATGTGTAAAACGATTACAACCTAATCCCGGAAGTAATCACACACCTACCTAATCCCGGTATGAGTGAACCTAGTCCAATTTGCTTGCGATCTAAGCAACCTAATCCCGGATGCTACACACAAGACTTACTTTCTCTATGAAGAGAATAACAACCCTAAGTGAATATATGAATATCCAAATGCAACATAGAGCAAGGGAAACCCTATATGCTTATCTAAGATGATGAATTTGCAATTAAAGCAATCCTAGATATTACAAACTAAATGACATGTCAATTAGTTTAGCTAATCAAGATTAAGCACAAAACCTAATTAGCTATCACAATACAACTTCTCAAACATACATCACACTAATCTCAAACTTGTATCCAAAATATATATAATAACATACAAGTAATTAATTGAGATTGCTTGTTAAGAAAAACACAAAATATGTAAGATATTAGTGAAAAGCTTACCAAGCAAAGTATGATGAAGAATCCATGCAAGATGACATCTAGAAGATCAAAGATGATGCTAGATGATGATTGATGATCATGAAAAAGTGTTTGAGTAATTAAAAATGAGTTCTTGGAATTTTTCTTCTCTTTGAAAAATATCCTAAGTATGAAATCTGAATATGAACTCTTGTTTTTTTGACCTAAAGTCAAAGTGGCATATATATAGGGGGCCAAATCAAAGTGTGGTCGTTTTGATAAGTTGGCCTCATATTTGCCTTAGGCGCTGTACGTAGGGCGCTTTTGTACAGCGCCTGTACAGCGCCCCTGCTCTGTTCTCACAAGAAAACAGAGGGGCGCTCTACGTAGAACGCCCTGTACAGCGCTTTCTACAGCGCCTGTACAGTGCTCGTACAGCGACCGAATTAAATCGATCAGGTCTGTACAGCGCCCAACGGGGGTTGTTCGTACAGCGCTTTTGTAGAGTGCTTTTAGGAGCGCCCAATGCAAAAATGCAATCCTAAGTCTAAGCATGACAAGGCAATTGGATATGCAAGATGCAATCATACTAACATGCAAGAAGAGATGTTAATGAACATTAAAGCACACAAATAAGACACACAACATACAAGTATTAAACATATGCATGAGTTGTGAGTGTGTGCAACTATCTCTTCAAGACAAGTAAGCACATAGAGATTTACCTTCGGTGCTTATCAAGAATGAGGTCTTCAAAGGGCCTTAGCAATAACACCTACACTTAGGCTACCCTTACAAAGAACCCCAACATGTGGTTTGTCCACGAAATGAGCCAATCAACAATTGGGAACCTTACACTTAGCTAGCTAGCTTTGTTTCTCTATGACTTTGACATGAACTTAGCTATCTCACAAATATTGCTATGATAGTCAAAATTTGTTGATTAACTTTTAAGAAGTTGAATTTTGAAATCTATTTGGTGAAATTTTTTGTTAAGACTTTTTGAGAAAGTCATTTTCATGTATGTGTTTGAGTTGAAGTGTTAAGTCTTTATTCTCTTGGGATGACACACCAACAACTTGTTTGTCATGAGTTCAAATAAGCCAAGAGAGCTCATAAAAAGAGCGAAGGCTTTGCATTTGATGAAAAAGCTTGCTTAGGTATTTCTATATCCTAATGCTTGATTTCTAGCTTTTCATCTTTCGACTCTATGTTTTGCATTACATCATGTAGCATGTCATATTATAGAACTAGTATAGCATTCATATGGTTCTCCTTGACATTTGCTCTCTAAAGATCTTTTAGTGATGTGTTCACAATGATCTTATACATGATGCTTGAAATGCTTGTGTGATTGTTGAGTGGCTTGATAAGCAAAACTTAATTTGAATATCAATGTCTTTGAGAGCTACTCACTTGAGAAGTAATGATCTTAAACAAATAACTTGTATTGTTTCTAGATCAGGCACTTGAGCTTGAAAATTTTATTTTTTGAAAAGTGCACTAATGCTTCTCTTATATATTTTAGTTTTGAGTATATGTGGTTGAAAGTATGTAGATTATGGATGCATCTAGAAGCCTATTTCTTAGTACATGATAGATGACCTATGGTATGTATCTATTTTGCTTCGGCACTATATAGTATTCAACAAGCACCCTCATGGAAAGGGCTACACACCTTGGTTGTGCAGCCGCCCAATGTAGGAAAGGGCTACACCATTGTGATAAGTGAAAGCCGCCATGAGGAGTATATGTTTATGTTAGAAAAATCAAAGAAGTGTTGAAATGAATCATAAAAAAAAAAAATTCTTTGATTCAAGCCTAAAACAAAACAAAAAGGCTTATGGTGTATAGTTGAGAATTGTGAAAAGCTTGGGTTGTCAAATAGAAATGGGTTGACGAGCCACATGCACACACACGCTCATATGTTGATATCTATTCTTTTTAAAAGCAAAAACCCGGATGAATATCGGTGACCTATTTTTGGAAATGCTTTAGATGGATAGGTGTGGATAGAGTTTGCATATTGATATCACAATTACTCCTTTTATATATGTGAGAAGCATTCACACACACACACATATTTTACTTATGTGCTTGATTCATTAGCAATGTGAGAATATTTTTGAGAGATTAATGAAAATCTATGATTCTCTCTTGGACTTTGAAAAGTGATGAAATATTTTCTCCTATTGATTGAATGTGTGATTGTGTGGATCTCGTTGTGAACAATACTCTATCTTGATCTTAGATAGAGCACTTATCAAGGGGGAGCATAGTATGCTAGACTTTGTTCTCTTTTATGATATGTTTACATGCTTCGAGTTGATTCATAATCCCTTGTGAACAAATCTACTTGGTGATAATATGTGAAGCATATGTTTAGGGGGAGCTTAGTTTATTCAACTTTGAAACAAATTATAGCACGGTGTGTATGAAACTATCTAGAGGAGGGGGGGGGGGGGGGGGGTGAATAGATTTTAAACTTATTACCCAATTTTTCGTGTTAAGCCAAATTACAAAATTACCCCTAAATAGATAAAGCAATAAATCAAGTATAAAATGCGGAAATTAAATAACACTTGATTTTTACGTGGAAACCCTCACGGGAAAAACCACGGGCTAGTAAGTAAGCCACACTCGAACCTCGAATCCACTAAATGTGTAAAACGATTACAACCTAATCCCGGAAGTACTCACACACCTACCTAATCCCGGTATGAGTGAACCTAGTCCAATTTGCTTGCGATCTAAGCAACCTAATCCCGGAAGCTACACACAAGACTTACTTTCTCAATGAAGAGAATAACACCCTAAGTGAATATATGAATATCCAAAATGCAACATAGAGCAAGGGAAACCCTATATGCTTATCTAAGATGATTAATATGCAATTAGAACAATCCTAGATATTAAAAACTAAATGACATGTCAAATAGTTTAGCTAATCAAGATTAAGCACAAAACCTAATTAGCTATCACAATACAACTTCTCAAACATACATCACACTAATCTCAAACTTGTATCCAAAATATATATAATAACATACAAGTAATTAATTGAGATTGCTTGTTAAGAAAAACACAAAATATGTAAGATATTAGTGAAAAGCTTACCAAGCAAAGTATGATGAAGAATCCATGCAAGATGACATCTAGAAGATCAAAGATGATGCTAGATGATGATTGATGATCATGAAAAAGTGTTTGAGTAATTAAAAATGAGTTCTTGGAATTTTTCTTCTCTTTGAAAAATATCCTAAGTATGAAATCTGAATATGAACTCTCTTAATTGACCTAAAGTCAAAGTGGCATATATATAGGAGGCCAAAACAAAGTGTGGTCGTTTTGATAAATTTGCCTCAATTTTGCCTTGGGCGCTGTACGTAGGGCGCTTCTGTACAGCGCCCCTACTCTGTTCTCTTGGGAAAACAGAGGGGCGCTGTATGTACAGCGCCCTGTACAGCGCCTGTACAGCGACCGAATTAAATCGATCAGGTCTGTACAGCGCTCGATGGGGGCTATTCGTACAGCGCTTCTGCAGAGCGCTTTTAGGAGCGCCCAATGCAAAAATGCAATCCTAAGTCTAAGCATGACAAGGCAATTGGATATGTAAGATGCAATCAAACTAACATGCAAGAAGAGATGTTAATGAACATTAAAGCACACAAATAAGACACACAACATACAAGGATTAAACATATGCATGAGTTATGAGTGTGTGCAACTATCTCTTCAAGACAAGTAAGCACATAGAAATTTACCTTCGGTGCTTATCAAGACGAGGTCTTCAAAGGGCTTCGAACAAATCTACCAACACCTAGGCTACCCTTACAAAGAACCCCAACATGTGGTTTGTCCACGAAATGAGCCAATCAACAAATGGGAACCTTACAAACTTTGTTTTCTATACGATTTGTTTGCTTAATATCTCGTTCTTTATCTCTTGTATCCTTTGTCTATTCATTGACAAAAAGGGGGAAAAATGTATACTTCACCATGTGTGGAGAAATGTTCCAAATGTGTGAGTATTGTTTCTCTTTGTGCTTAATTGAGACTTTGTCTTAAGGGGGAGAATTCTTGTCTTAAAGGGGAGAAAAGAATTCTTGTCTTAAAGGGGAGAAAAGAATTCTTGCTTAATAAGGTTAAGGAGCTTAGAGAGAGCTTTAAATATAACATTTATTTGAGATAAAGCATTTGTTTGAGATAAGAGAGGTTCTTGTTTGTTTGGCATATTTTTTTTTCAATATGATGAATCTTGAAGATGTTATTTCATATGTCTTGATATGCATAATGATTCGTCATAATGATATATGCCTTTGTATGTTTGATCACAATTAATGCATGAATCTTTTTGTAATAATTGTATGATTGTGTTTGCAATCACCTTCTCCTTGTTTGGGGTTGTATAGTAGTTGAGATTGCAATCAATTTCTTCATTCTTGAGGTTGATAAGAGAGTAATTACAATGAATTCCTCTTTGTGTGGGGCCGATAGTAATTGTGGTTATAATCAATTTAATTGAGTGTAGTTGCAATGAGTTCCTCTTTGTTTTGGGGTCAATAGTAATTGTGGTTGCAATCAATTCAATTGATTATGGTTGCAAAAAATTCCTCCTTGCTTAGAGTGATAGTAATTGTGGTTGTAATCAATTCTATTGCTTGTAGTTGCAAAAAATTCCTCCTTACTTAGAGTGTTAGTAGTTGTTGTTATAATCAAATCTCTTCTTGAATGGGGTCGAGATGATTGTTGTTGATACCAATTCCTTCATATTTGGGGTTGATATGATTGTTTATGCAATTGTTGAATTTGGTAGAAATGACCCATGTTCTTAAGAGTAAAATTTATGCATTTGTGATTCATTTTACCTTGATGAGTTTGTTGTGTTGTCTAGATTTGTATAACCTTTGCTAGGTTAACATGGATAACAACAAGAATCAAGGGAGAAGATATAAGAGCTAAACACAAAGGTGGTTCAACGAGATGTAAAAATCAAGAACTTGGAAGATAGCATTTCTCCAAGCAAAGCATCCACCTCCAAATGTGAGGTCATCAAATCGTTCAACGTTCTTTGGTTGCACAAGTTGCTAGCAAAGCTTTTGTGATCTCAAGGTATCTTTTCTCTTTTCCTTTTGGCTTCATTTTATGTCAAAAAGGGGGAGAAATATGATATTGTTTTAGCATATCTTCTTTGTGTATGTGTTAAGTATTGAACTTCATATGGCATATAATATATTGGTTAAGATATCTTTGTTGGATGCATGTATTTAGGGGAAGCATTCATGATCCATTTGAACTTTAAATGTGTAATTTTCTTGCCAATGAATATATATTGCTATATGTGTTGTCTCTTGGATATTATTGTGCTTTCAAGTTTATTTTAGGTGATATCAAGAGAAGACCAAGATGAAGTTCAAGACTTGTTATTATAATTTGTGTCTAAAATGTGTAACTCATTGTACTCATTGTGACCAAGTTTTCTTTGTAATAGTTTTAGTATTTGTAT
Source organism: Acer saccharum (assembly GCA_030490815.1). Lineage (NCBI taxonomy): Eukaryota > Viridiplantae > Streptophyta > Magnoliopsida > Sapindales > Sapindaceae > Acer > Acer saccharum. The sequence continues at coordinate 6,954,406 of CM059875.1, read as the reverse complement.
AGGGGTTTTGACATGGAGTTTGCCAAAGGGGGAGATTGTTAGGCTTTTGGTTTGTCTTGGCATGTATTCCATATCAAAATGTGTTTCTCTTGTAATGTTTAGTAGTCTAAGTTTTGAAGATTCAAGGCGTCAAAGAAAGTCTTGGCCACAATTCATGTAAGATGCCGACTTCAAGGAGAGATGTGCTTCATCGGTCTACAAAGGTATATAAGACCTCATTTCTCTTACAAGGCTAGGCACACACACACATGGAATTCTTGTGTGTTCCTTCATGGTTGAATATCATTTATATATCACTTTCACACACTTGGTAATGTATGCTCATGCATTAGCTTTAATTTTATAATCATTGAAATTTGCATGTTCTAGGACTATGTCTAGGAAATGCATATGTGTGTGATTTTGTGGTTATTTGTTTCCATATTTTTATCTTTGGTCTTGAACATGTTCTATTATGATTCCTAATTGAGTCCCGGTCATTTCGGTTACTCATTCATTTAGTTTCGAGTCCAAATGATGTAGCTACGCTACTTTTTGTTCTCATTCGTTGAGTTGTGTTTGTCATCATTTTTTGAGATGATTTCTCAACCATTTTTCAAAGTTTTGTAGTCATAGTCGTGTTTGAGGGAGTCACGGTTCGTAATCTGAAAACGGATTAGAAATCGGAGTTCGGATGCCCAAGATACAGTTGAAGAACGTGAGGGAGCGCGCGAGAGGCAAGCATGGCCAAAGGCCATGCATAGGCCACCCCGTGTGGAGCCCGTGGGACCCACGCCCAGAACACCCCTCTGGTCCCGTGTGGCCCACGCACCTCACACGGGGTGCTGATGTTGCAGCCTTTGATTGGCTCACGTCCTCCCTCTCTCTCTTCCTTTTAAATCCTCTCCATTCCCTCCATTTCATTCTAAGAAGAAAAAAACGAAATCCCGTCAGAATTTCTCTCCAATTTTTCTCATCTTCAAATCATCATAACTTTCTCATACGAACTTGAAATTGAGTGATTCAAGTTGGAGATTGTTCATAATCGGGTCCTCTACCTTTTCCAAGTGATTTTGCAGCTGTTTGATCTACTTTTCTGGTGGTTGCACACTGAAAACCGAACCAACTCGAGAATCCAAGGTAGTGTTCATATCTTTGGGATTTCTTCTTTTATAACCTTCAATTACCTTGGGGTTTCTTCTTCTATATGTATGTGTATGTATTATGAATGCTATAGAGAAAGATAGCTTCATAATCAATCTTAATCAAAAGACTAATTAGAGACATATGTGAACTAGTTTCTTAGATTCTAGGTTTTTCACATGCTTGAGAGTTGTATTGTGATTAGATTGATATATAGGATTATTTGTGAATTGATTGATGTATTTTATGATTAATAATCTTCACATGTGCTTAGATCCTCTTATTGAACAAATCTAGGATTAGCACTTGTGTTTGTGTATTTAGAGACTATTAGGATTTAATTGATTATTCATTATATCCTTGCTCTAAATCTTTGGCTAGAATATTCATTGAATATATTTTGTGATTCTAGCATTTATGTGTATGTTTATGACATCTTGAATATGTGCTTCATGTATATGTTTTTATTCAAGTGTTAGTTGTATGAATAGAACTAGGAGCTTTTGTGTTAAAGTGTTTTTCACATGCTCTAGGTTTAATTCATGTTTTGGCATCTAGACTATATTACTTGTGTTCTCACATGTTTAAGTCTAGTTGTTGCATAGAATGTCTTGATCACATGTTCTATATTGAATTGATTGTTTGCATCATTTGTATTCACATGATCACATTAGGAAGTCCTTGTAAAAGGCATGAAGTCTTGACTAGGACAAGGTGTCCGGATAGTCATGCAAAGAAGTCTTGGTTAGGACGTGAAGTCCGGATAACCAAGCAAGAAGTCATGGCTAGGATCGGGAAGGTCCGGATAGTCATGCATGGGAGGCTCCCTAGAGACATGAGTGCCTTGGATAGGGAGTTGGCTTGTATATTGGTAGGCCTAGGCGTATGGATAGACATAGACTCCAAAAGAGCGGGATACATGGGATGTGTATGCACTCTTGAGGAATTTCTAATCTACCATCGATGTTGGTTTTGTATGTTGTCCAATATATGGTGGCTTCGCATCATTGAGGGATTTCGTACTTTCCAATAGGGTTGGGTAAACATAGACTCCAATAGGAAGTTGGTCAAGGTTGGTCACTTTTAAGGAATTTCTAATTTACCATCCAATATATATAGTACCCTAATGGTTGTATTTCAACCCGTAGATGTTTCCTCTTTGAAGGTGTTACCACGTTAAAAAATCTCATGTGTGAATTCTTTCTATCTCTCTTTTATATATGTTTATGTGTATGTTTTAATCTTGTGGTACAATATTCACTTGTGATATATTTGGAAGCAAGATTGTGTAAAGTGTGATTTGTGATTAATGTTCATTTTGATCATATTTGTATATACAATTCATTTGTGTAAATATAATTCTCTTATTCTTTGATTCTTTTGTATAGTTGTATTTAGATTGATATTTGTATATACATTGAACATTATTATGAATACATGTATCCTGTTTTCTGGTTTTAATATATTTCCTTCATTAGCAAGTTGTAGTAGTTTTACTTAGTGTACTTACATTGTAATATTCAAAGTACAACTTGTGGAATTTGATCTTAATTGAATATCTTGTATATGAGATACATTGTTTGTTGGTATATGTTTTGTAGACTAAGGGTGGTGAATTGAGCATACATGTGTTAATTGTTTTCTCATAACAATCATGTTTAAGGTTAATTTGTATGCTCACCAAGGTTTTGACATAAGTCACAAAAGAGTTTTTAAAACTAGTGTGTCAACCTATTCACCCCCCTTCAAGGTTGTTTAGTATAACCTTGTAGGTATTTTCAGACTTGTTTGTATTTATACTTCGTGCCCAGAGTGCGAGTGAAGTGCGGGTTAGTGACCTGCACTGGACCCACATTTTATACCTGATGTGCTCTGTGGTTCAGAGTGCGGGTGAAGTGCGGGTCACTGACCCGCACTGGACCCACACTTGGCCCAGTTTGTTTTCTGCTCATTTATGTCCTGCATAAAAATACCACAATCAACAATTTTTCCATGCCGTTTGAATCAACATTCATCCAAAACCAGAACTAACTATCAAAACTGCAAAAATTTAAAGTTTATTCAAAAACGGGTGTAATTCACTCAAAGTGAGACATGGTCAACCAAAGGAGGTGTGACCGGATTGGGGAGCACACTTATCATGACTACCCACATGGGTGCCAATGGACTACTTTTTGCATCTGTCCCCACTTTCCTTACTTGACCTACCAAGTCTTTCCTAACCCAAATTTGTTTAACCTTGGGTGTGTTCATCCTAGACCTTCTTTGACTTGTTATAAATCTTTTGAAACTAAAGCAGTGGGCCTTAGTGTGCCCTTTTTTAGCACAAAAATAACAAAAGATAGGATGGTTAGAAAAACTCCCTCTTCGGTTTTGGACATTGGGCTCTTCGTATTGCCAAATTTGGAGGGATTTCAACTCTTTTTTTGTCACTTCTAGTTGGATAATAAAGTCGCACTCTTTGACCTTGGCGAGTTTCAATTCTTCCTCCTTCTTGTTCAAACGTGCTTGCAACTCCATTGCGGCATTGGTTGACTTCTCAACCCCCATAAGCATCTTTCTCTCGCATTCTCTTCCTTAAATTCTTCAGTGAGCCTGGCCAAATCTTCTAAATTCTTGGAGACTTCCTTCTCCTTTTTGTCAAGCACCACAACTTGCTCTCCTAATTCTTTGTTCAATGTTAAGAAATTGTGAACCCGTTTTCTCAACATTCTATTCTCGGCCTTTAGCAACTTAACTTCTAGTATGAGCTTTGTGTTCTCTCTCTCTAGCTCACCTATCTCTTCAAAGGTTCTTGTGGCCGAATCATCTTTTTCAAGTTCAATTGCTTCTTGTTCATTCAAGCAATCATGGTTGCCCTTCTTCATATCGAAAATACCCTCAAAGGCTTGCACGAGAGTGAACACTTGGCTTCTCTTCTTTCTTAGCTTCGGCGCTTCCAATACAAGGCAATCATCCACTTGACTCCCCTTAGGGCGATCAACCTTGAAATTTACACTCTTACCTCCATAGCTGAACGAAATGTTCTTAGAAAGGATATCAACCACCATTCCAGCTGTGGCCATAAATGACCTCCCAAAGAGTAACTTTCAATCCCTACCATAGGATCCACCTCCTTTTACATCTAACACAACAAACTCCACCGGGACTATCAAACCGTGCACATTAACGTAGACTTCTTCAACCACTCCAACTGGAGTCTTAGGAGTGTTGTCTGCCATAATCAGAGTAATAGAAGTCGGTTTGATTGACTAGATCTTCAACTGTTCGTACAACACTAATGGCATCATATTAACGCTAGCTCCTATATCAAGCACCACTCCCATTTTTGGTGAAGTTCCAATGGTCACGTCTATCACGAATCTTCAGGGATCCGTCAATTTAATGGGGAAATCTTCTCCCTTTTCCCATTCTTCATTCTTTGTGCCTTTGTCCATATTATCCACCTCCACCTTAGTGGAGTGATCTAGAACTCTCACATGCTTAGGTACAAACTCCGGTCCTACCACTTTCTCATCTTCCTCCTCGACCACTTCTAGTACATTAATATGCTCATCGGTACTAGGTGACTTCCCTTTATTCTACTTAACCACTGCATCCAGAAGTTGAGCCAATTGTGTCTCCATCTTCTTTAGTGATGTGTTAGGATTATGCTCAATAGCAAGAGTGTAATATTGTAATTAACAATCTTTTTCATATTAATAAAGTGATTTCTGGTTTAACAAATCGTATAGCATTTATAGTTTAATATTATAATTGTCAAAGTAAATAATCATAAGGTCTAAAGACTATGAGAAAAGAAGAATTGTTCATACATCTGGATATGTATGTGGTAGACACAATTCTTTAGTTAGTCTTGAATAATGTTCACAACTTAAGTTAAAGGTTGGGCACCTTTATCTTGTTAAATGAGATATGATGAGTCTAAAATCATCGGAGTGTCTTCGAGTAAAAGAATCTAGTGCACTGGGTGCATTGAATTGGATCACAATGAAAAGCTTTATCTAGAACCGTCAATAGATAATAGTCTTTTCATTATCAGGACAATCGGAGAGTCTATCTTAATCCTGAGATAAATGATGGACTTATGGTTGCAAGTGATATCATTTGAGTTATCAATGAGTACGATTATATCGCATAGTCTATCCTCGATAGTTTGGTGATATTCATTTGTTAATCGATAGAGGACTTCATTTATAGATATGGACATCGTGGCTCCATTTAATAAATGAGAGTATAATATCATCATATGGATGTTTTGAGGTAATTGGATATTAAATCTCAATGTTGAGTTTTCGATAGTGTCTATTGAAAACATGGCTTCTGGACAAGTCAAAATATCCAAGTTCAAAACGTGATCATATGAGTAAATATGGTAACTTGGAGAGTTATAGGCTGTCTATGAACTCTTGGCGATTACTGATATTAATCACGAGGATACACTATCTCCAACATGATTGTCTAGGGTATGAATGAGGAACATCTTCATTTTCTATCTTTATTTAAGAGTTCAATTTTAGCTCTTTAGTGGAATGAGTTAAAATTAATGGATCGGACCTAAGTGAATCATTTGTTGATTGTGATTAGGTTGTGTCTATTGAAGCTTAAATTTAGATAGCCCGCCAAGATCCCCAATCCACACGGACTTGCATGGATCACTTGATATATTCTACCGGACCAATTTATGGGTCCATCTAGAATTGCATTTAATATATTAAGAATATAATTTGCACATTATTTATTTAATGGGCTACTCAATTATATTAATATATTAATGGAAGGCATGTGGGCTTGTTTCTTTTAGTAAGAATGGGTCTGGTTCACATGTGGGCATTTTATTTAAAGTCCAATGGATTAAATAAAATAAGGAAATAATATTTGGCCCATTTATTACATGTGGGGCGGCAAGGCTATGTATTTAGTCATAAATATTATTTTATTTTGTTGTTTGATTAAATGAGAATTAATTAATTAATTAATTAATTATTTAATTAAGAAATAAAATCTTTTTCTGATCAGGAAATATGTTTCCTAGAGTTATACTATTGGTAGTAGTATACTAAAAGACTTATTTGGTAAGAAAATAAATAATAAGGTTTATTTATTTAATCAAATAGGAAGTCTTTTAATTTAGTCATAATTTAATACTACACTATAGAGTTGGATTAGGGTTTGGAATTTTAAGCAAATCTACCTAGGGTTAGGATTTAGGTCAAAAGACAAAAATCCTACATGGTAGAGGAAATTGCCGTGATATACATAGAAATATATATGGCAAGAGCAAGATATATTATTCTTGCAAACATAAATGTGTGTGCCGCAAGATATATTAGGTTTGCAAACATATATGTGGGGGTAGCAATATATATTTATATAGGCGTGCAGCATTAGTTCACTTTAAAAGAGGTGTGCAGAATTTATGCAATATATATGTTGAATATATATATATTATTTTGTTGGTTGAATTCGGCTAACCCTACTTGCAAGGCTTGAGAGTTTTTCTTTTGCTTAAAAAATAGAATCCAACTCTAGTGATTAGTGTGTGTTGATTTCGGCCAAGACAAAAAGAGAGAAGAGATTATTCTTTCGATAGTACACTAATTGCTTATACATCAATAGGCTTGTGTGTACAACTTCGAATAAGGTTCACGCGAGTTTCGATCATTAGATTGAGAACTCAAAAGTGACCGGAATAATCTTTGTAGTCTTTTGGTTGATTTTGTGACTAACAATAAGAAAAAGAAAGTTTGTTTGTCCATTCTCAGGTACGCAATTTAAAGAAAAAGGGAGACCACGCTCCTAGGTGATTCACGTTCGTGCTAGGATTGAAGATCTTGCGGATTACCATCGACGTAAGTCAATCGGATCACGTGACAAAAGGTATTCTACTTTTTGTTGCTTTATATGTATGTTTAATTAATTTAAAGGGTTAAGGTTCATCAAAGGAAAAATTTTAAAACTACTAAATCTATTTTTAGTCTCGCTTCCGCTGCGTACTACAGTATTTTTCCCTACATGATGCTCCATGACTATTGGCTCTCTGATCATTGGATTGCATATAAGTTGTCATTCTCTGCTCCAATGCGTGCAAAGTGTTCTTGAGGGCTTTAGATCCTATGCCAACTGTCTTTATCACCGTACTTACTATTTCCTCTAACGATTTGTCTTTTGGTTGGTTAGAGGGTGCTTGAGAGTTGAAGTTGGTTGGGGGGTTGTTACTAGAACTACCCCACTGGTTGTTATTATTGCTAGGACCTCCTGGTTGGTTATACCTATTGTATCCATGAATTTGGTACCCTTGATTGTTATTCGCACCTTGGTAGTTGTTTCCACTTTGGTAGTTGTTCCCACTTGGGTTGTTACTCGCACTGAGGTGGTTGTTGTTTGACCAAGATAAGTTAGGGTGGTTCCTAAACCCTGGATTGTATGTATTCGAATATGGGTCATTCCTTTGCCTCCGGAATTCCCCAAAGGCTTGGGCTTCCTTTTCTTGCCCAATTTGGCCTTCTCCCTCATCTATCTCTCCCATGACTTGACTAACTCCATGGGAAGACCCCGGCTTTCCTGTTATAAGGTCTTTAATAGATTGGAGTTCTTTGTTCATTCGGGACATTTGAATTTGCACTTGGGTGTCCGGTCCCACATATAGCCTTCCACCCTTTCTCACATTGGATGTCCTTTGTTGTGAGTTTTTGGCGATCTTTTCCAAGATAACGTAGGCTTCAGTTGCTCTTTTGTCGGCTATTATACCCCCACATGCGTTATCCACTAGCATCTGCGTAATAGAAGAAAGTCCACTATAAAAAGAATTCACCTTCAACTCTGGATGGTATGTATGCGGCGGCATTTGAGCGAGCAACAAGTTAAACCTTTCCAATGCTTCGTGGAAGGGTTCACCGTCCTCCTCATAGAAAGAGGCAATCTTCAACCATAGATCCTTTGCCTTTTATGATGGGAAAAAATTGTTGAAAAACACCTTGCACACTTCACTCCATGTCACCAATGACCCTGGCCTCAAGTTCATGTACCAAGTCATTACCCCGTCCTTCAAACAGTACTGGAAACATATGAGGTGAAGTTGCTCTCTAGTTAGTACTGCTTGGCGAGCCATCACCGGCAATGTTTCTAATGTGGCACCGTATTGCTTCATGAATTGAAGGCAATCTTCCGTAGGTCTTCCACTGAAAGATGGTAGGAGGCCGATGTGCATGTTCTTTAATTCGTACTACCTCGCCACATCATCAAGTACTATAGCCGCAGGCACATTTCTTATGAAAAGGAAGCGTATACTCGCCCATGGTGAGCCCCAATTGGTCATCCCCATGTACACTACCCTCATGCTCAAAAGCATGTTGCTCTTGTGGGTTTGGATCATGAACCTGTTGCTCATGATGATTATGAGGAATCATTCTTCCATCTTCCCCTCAAACTGATCGACTATTCTTCTCACTTGATGTATATTATCGTTAACTGGTAGAACTACTCTTCTTAGCGATCTTCGTCCGTGCATAAACCTAAAATCCTGAAATTTTGCAAAAAGAATACCGCACGACGTAAAAAGAAAAGAACAAAGTAAAACAAAAATATAACTATAAACCAATACTACTAAAATAAAACTAATCAAAGCTATACATGCTGATCCCCGGTAGCGGCACCTTTTTGACAAAGTCGTTTTGTGTGTATTTAAAAGCACTTGTCAAACACAATTTGTAAACCTAGCAATGCCTATAAGGGTTTTGAAAACGCATATATAGTGGCAAGCAAGGGTCGTCCACAGAGATTGGGATTTAGCTAAAACTAATATAAACTTAAGTGATATTAGTGCAATAAAGATGAATGGTTGATGATGTTGAAATGTGAACTAGCAAATACCTAATACGAAATTAGAAATGTAACTAAAGATGGAAAATGAATGAAATGAAAGATATGTAAGATGGAGACTAGGGAGTTAACGGATTAGAAAGCAAACATTTGGGAAAATGTAATAAACTAGCAAAATATGCACGTTTTGACGATTATAGCCAACCTAGGGTGTATAGGTTGGCTATCTATTGATCGCGCTCCAAATGTTCATATTTAGCGCTCCATATTCCTATCTTTTGTGTTCGTTTCCGAGCACTTTTGTGTATATAATGTGTGTTTTAGCTATGTGCAGGTAAATATCCCACATGGAAGGTGTTTGTACCAAAAATAGGCAAAACAGGGCAATTATGTGTGAAGAAGACCATGGCTGGTTCGTGCTGCTGGAATGAACCTGCGGAGCAGGGGAGCATGAACTCGCCAGGATTCACGCTAGTTCGTGCGGCTAAACATTTCCCGCCGAACGAACCCGTCGAAACTCTAGCTAGTTCATGTGGCTAGACATATCCCGCCGCTTGAACCCGCCAGACCCCTGTCTGAGCCAAAATCATGATATTTTCAAGGACATTCATGTCTTTTCACACCTCATTCCTGCCCAAATTTGCCCAACTATATATACACCTCTTTAGCTTCTCTTTCAAAGGGTGAACTAAGTGACCAACCAACAAAACACTTAGAGCTTGGCTTTACACACCAAAAGAGAGAGAGCAACTCCAAGCCTTCCATGGGGGATTTTCCTCCATGGAAAGCCTTCCATGGAGAGTAGAGATCTAGAGATAGGAGAGGCTTGTGTGTCAAAACCGAGCCATAGGAGTTTCATAGAAAGGAAGAGCTATTGGAGGCTTGTCTTCAAGGGTTATTTCTTCACTTTGCTCATCTCTTGTATTTCTATTGATGTATAACCCATTTGGGAGTATTTGTAACCTACACTTATGCTAATATATGTATGTTTGTTCATATGCTTTGATTTGGTATTGATTTATTCCTTAGTTGTATAGTGATTAAGCTCTTTTTGTGATATTCATATGTATGGATGATTATGTGTTGATATATATGTATGAATGAGATTAGGAGTAGATTAACTAAATGCTTAGGAGTAGTTGCAATCAAATATCTCATTTATGTATGCATGTTAGTAGATGAATCACTATGTATGTGTTTAGAATAATTAGAGAGATTGAGAGTTGAGATTGTGCTTGGATAGCCATTCCTTGCATAATCTTGGCAATTAGCTTTAAGGAATTGAAATAGCTTAGGTGTGCATAATTATGCCACTTTAGCTTTGGTTCATATGTTCTTGTGCTTAATGGGTCTAAACCCTAGACACAATCACTCTTCCGATTGGAAAGTGGTGACATGATTTCGGTAATTCCCTAATCAAGAGAACGAACCCTTTACTGGATTAATTGGATTCACATGTTAAACAATCTACATAGATTTGCATATTGTGTTTGGTAAACCGATTTCCCATATGTGTTATATATCTTGCTTATCTCCAAGCCACCTTTGTTTTCGTAGCTAGGGTGTCTTGCCTCTAGGAGTAGATTAATTAGATAGCCAAGACACCCGGCTACATTTCTGCCTTAGTTAATTAGTTTACATTTCCGCACACACACACACACATTCCTTTTTACATTGCTTTAATAAACACTAGAACTAGATACAGTTAACGAATCCATCTCCCTGTGGAACGAGACCCTTGCTTACATGCTATACTAGTCCTTTGACTCGTGCATTTGTGAGGTGATAAGAATAGAAATATCTTTTCTACCGGGTACAACAACGCCTAGTCATTTATCCCTACTAAGAGGCCAACTAGGGTGTGTAGGAGGCCTCCTAATAAGGATTGGTCCCTCCTAAACAACCAACCTAGGGTGTATAGCGTCGGTTGTTTGGTTAGGACCCTAGCAATGAAGTTCATGTATCTATCTCTGGCTCAACCGATTCTAGTATAACCAATCTAGGGTGTATAGGAGAGGCTTCTAAGCTTCTCACGGGAACCGTCCTAGGATGTATAGAAACGGACACCCATTTGAAGTTAGATGAAGAGCACGGTTATCGAGCCGGGATTACGAGAATCCCATCAATTTATGAGAGCAACAAACAACTATATAGGATGTATATCTAGTTGCCTAAAAAGATAGAATCCAATGGAAGCTTGTAAAGAGAGTATATCTAAAACAAGTAAATCTAATGAAATCCATACATACTCTTCCATAAATCAAATAGAAGATAGACATATAAAAGAAATAAAGCTTATATACAAAATCCCAATCATTCACAAACTAATCCATAGACCCCCTTAGTTGGGTTTAGCTACTCATTAACAATAATAAAATAAGAGAAAAGATGAGGAATAACCCATGAAGATCATTTCCACCTTGAATATCCCTTAGATGTTGAGTAGAAAGCTTATGAAATGAGAAGAAATGGATTCCTAGGTCTAGTTACAACTTTTAGAATTTCTAAGTGTAAAAACTGTACTAAAAACATTACATACACTTTCTGTTTATAGTCCCCAAAAAGAGGTTACAAAATCAGCTTTAAAATAATATTTGACGCGAGGGAGTGTGGGTCAGTGACCCGCACTCACCCACACTTTATCATCTCTTTTAAATTTGGACTCCCGGATTTGGGAAGAAGTGCGGGTGAAGTGTGGTTGGATGACCCGCACTCACCCGCACTTTATCAGTCATCAGCAATCAGGTTCTCTGGTCTGGGCAGTAGTGCGGGTGGAGTGCGGTTGGGACCCACACTCACACACACTTTATCCACTTTCAGCAATCAGGTCCTCTGGTCTAGGCAGTAGTACGGGTGGAGTGCGGTTGGGAACCGCACTGACCCGTACTGTTGTATCCTCTGATGCTTTTCTCTCTCTTTTTGTAATTCTTGGTCTTCTTTTCACCAGAAAGTCCCACAATACGCTATAATCACCCGAAATGGGGAAATGCCTGCAAATACGAACATAGAGCCCATAAGTGACGCTAAAACGCACGAAAATGATACAAAGGTTATGGGTTTAGGGGCCAAAATATACAACATATTTGACGCGATCAGAGGTCAACCGAGGTTGTAAACGGTATCACAATTAGTGGATTTGAGGTTCGTGTGTGGCGCGTATAGCAGCCCGTGGTTTTTTCCTCATTGAAGGTTTCCACGTAAAAATCAAGTGTCATTTATAATTCCGCACTTATTACACTTGATTTATTGCTTTGACTAGTTTGGGGTATTTTCGTAAATTGACTAATCGCAAAAATTGGTAAAAAGGGTTAAAATCTATTCACATAGTTTTATACACACCATGCATTATTAGTTTCAATTGGTATTAGAGCGGGTTCCTAGATATACTTAGGTGATCCTTTGCTCATTTTGGTGTGTTTTGCATTTTGTGTGTTTTGATCATTCATACATTTGCATTCATTTCATTCATTCATAAACACTATGAGTGGAAACGATGGAAATGGTGGTGGCAACGAAGGTGCTTTTAGCACAAGGCCTTTGATCGCGCTCCAAATGTTCACATTTAGCACCCCCTTTACTTGGTTTTTGTAACCGTTTTCCGAGCATTTTATGTATTTAATGTTGTAAATAAATCTTTTCAGGTAACTCAGGCGTTTCAAGGGCATTTTTGTCCAAAGTGATGAAAAGAAGGCAAAGAAGGCAGAAAATAGAAGAACTTTAGGTTGGCGGGTTCTGATCGCGCTCCAAATGTTCACATTTAGCGCTCCCTTTTCCTATCTTTTGTGTTTGTTTCCAAGCACTTTTGTGTATATAATGTGTATTTTAGCTATGTGCAGGTAAATATCCCATATAGAAGGTGTTTGTACCGAAAACGGGCAAAATAAGGCAATTATGTGTGAAGAAGTCCTCGGCTGGTTTGTGCAGTGAGAATGAACCCGCCACCCAGAAAGCATGAACCTGTGGAGCACCATGGCTAGTTTAGACTTTTGGGCTGGCTAGATATGTCCCGCGGAACCGGAACCGAACCCGCTAGGATTCCCGCTAGTTCGTGCGGCTAGACATTTCCCGCCGTCCAAGCTCGCCAAGACTCTGGCTAGTTCGTGCGGCTAGACATATCCTGCCACACAAACCCGCCAGACCCCTGTCCAAGCTGAAATGATGATATTTTCAGGGGTAATTCGGTCTTTTCACACCTCATTCCTGCCCAAAACTTGCCCAACTATATATACATCCCTTTGCTTCTTTTTCTACCGGTTACACCACCAAACCTTGCTCCAAGAAACTCTTTTCTTAGATTGATCATCACAAAAGAGAGAGAGCAACTCCAAGCCTTCCATGGGGCATCTTCCTCCATGGAAAGCCTTCCATAAAGAGTAGAGATGCAGAGATAGGAGGGTTTGTGTGTCAAGCCTAAGGAGTTTCATAGATAGGGAGAGCTTTTGGAGGCTTGTCTTCAAGGGTGATTTCTTTACTTCTCATATCTTTGTAATCTATTGATGTGTAATTTCATGTGGGAATATTTGTAACCAACACTTATGCTATAATATATGTTTGTATTGTTCATTTGATTTGATTCTAGTATTGTTCTATTCTATTGCTATCACTATTAATCTCTTATTGTGATATTCATGTGTATGGAGAGTTGTATATTGATATGTATGTATGAATGAGATTAGGAGTAGATTAACTAATGATGTAGGAGTAGTTGTAATCAAATATCTCATTTATGTATGTATGTTAGTAGAGGACTTAACATGCTATGTTTGGAATGATTAGAGTGATTGAGAGTTGAGTTTGTGCTTGGATTATCATTCCGGGTATGAATTTAGCTATTAGCTCTATAGAATGGGAAAGGCTTATGCATGACTTTGCTATGATAGCCTTGGTTCATTGTTCTTGTGCTTAATGGGTCTAGACCATAGACACAATCACTCTTCCGACTTAGAGAGTGGTGATTTGATTTCGGGGCAATTCCTTAATCAAGATCACGATTTCGGTAATCCCCTAATCAAGAGAACGAACCCTTTACTGAATTAATTGGTATTAACATGTTATACAATCTACATAGATTTGCATATTGTGTTTGGTAAACCGATGTCCCATATGTGTTTCATATCTTGCTTATCTTTAAGCCACCTTTGTTTTCGTAGATAAAGTGTCTTGTCTTTAGGAGTAGATTAACTTAATTAGGAGTAGATTAATTAGATAGCCAAGACACCTGGCTACATTTCTACCTTAGTTAGTTTACATCTCCACACACACACACCGCACCGCAGTCCTTTGACTCATTGCATTTGCGAGGTGATTAGAATAGAAATATCTTTTCTACCGGGTACAACGACGCCCGGTCAGGTTCACTTACCAAATCCAGCGGGAATATTCCCGCTGCATGAAGCCGCGGGAATGCACCTCAAAATATCCGACGAGTTCAGACTCTCTGCCTTGCTGGAATAATCTCGCTGTATGAAGCCGCGAGAATGCATCTTGAACCATTCAGTGAGTTCACACTCCCAGCCTTATGGGAAAGAATTCGCCACACAAACCTGCGACAACTTCTAGCGGGTTCAGACATATGTCTTGGGGAGAACATTCCTGTGGAACAAGTCCACGTAGAAAGGGAAATGTCACTCTGGTGGGTTCATGCCGCGAGAATAAAGCCGCGGCATATACCCGTCAAGGACTCTAACGAGTTGATGACTCGCTTTTTGTGTCGTTACCAAATTGCGAATTATCAAAAGATGTTTATAAATGAATTCTTACGCAATATACTTTAAGTTTTGAAAACTAGTAAAATGGTAAACTTAAGATTCGTTCCACAGGGATTAGGTTAGATTAATCGATTTGCTATCTAATCTAAGTTAGTCTAACTAGTGTGCAATAAGTAAATCATGATTAGTTGGATAGTGTGTGGTTTGAGAAACCACCAAACAATGCATGTAAAGTAAATATACAAAAATGCAAAGAGAATACGAATGGAGATAGGAATCCAATACAACAACCTAGATAAGAAAATGGATAAAACAATTAATAGAAATTATAGGGAAATGATAGAGTAGCTAATGGACTATGAGCAATTCATACATGGCTTCTTTAATGCGCTATCTACACAATCAAGGACCGATCTCATTCGAAAGTGTTGCTTAGACCGTCACTATGAACCCTAAGCAACTTCCCACTGCAATGCCTAACCGATTAAGGAGAGGGGGTCACGACGGGATCGGTTAGTGATGATCAAATGGCCTAGGCAATCGGGGTGATATCCCCACCAACAACCTATCCTATTCACTGTATGCTATAATCAATCAAGTGTGTCAATAACTCAATCAATTTTATCATAAATAAATCCTACAATAGATTGTAATCAACATGTGTGTCAATACTCATTTAATCACATAAGTGCAAGATCTAATTAAAAAGTAAATAAAACTATAATCATGCAAACATAATATTCAATGCTTTAATAAATACTCATGTCCAAAAAGTCTTCTCAAATCATCCCCTAAAATGGGGGTTTAATTACACATAATTACAATCAAGAAAAGGAAGTAAAATGTAGAAAAATCATCCTTGGGTCTCTCTTGTAAGCTTGATCCTTCCTTGAGCTTCCTTACTTGAATCTTGTGCAAATAGTGGGTGTTGTGGATATGTCTAGATAGGTGAAGTCAAATGGAAAGTGACAAAGTGTTAGGATTATGCTTAATAGCAAGAGTGTAATATTGTTTTTGACAATCTTTTCATATTAATAAAGTGATTTCTGATTTAAACAAATCTTATAGCATTTATAGATTGAATAATATAATTGTCAAAAGTAAATAATCATAAGGTCAAAAGACTATGAGAAAAGAAGAATTGTTCATACATCTGGATATGTATGAGGTAGACACAATTCTTTAGTTAGTCTTGAATAATGTTCACAACTTAAGTTAAAGGTTGGGCACCTTTATCTTGTTAAAGTTGTAGAATTCTTTTGCTAGCATTTGAGTGGGATCAAATGAGTTATGATGAGTCTGAAATCATCGAAGGGTCTTCGAGTAAAAGAATCTAGTGCACTGGGTGCATTGAATATGATCACAATGAAATACTTTATCTAGAACCGTCAGTAGATAAAAGTTTTTTCATTATCAGGACAATCGGAGAGTCTATCTTAATCCTGAGATAAATGATGGACTTATGGTTGCAAGTGTTATCATTTGAGTTATCAATGAGTACGATTATATAGCATAGTCTATCCTCGATAGTTTGGTGGTATTTATTTGTTAATCGATAGAGGACTTCATTTATAGATATGGACATCGTGGCTCCATTTATTAAATGAGAGTAGAATATCATCATATGGATGTTTTGAGGTATTGGATATTGAATCTTAACGTTAAGTTTTCGATAGAGTCTATTGAAACATGGCTTCTGGACAAGTCAAAATATCTAAGTTCAAAATGTGGTCATATGAGTAAATATGGTAACTTGGAGAGCTATAGGCGGTCCATGAGCTCTTGGCGATTACTGATATTCTTCACGAGGATACACCATCTCCAATAAGATTGTCTAGGGTACGAATGAGAAATATTTACTTATTCTATCTTTATTTAAGAGTTCAATTTTAGCTCTTTAGTAGAATGAGTTAAAATTAATAGATCGGACCTAAGTGAATCATTTGTTGATTGTGATTAGGTTATGTCTATTGAAGCTTAAATTTAGATAGCCCGCCAAGATCCCCAATCCACACGGACTTGCATGGATCACTTGATATATTCTATCGGACCTAATTATGGGTCCATCTAGAATTGTATTAAGGCATGTGGGCTTGTTTCTTTTAGTAAGAATGGACCTAGTTCACATGTGGGTCTTTTAATTAAAGGTCCAATGGAATTAATAAAATGAAAAATAATATTTGGGCCTATCTTTGTGTATGGGCGGCAAGGCTAAATTATTAGTCTAAAATATTATTTTATTTTATTATTTAATTAAATGAGAATTAATTAATTGATTGATTAATTATTTAATTAAGAATCAAAATCTTTTTCTGACTAGGAAATATGTTTCTTAGTAGTATACTATTGTGGTAGTATAATTAAAATAAAAGACTTTATTTGGTAAGTAGATAAATAAGGGATTTATTTATCTAGTCAAAGAAGGAAGTCTTTTATATAGTCACAAATACACTAAAGAGTTGGATTAGGGTTTGGAATTATAAGGAAATCTACTTAGAGTTAGGATTTCAAAAGGTAAAAATCCTATTTGGTAGAGGAATTCGGTCACCCTAATTATGTAATGCAAGTTGAATTCTAAGATATATATATATTATATATGCAAGTTTAAATTCGGGCAGATATATATAATATATATGCAAGTTGAATTCATATGCAAGGATATAGAGATATATATAAATAATATATTGTGCACTAGATATATATATTATATATTATGCAAGGATATCGGGATATACATATATAATATATTGTGCAAGAGCACGAGAGATATATAATATGTATTGTGCAAGAATATCGCTATATATATAGATCATATATTCGGCAACCCAAAGTTTTTTTTTAACTAGAGATTTATTTTTCTATTGCTTGAAAAATAAAAGCTATCTCTTAAGACTAAGTGTGATTTCGGCCAAGAGAGAAAAGTAGGAAGAATTGTTCTTATTTCGATAGTGCACTAGTAGCTTATACATCAATAGGCTTTGTGCACAATTTCGAATATGGTTCACGCGAGTTTCGATCATTAGATTGAGAATTCAAAAGTGACCGGAACATTCTTCATTGTCTCTTGGAAGTTTTATGACTAACGAAAAAGAAAAGATTTTGTTATCCATCCTCAAGTATACAATTCAAAGAGAATGGAGACCACGCTCCTAGGTGATTCACGTTCATGATTGGATTGGAAGATCTTGCGGATTACCATCGACGCAATGTCAATCGGATCACGCGAAAAAGGAATGATATCTTTAGTATTATATGTTAATTGATTAAAGGGTTAAGGTTCACTTTATGGAAAAATTTTAAAACATACTAAACTCTATTTTAGTCTCGCTTTCGCTGCGTGTGACCGTATTTTTCACTACACAAAGGAAATGGGTGGAGAAGATGGAAAGAGAGGAGTGTTTGTGGTGAGGTAATCTAAGTGTTTATTGGGGAGGAGAATGGTGGGATTAGGAATGGTGGAGAAAGGAGGTTTCTTGATTCACAAGAGATGTCAAGAGTTGTTCAAAAAGGGAAAATGGTGATGAATTTATAGGCTTTTCAAATTAGGTCTTAGGTGGCTAATTACCAAAACACCCCTGACCATGGCAAATTACCATTTAGTCCAAAAGAGGGGATCATTATGTAATTTTCCCACCTAATCAGATTTTCGACATTGGGGCGACATCAATCTAGGCCAAAAACAACTCCCTGTAGCCATGGCTATAATTTTGTCGCGGTTTGGACGTGAGGGCGACAAGGGGCATGAAAAAGAGGAGGTTAGGCGTGGATTGGAGCTTGGATTCCAACGAGTTTGGTGGCCTAAAAAAGGATCGACTGGGTTACCATCCTCCTTGCCTTGATTTGGCACCGGTTTCGGCTGAAGGCGGTGACGGGAAGGCTGTCTTCGGTGCCAGTGCACTTAAGGCTTGGGACACCATGGCTGCGTGCTGAAGGAGTAAGAAGATGAATAACAGTTGGGCCGGGTTGCAACTGGATTTGGGCTGGGTTGCACTCGGCCCATTCTTTTACACTAATGGGGGGCATTTAGAACTGGGTTAGGGTGCGCTCAGCTTGCCTCTTCTTGTCTCATCTGGGGTGCATTTAGACGGAGCATGGGGTGCATACAGCATGGCATGGTCAGCTGTTTGGGCTTGTGCTTTTGGGTTGCTTGTGGGTGCGCTAAGAAGCGGGCTGGGGTGCAATTGGAAGCCCACTATCAGCCACCACCCCAAAACGCACCGCATTAGGTGATGTGGTGAGCCTTGGTTGCTCAGCTTGGTGAATTACGGATAGCCCCCTGTACTTTTCTAAATTTGCGATAAACGCCAAACCTTCTTCATAATTTACACTTTTGCCCATTTTTCTCCAAAATTACTTCAATGCCCCTGAACTCTGTAAATACCTGAAAACACTTAATTTATACAATTAAATCACGGGATAATTCCCGAGAATCAAGCATAAAGAGAAGGAAGTGAGGGCCAAAATCGTACCAATTTTGGTTCGATCACGAGCTACAAGTGGATCGAACTTTGCCCCAAAGCCAATCAAATCAAGCCCTTTTGCCACCTATTGTCCTTGGAAGGCCTTCTCTCACCACTATGCATAGAGAAAGGCAATTAACTTCTCAATTAATGTCCACAACCACCATAGAAATTATAAATAATTTTAATTAAAAAAGTAGAGTAGATATTCTCTTAGAAAAAGAAGATAGTTTTCTTGGCTACTTTCTTGGCAACCAAACACCACTTTGGTACCTTAGTGTAGATTACTTCAAGTTGCCATAGAAGAAGTTGTTGCTTGGATTGCAAAGGGGATCATTTCCACTTCACAAGAGTTATCATTCGGTGATGTTTCCTCCATTTATATTTCTTAGTTGCTTTGATTCCATGTGTAACTAATTCCACTTTGTTAGGGGATTAGATGCAATTCTTGTAATTAACCTTGCTATATAATCAATCATATAAACTTCACCTTCTCAAGTTATGTATGTGCTCTTTAATTCATTTATGAGTGGTGGTTGCAACCACCAATCTATCATTGGATGCACAATAAACTTGATGAACTTGTATGCATTAAAGACCATTTATGCATATGCCTCTTATGCCATCTATGTTGTGGAGATTACTAACTTGTGAATCTTTACTAACACCTTTGAGTTAACCTCCCTTAATCACTCTTTTAATCTTAGATTGTGATTAAAGTTGAGGGTTTCATGCCTTATAATTTCACATGAATAGATGCATGTTAGGGTCTTGTAGTTGAGCTTAATTAATGATTGATTAGCTAATAGGTTGTTACTTGAATGCATCTATTCCCTAGCAATCTTTTAATCTAGAATTTAAACCCAATAGTTGTAATTGTTTTCTTAATCAATTCCAATCTTATCATAGTTAATGTGTTGATCATCTTAGTTAATTGATTTGACATTAGTTAGAGTTAACTTTAGTGTTATAAACTGCTATTCTAATTAAGCGTAAATTGCTAATCCTCCGTGGGAATGATAACCCTTACTTTGTACACTATACTAGTTTCATGACTTGTACGATTGCAAAGGGTGAAACACTCGCGCGTCCCTCTAGTACTGTAACCGAGGTAGAGTAGAGTAATTCGTTGTGGTATTTGTAGAACCGGTATGCTCCAGACGCGTTAGCCTCATTTTCTTACCGGGTTGAATTATGCCTCTTGGAAAGGCAAGATGGAGTCGTATATTTGCCAAATCCATGATAAGGCATGGATGGAGGTTGAAGACGGCTACACATCATCGATGATGACTCCTACGGGTGGAGGAGAGGATGTACTCAAGCCTAAGGTGCAATGGAACGCGCAAGAGTTTGAGGCATCGAAATAGAATAGGAAGGCGATGCATGCCATCCTATGTGCAATGGATGAGAATCAATATAAATTGATTCAATACATTAGGATAGCTAAAGAGGCTTGGGACATCCTAGAGGTTGCACATGAGGGAACCAAAGTGGTTAAGGACTCTAAGCTTCAAGTCCTCCAAACTTAATTTGAGATACTTAGGATGGAGGAGAATGAGTGCTTCAACGATTTCGAGATCAAGTTGATAGACATAGTCAACCAAAGTCATCAACTTGGTGACCTTTATTCGGATAAGAGAATCAAGCAAAAAATTATGAGATCTCTCCCTGAAAGATTTGAGTCTAATGTGACGGCTTTAGAGGAAAATAGCACCTACAAGGATATAAAGCCGAGTGAGGTGTTTGGGAGACTTCTAGCTTATGAGTCTAGGAAGGGTCCTACCTCCACACCTCTTAAAAAGCAAAAGGGAATTGCTTTGAAAGCCTCCAAGGATGAGAATGAGGAAAATGATGACTCGGATGAAGACATGGCCTTGTTGATGAGAAGGTTCAAGAAGTTCGTCAAGTTCGAGAAGAAGGTGTAAGGTTTATAGTTAGTGTTGGCATCAATTCCATATCAAAACATGTTTATCTTGTAATGTTTAGTGGTTAGTATATTGAAGAATTTTGAAGATGAAGGACGTCTCAACCACAATTCATTCAAGAAGCCGGCTTTTAAGAGATTCGTGCATTATTGGTCGACAAAGGTATTAAAGGACCTCTTATGTCTTACAAGGCTAGGCACACACTCACACATATCATTCTTGTGTGTTCCTTCATGATTTAATTTCATTTACATATCACTTTCACACACTTGGCAAAATATGCTCATGCATTCATATTAAGTTGATAAACTTTGTGTTTTGCATTTTCTAGGACTATGTCCGGAAACTAGCATATGTGTGTGTCTTTGTGTTTGTATGTTTCCGTATTTTTGTATTTGGACTTGTATATGTTCTATTATGATTCCTTATTGAGTTCCGATCGTTTCGGTTACTCATTCATGTAGTTTCGAGTCCAAACGAAGTAGCTATGCTACTTTTCGTTATCATTCATTGAGTTGACTTCATCGATGATTTTCGAGATGATTTCTCAACTGTTTTTCAAAGTTGTGTAGTCGTCATCGTGCGTGAGAGAGTCATGGTTTGTAATCCAGAAACGGATTCAAAATCGGAGTTCAGACGCCTAAGATACGGGCTGAAGAACCAAGGGAGTGTGCGAGAGGATAGCCCAGGCCGTGAGGCCACTTGGGCTTGCCGTTGGTGAGGCTGTGGGCCCCACGGCCTAGAGGAACCTCTGCTCCCGTGTGGGCCTCGCGCCCCCCATGGCCAGGGGGTGACGTGGCCTCACTTGATTGGTTGCCTTGGCCCTTCTCTCTCCTCCTATTTCTTCCCTCTCTCTCTCCATTTGAAAAATTAAGAAGAAAAGGTTGTGTTTTCCCGCAAGAAAATTCTCTCCAGTTTTCAGATTTCAAAACACCATATCTTCCTCATCCAGAGTCAGATTTGAGTGATTCAAGTTGGAGAGTGTTCGTATTTGAGTCCTCTATCATCCCCAAGTGGTTTGGTGGCTGTTTGATTGTGATTTCTGGTGGTTCAACACTAATTTCTGAACCAGCTGCAGAATCCGAGGTAATGGACTTAACTTTGGGATTTCTTTCTTTTTGACCTTCCATTTGCTTGGGGTTTCTTCTTCTATATCTATGTTTATGTTTGGTAAAAGCTATTGAGAAAGATAGCTTTATTATCATTCTAATTGAAAGTCAATTTGTGGACTAATGTTGACTAGATTCTATGATTCTAGGTTTTACATATGTTTGTGAGTTGTATTGTGATTAGAATGGCATCTTAGGTTGTTTGGAACTTAATTGAATTAATTTTGTGATAAATGACCTTGAGATTTGATTTGATCCTTTGATTGATAAAATCTAGGATTTGTGTATTTGTTTGTGATTTAGAGAATATAGGTTTTGATTGATGTAAATCTCAAATCCTTGCTCTATATTTTTGACTAGTATATTGATTGATTTTAATCTCATATATCTAGCATTTAATTGTATATTGATAGCATCTTGAATTTGTACTTCATGAACATATTGTGATTCAAGTGTTGTATATGTGAATGAGACTTTGAGTGTATGTGTTAGGTGTTTCACATGCTTAGGTTTCTATTCTCGTATTTTGCATCTAGACTTGATTACTTGTGATATCACATGTTTAGGTCTATTTATGCCATAGAATGTATTGATCACATGTTCTATGTTGTATTGATTGTTTGCATCATTTGCATTCACATGATCACACTAGGAAGTCCTTGTAAAAGGCATGAAGTCTTGGTTAGAGTCGGGGTGACTCGGATAGTCAAGCAAGAAGTCTTGCCTAGAGTCGGGATGACTTGGATAGGTAAGCAATAAGTCATGGCTAGAGTCAGGAGGACTCGGATAGTCATGCATGGGAGGCTTCCTAGAGGCAAGAGTGCCTTGGATAGGGAGTTGGCTATTGTATTGGTAGGCCTAGGCGTATGGTTAGACATAGACTCCGATAGAGCGGGGTACACGGGAGGTGTATGCACTCTTGAGGAATTTCTAATCTACCATCGATGTTGGTTGTGTGTGGTGTCCAATATATGGTGGTTTCGCATCATTGAGGGATTTCGCACTTTCCAATAGGGTTGGGTAGGCTTAGACTTCACTAGGTTAGGTGAGCTAAAGATTGGTCACTTTGTGAATGTTCTATGTTTACTTTCCAATAATATAGTACCCAATGGTTGTAGTTCAACCCATGGATGTTTCCTCCTTGGAGGTTTTACCACGTTAAAAAATCTCTTATGTTAATTCTTCCTATCTCTTTCTCTTATATTTTAATTGTATATTTTATTATCTTGATTCATAATATTCACATGTGATGTATTGTGAAGCAAGACTTTGTATAGTGTGATTAGTGAATTCATTTTATAGATCAATTTTGTATCTTTGATTCTTTTATATATTGTAATTTTTGTATAGTGACATTTTGATCACTCTTGTATCTCTTTGAACACTTATTGAAATACAAGCCTACTTTGTTGTTGTGTTTATTTGTTCTTATACCTCACATAACTTGTTGATATACTTAGACTTTGCTCTTATGATTGTATTATCGTATTGTCTATGTATGTCTTCCTTGGCTTATTGTGTTGTGTGTAAGGCTACCTTGAGGGACAAACGAAAGTTTGTTCAAGGGTTTGAAAAAGGTGTAAAAACCTATTCACCCCCCCTCTAGGTATGCTTTAAGCAATTTAACTTCATTTATATACTTTCAATTGGTATCAGAGCGGGTCGTCGGACGGCACTCGACGAGATCCGGTTTATACTTACGAGTGGATTGCTTAGGTTTTTGCTAGTATGGTTTTCCAAGATGATGTGATGACCGAAGGGGCTTCGAATTCTAGGCCTCCTCTTCTCAAGGGTCACAACTATGGGTTTTGGAAATTGAGGATGAAGGCTTACATCCGATCTATTGATGAGAGAGCTTGAATGACCGTTGAAGAAGGTTACCTTGCTCCTAACAAGATTGAGGATGGAGTGACCGTTTCCAAGCCTAGGAGTGAGTGGTCTACTAATGAGTTTGAGTTAGCAAAATGGCATCATCGGGCGGTGAATGCTATTTTCAGAGGTGTTGATAGTAGGCAATTTTCCTACATTCAAAACTTAGAAACCGCTAAGGAGGCATGAGAGGCTCTCCAAGTCACCAATGAGGGGACTAAAGTGGTGAAGAAGTCTCGTCTTCAATTGCTCACTTCCCAATTTGAGGTTTTGCAAATGGGTGAGGAAGACAAGTTTGTTGACTTCCAAGATAAGCTACTAGACATTGCCAACCAATGCCAAGCACTTGGTACTCCTATCTCCGGTGAGAGGCTAAATTGGAAGATTCTTAGATCACTTCCAAAGAGGTTCAAAGCCAAGGTTACCGCCATTAAAGAGAGCAAAGACGTTGACGTCATGAGCATAGATGAGTTGCTAGGATCTCTTCAAACTTTTGAGGCGTGTATGAAACCAAAGGCTAAGAACAAGGGTTTAGCTCTCAAGGTTGTCAAGGAAGCTAGTAGTAGCGATGATGATGAGGAGATGGCGTTATTGGTTAGGAAGTTTAGGATGTTCATGAGGAAAGGTGCCAAGTCAAGTGGCAAGTACTCAAGGGACAAGGAAGTCAAGAAGTCCTTTACTCCACCTCATGAGAGGAGTGGCCATGCTAAGAGCAATATGAAGGTTCAATGCTTCAAGTGCAAGAAGCTTAGACATTATGCTTCAGATTGTCCTAGTGGTGATTCTAAGAAGGACAAGAAGGGAAAGGCTATGGCGGCTACATGGAGTGAAGATGATGCCTCTAGTGATGAGGAGAGCTCAAGTGATGAGTCTTATAGTGAAGAAGAGCTAGTGAGCAACTTTGTTGCATTCATGGCTTCTCACTCTACTCTAGAGGATGTAAATCAAGATTCGTTGGATAAGGAGATTGATCAAAGTCATCAAGAGTGTTTAAATGATAATCCGACCTACATTGATCTTTTGGCTAAGGTGAAGTTTCTTGAGGAGAAGTTGAAAATAGCCTTAAGTGAGATTGATGAGAATGAGGACTTGATCAAGGTTCAAGTGGATGAGTTTGTTGCTACAACTCGTAGGCTCTTGTGTGAAAAGAATGCTATTGAAAAGAAGTTTTGCGAAGTTGAGGGTATTTTGCTTGAAAAAGAAAGGATCATCTCAAATATGAACTTAGGTAGCTTAATTGTAGCGGTGGTTGAAGAGAAGCTCATAGAAGCATCACTTCCTACTTGTGAAGCTATCATTGAAGAGAAAGCTCCTAAGAAGAGACGTTCCAAGAAGAAGAACAAATTGAAGAATAAGGTACCCCTTGAAACTCCCATTTGTCCTCCACCACCACCGGAAGGTAAAATCTCTCCTTTTGTTCCCATATGTCATTTTTGCAATACCTTAGGCCATATCAAGCCCAAGTGCTATAAATTCATTGAATATTGCAACTTAGAAAATGCATCTAGGAATAGAGCGATTGGACCTAATTCTATGCATGCTAAAGCTTTTGAATATGGAAAGTATGATAATTTGTCAAAGCATGCTAAGAATATCCGGAAGGTGAAGAATGCATATCCTACAAAGTTTGACCATGCATGTGTTGCTAACAATGTTGAGAAGAAGAGTATTAATGATATTATTGTGAATCAAGTTGTGGAAGAACTTTACTCTAGGTTCAACATTGTGGTTAACGAGAATCTTGATGATGTTCGTGTTTGTCCACCCAAGACAAAATTTGTCAAGGGTGAGTGCTCTTACCATTAGTGTAAGTTGCACATGTGAGTTAGCTTTAAGACTAGTGTCGTTGATAAGAAGCTTAGCTTTTTGCTTTGTATCTTTACAACTTGACATGAACTTAGCTATCTCACTTTGTTTGTTTTGATAGTCAAAATTTGTTGATTAACTTTTGAGAAGTTTTTTTTTGGAATCTATATGGTAACATAATTGTTATGGCTTTTAGAGAAAGTCATTTTTTTTGTTTGTTTGAGTTGGATTACATTGCCTTTAGTCTCTTGGAATCGACACACCTATAACTTGTAGTCATGAGGACTCACAAGCCAAGAGGACTCATAAAAAGGGTGAAGGCTTTGTATTTGGTGAAAATAGCTTGCGAAGGTATCTCTATATCATATTGCTTGCTTACTTGATTTTTCATCTATCAACTCATTGTTTGTATCACATTCATGAAGCATGTCATAATTGAGAACTAATGTAGTGTTTATATGGTACTCTTTGACATTTGCTAGTTTAAGATCTTTTGGTGATAAGTGTTCACATTGATCTTATTTCATGAAGTGTGTTGTTATTTGTATGATTGTTGAGTGGCTAATTTTTGAATAATGTGAGCTTCATATTCTTTGATAGCTACTCTCTTGAGAAGTAGAGATCTTAAGTAAGTCTCTTTACTTGCTTCTAGATCATGTGCTTTTAAGCCTTGAAATTGGTTTCAAAAATGCACTTTGCTTCTCTTGTATGTTTTGTTAAGTATGTTGAGCTTGATTGATGTTCGCTTTGGATACACCTTGAAGTCCCAAGGACTAGTACATTTAAAAATGACCAATGGTTGGTATCCATTTGCTTCGGCAACATAGAACTCAACGAGCACCCTCATGGAAAGGGCTACACACCTTGGTTGTGAAGCCACCCAATGTTGGAAAGGGCTACGCCATTGTGATGAGTGAAAGCCGCCATGAGGTGTATATGTTTATGTTAGAAAAATCAAAGAAGTGTTGAATTGAATCATAAAAAAAAAAAAAAAATCTTTGATTCAAGCCTTAATAAAAAAAAATAATATAAAAAAAAATAATAAAAGGCTTTTGGAGTATAGTTGAATAATCAAATGAGCTCGGGTTGACAAATAGAAATGGGTTGACGAGCCACATGCACACACACGCTCACATGTTGAAATCTATTCTCTTTATAAGCAAAATTTCGGATGATAACCGGTTTGACCTTTTTATGGAAAGGCCTAAGATGAATAGATGTTGAGATTGCATGCATGCTTGATTATCAAACTACTTCTTTTCATATACTTGAAGCAAAATCTTCACACACTCACTTTTGCTTAATTAGTATTTGTGATACTTTAGCAATTTTTGATGACATATGAGAGTAATTGAAAATCTTGATGTAACTCTCTTAGATATGTGAAGCTTATTTGCAAATCTAATAAAAATTGCTTGTGATGTGATTGTGTGGTGATTTTTGTGAACATTTGTCTATCTTGATTTTAGATGAGGCACTTGTCAAAGGGGGAGCATAATATGCTAAATTCTTGTTCTCTTTTATGACATGTTCACATGTTCTTCAAGGTTGTTAATTGTTGGCATTATTCTTATTTTTGATAAATCATGAAGATGCTATGATAAATTCTTACTTGCATGGTGATTTATTAAATATAGTGTTTTTGCCTTTGTATATGTTTATTGGTTTCTTATTTGTTTCTTTTTTCCTCTCACTTTGTTTTTAGTTTGTTTTGTGTTGCAAGATTATGGGTAAAGCAAAGAAGGTTGGTGGAAACACTTCTTCATCTCCCATTGCCAAGTCCAAACCTACCATGTCTTCCAAAATTTCCAAAGGTAACAAAGTTGATGAATTGGGAATTTTTGGGTGCAAAAAGATAATTCAAGAAAGGGGTATTGACTTGGACTCTTGTGTTGGATCATATGTTTATGATGTGCTTAAGAGTAGGAATTGGATTTCATGGGTCAACATGTTAGGAATATCTAATGAGACCATTGTTAGAGAATTTTATAATGCTTACAAATCCGGTTCTACTGTGACTAGTGCTACTCTTAGCATAAGGAAAGTTGTCTTTAGAGTTTGCCCTAGGAAGGTTAATGAGTTTCTTAACTTGTTCGATGACATTGAATCGGAATTCCTTAATGTTGATGTCTTGGAAAACCTTGATTTAATGGGTAAGACTCTATGTGATGATGATGATTTTGTGTGGGGGAAACGTGCTTTTATTAGGCAAGGTGAGCTAACAAAAATTAGTGCTTTTTGGCATTTATTTGTATGCTCCAATCTTGTTGTTTCTACTAATGCTTCGGAGCTTAATAGAGACAAGATTAAGATTGTGTATGCCTTGGTTACTAACCAACCTATAAACCTTGGTGAATTGCTTGTGGAGCAAATTCAAAGGGCGGCTTGTACTAGTCGTTTGGACAAGAAATTAGCTTTTCCGGGGTTTATAACTCAATTGTGCTTAGCTAAAGGTGTGAGGAATCTTGATGGTGATGTTATGCTTCCTCCCTTAGAGAAGTTGAGTGAGAAACGTATGGCAACCATGTCATACAAGGACAAGGGAAAGTCTAATGATGTACTTAGGCTTTTTGGTGATTCTCTTGATTCTAACCATGTCCCTAACTCACCCGCTCTTCCTAGTTGGGCTTTAAAATTGAGGAAAGAGGTTGAAGAATCTCATAGGTTGATTGAGGCGTCACAAAGGAAGATTGAAGACCTTAGTGCAAAGCTTGTTGCTCAAGATGAGAGGATCAAAGAGTTGGAAGGAAAATCAACTCCAACAAGGCAATATGTGAGATCCGCACACCGTTCTTCTTTCCTTGGTGGCACAAGTGGCTAGAGAGCTTCATGAGGTATAATTTCTTACTCTTTCCCTTTGGCTTCATATCATGTCAAAAAGGGGGAGAAATATGAGAAACACATGGGAGATATCTAGCTTACTTAGTCTTATGTTAGTTGTTTTATATTTTTGTATATTT
This sequence comes from Acer saccharum, assembly GCA_030490815.1. NCBI lineage: Eukaryota > Viridiplantae > Streptophyta > Magnoliopsida > Sapindales > Sapindaceae > Acer > Acer saccharum. The sequence continues at coordinate 6,925,626 of CM059875.1, read as the reverse complement.
GGTATCTAGCTTGAACTATATGGCATGTAATATTTTTGTTGAATCTTGGCTTAGAATATATTGATGGATAGTATGTATTAAGGGGGAGCATACTTGATCCATTTGAACTTATATGTTATCATTTTCTTGCCTAAGATTGGATATTGCCATACTTGTTGTCTCTTGGATATTCTTGTGCTTTCAAGTTCTTTTTAGGTGATATCAAGAGAAGACCAAGATGAAGTTCAAGACTTGATTTATAATTTGTGTCTATATGTGTAACTCATTGTACTCATTGTGACCAAATTTTTCTTTGTAATTGTTTTAGTGTTTGTTTAGGGGTTTTGTCATGGAATTTGCCAAAGGGGGAGATTGTTAGGTTGATAATTAGTGTTGGCATTAATTCCATATCAAAACGTGTTTTACTTGTAATGTTTAGTGGTTAGTAAATGAAGGATTTCGAAGACGAAGGACGTCTCAACCATTATTCGTTCAAGTTGCCGGCTTTTAAGAGTTTCGGGCATTATCGGTCTACAAAGGTATTCTAAGTCCTCTTATCTCTTACAAGGCTAGGCACACACTCACACATATCATTCTTGTGTGTCCCTTCATGATTTTATTTCATTTACATTTCACTTTCACACACTTAGCAAAATATGCTCATGCATTCACATTTAGTTAATAAACTTTGTGTTTTGCATTTTCTAGGACTATGTCCGGAAACTAGCATATGTGTGTGTATTTGTGTTTGTATATTTCCGTATTTTATGTTTAGGACTTGAACATGTTCTTATTCAATGCCTTATTGAGTTCCGGTCGTTTCGGTTACTCATTCATAAGGTTTCGAGTCCAAACGTGTTGACTATGCCACTTTACGTTCTCTTACGTTGTGTTGACTTCATCGATGATTTCCGAGATGATTTCTCAACCGTTTTTCAAAGTTGTATAGTCGTTTTCGTGCGTGAGAGAGTCACGGTTCGTAATCCAAAAACGGATTTGAATTCAGAGTTCGGACGCCCGAGATACGGGCCGACGAACCGAGGGAGCGCGCGAGAGGACAGCCCAGGCCGTGGGCCACAAGGGCTGGCCGTGGTTGAGGCCGTGGGCCCCACGGCCTGGAGCACCCTCTGCTCCCGTGTGGGCCACGCGCCCCCCACTGGCCAGGGGGTGACGTGGCACCACATGATTGGCCGGTTCCCTCCTTCTCTCTCCTCCTATTTCTTCCCTCTCTCTCTCCATTTGAATTTTCAAGAAGAAAAATTTCAGTTTTCCCGTCAGCCCTCTCCTCTGAAATTTCTGATTTTCGAAACACCATATCTTCCTCATCCGGAGTCGGATTTGAGTGATTCAAGTTGGAGAGTGTTCGTATTTGAGTCCTCTAACATCTCCAAGTGGTTTGGTAGCTGTTTGATCGTGATTTCCAGTGGTTGATCACTGAATTCCGGACCAGCTTCAAAATCCGAGGTAATGGTCTCATCTTAGGGATTTCTTGTTATTTGACCTTCCAAATGCTTGGGGTTTCTTCTTCTATATCTATGTTATTGTTTTATGAAAGCTATTTGAAAAGGTAGCTTGATTATCATTCTAATTGAAACTCAATTTGTGGACTTATGTTGACTAGATTTTATGATTCTAGGTTTTACATTTGTTTGTGAGTTGTATTGTGATTAGAATGGCATCTTAGGTTGTTTGATACTTAATTGAATTAATTTTGTGTTAAAATGACTTTGAGATTTGATTTGGTCCTTTGATTGAAGAAATCAAGGATTTGTGTATTTGTTTGTGATTTAGAGAATATAGGTTTTGATTGATGTAAATCTCAAAACCTTGCTCTATATTTTTGTCTAGTATATTGATTGATTTTAATCTCATATATCTAGCATTTAATTGTATATTGATAGCATCTTGAATCTTGTACTTCATGAACATATTATGATTCAAGTGTTGTGTATGTGAATGAGACTTTGAGTGTATGTGTTAGGTGTTTCACATGCTTAGGTTTCTATTCTCTTATTATTGCATTTAGACTTGATTACTTGTGATTTCACATGTTTAGGTCTACTTGTGCCATAGGATGTATTGATCACTTGTTCTATGTTGATTTGATTGTTTGCATCATTTGCATTCACATGATCACACTAGGAAGTCCTTGTAAAAGGCAAGAAGTCTTGGCTAGAGTCGGGGTGACTTGGATAGCCAAGCAAGAAGACTTGCCTAGAGTCGGGATGACTCGGATAGGTAAGCAAGGAGTCATGGCTAGAGTCGGGAGGACTCGGATAGTCATGCATGGGAGGCTCCCTAGAGGCAAGAGTGCCTTGGATAGGGAGTTGGCTATTGTATTGGTAGGCCTAGGCGTATGGTTAGACATAGAGTCCGATAGAGTGGGGTACACGGGAGGTGTATGCACTCTTGAGGAATTTCTAATCTACCATCGATGTTGGTTGAGTGTGTTGTCCAATATATGGTGGTTCCGCATCATTGAGGGATTTCATACTTTCCAATAGGGTTGGGTAGGCTTAGACTTCACTAGGTTGGGTGAGCTAAAGATTGGTCACTTTGTGAATGTTCTATGTTTACTTTCCAATAATATAGTACCCAATGGTTGTAGTTCAACCCGTGGATGTTTCCTCCTTGGAGGTTTTACCACGTTAAAAAATCCCTTGTGTTAATTCTTTCTATCTCTTCTCTTATATTTTAATTGTATATTTTATTGTCTTGATTCATAATATTCACTTGTGATGTATTGTGAACCAAGTCTTTGTATAGTGTGATTAGTGTATTCATTCTATAGATCAATTTGTATCTTTGATTCTTTTGTATATTGTAATATTTGTTTAGTGACATTTTGTTCACTCTTGTAACACATTGAACATCTTATGAAATACAAGCTTATTTTGTTGTTATGTTTATTTGCTATTTTACCTCACATGACTTGTTGATATACTTAGACATTTCTCTTATGATTGTAACATCGTATTGTCTATGTATGTCTTCCTTGGTTTATTGTGTTGTGTGTAAGGCTACCTTGAGGGACAAACGAATGTTTGTTCAAGGGTTTGAAAAAAGGTGCAAAAACCTATTCACCCCCCCATCTAGGTATGCTTTAAGCAATTTAACTTCGTTTGTGTACATTCAATATATTTAATCCTTGTATGTTGTGTGTCTTATTTGTGTGCCTTAATGCTCATTAACATCTCTTCTTGCATGTTAGTTTGATTGCATCTTGCATATCCAATTGCCTTGTCATGCTTAGACTTAGGATTGCATTTTTGCACTAGGCGCTCCCAAAAGCGCTCTACAAAAGCGCTCTACAAAAGCGCTCTACGAACAGCCCCCGTTGGGCACTGTACAGACCTGATCGATTTAATTCGAGCGCTGAGCGACCCCTCTGATGGCGCTCTACAAAGCGCTCTACGTAGAGCGCCCATGGAAAAATTGTGGTGTCACTTATCAAAACGACCACACTTCATCTTGACACCCTATATATATGCCACTTTGACTTTAGGTCAATTACAAGAGTTCATATTCAGATTTCATACTTAGGATATTTTTCAAAGAGAAGAAAAATTCCAAAGAACTCATTTTTAATCACTCAAACACTTGTTCCAGGATCATCAATCATCATCTAGCATCATCTTAGATCATCTAGATGTCATCTTGCATGGATTCTTCATCATACTTTGCTTGGTAAGCTTTTCACTAATATCTTACATATTTTGTGTTTCTCTTATCTAGCAATCTCAATTTAATTACTTGTATGTGACTTTATATTCTTTGAATACAAGATTGAGATTAGTATGATGTATGTTTGAGAAGTTGTATTGTGCTAGCATATTAGGTTTTGTGCTTGATATTGATTAGCTTAACTAATTGACATGTCATTTAGTTTTGATATCTAGGATTGCTCTTAATTGCATATTAATCATCTTAGATAAGCATATAGGGTTTCCCTTGCTCTATGTTACATTTTGGATATTCACATATATTCACTTAGGGTTGTTTTCTCTTCTAGAGAAAGTAAGTCTTGTGTGTAGCAACCGGGATTAGGTTGCTTAGATCGCAAGCAAAATTGGACTAGGTTCACTCATACCGGGATTAGGTAGGTGTGTGATTACTTCCAGGATTAGGTTGTAATCGTTTGCACATTTAGTGGATTCGAGGTTCGAGTGTGGCTTACTTACATAGCCCGTGGTTTTTCCCATGAGGCTTTCCACGTAAAAATCAAGTGTTAATTTAATTTCCGCACCATATTACACTTGCTTGTTTATATTATCTTGAGGGCATTTTCATAATTTTGACTAACACGAAAAATTGGGTAAAAAGCGTAAAATCTATTCACCCCCCTTCTAGATAGTTTTATACACACCGTGCTATAATTAGTTTCAGGGTCAATCATAGAACACATCACTCCACAAGACATATCCCAATAGATCTACTAAGAGTTTTAAATCGAGTAGCATCTAAGGGTTTAGTAAATAGGTCCGCAAGTTGATCATTTGTACCTACATGTTCAAGTACTAAGCATTTATTTTCAACAAGCTCTCTAATGAAGTGATGGCGGATGTCAATATGCTTAGTTCTAGAATGTTGAACCGGATTCTTGGAAATATTAATAGCACTCATGTTATCACAAAAGAGAGTGAGAGTAACTTGGTTGAATCCGTAGTCTACTAGCATTTGCTTCATCCATATAAGTTGAGTGCATCCACTCCCCGCGGCTATGTACTCGGCCTCGGCCGTGGACAAGGAAATCGAGTTTTACTTCTTGCAAAACCAAGACACCAAGTTGTTGCCTAGAAAGAAGCAACCGCCCGATGTGCTCTTCCTATCATCACAATTTCCTGCCCAATCTGCATCACTATATCCTACAAGACTAGGATTAGTGTCAAATGAGTACCAAATCCCATAATTAGAAGTCCCATTCACAAATCGAATGACTCTCTTAACCGAAGAGAGATGGGACTACTTGGGATCGGATTGGTACCTAGCACAAACTCCTACACTAAATGATATATCGGGCGTACTTACGGTCAAATAGAGCAAGCTCCCTATCATGCCACGATACAAGGTTTGGTCCACACTTTTACCGCTAGCATCCTTGCTTAGCTTCAAAGTGGTGCTCATAGGAGTATCACAATGTTTGGCTTTTTTAAGACCAAACTTCTTCACTAGGTTTTTGGCATATTTGGCTTGGGATATGAAAATCCCATCATCTAGTTGCCTAATTTGAAAACCTATGAAGTAATTAAGCTCACCAACAAGACTCATCTCAAATTCATGAGACATAACATCAACAAATTGTTGGACCTTGGTGTTGTTGGTGGAGCCAAACACTATATCATCAACATATATTTGAGCTATGAAAAGCTCATCATTGTCTCTCTTGATGAATAGTGTCTTATCAACACTACCTCTTGTGTAGTTATTGTCAACAAGAAATTGAGTAAGGCGCTCATACCAAGCCCTCGGTGCTTGTTTCAACCCATAAAGTTCCTTCTTGAGGCGATAAACATGGTTGGGGTGGTGTGCATCCACAAACCCCTTAGGTTGTTCAACAAACACTTCCTCTTGCAAGAAGCCATTGAGGAAGGCACTCTTGACGTCCATTTGGTGCAATTTGAACTTGTGCACACAAGAGATGGACAAGAGAAGCCTAATAGACTCTAAGCGGGCAACGGGAGCAAAAGTCTCCTCAAAGTCGATACCCTCAATTTGACAGTACCCTTGTGCTACAAGTCTAGCCTTGTTCCGCACTATGTTGCCATACTCATCGGATTTGTTCCTAAATATCCATCTAGTGCCTATGACATTAGTGGTCTTAGGCCTAGGAACTAGAGTCCAAACCTCATTCCTTTCGAATTGGTTTAGCTCTTCTTGCATGGCAAGAACCCAAAATTCATCATTTAAGGCTTCTTCAACCTTTTTGGGTTCAATTTGAGAGGTGTAGCATGTATAGCTAATAAGATTAGCAAGTTGACGTCTAGTCCTAACACCTCATTAACCTCTCCAATGATATCTTCTTTATTATGGAGTTTCCTAACCCATGGAGCGGGTTCTTTAGAGTCCAAGAGAAGAACTCTATCAATAGGTTGAGTGTCATCATTGTTGACATTAGATGTCCCAACATTAGGAGACACCACAACCTCCTCCAAAGGAGAAACATCACTAAAAATAACCTCCTCCTCATGATTATTAGACTTGAGCCTAGTATCGTCAAATACGACATTGGATGATTCCATAACACTTAGAGTCTTTAAATTGAAAACTCTATAGGCTCTACTATTTAAGGCATAGCCAATAAAAATACCCTCATCACTCTTAGCATCGAATTTGCCAAGTTGATCACGGTCATTCAAAATGTAGCATTTGCTTCCAAAAGTGTGGAAGTAGCTAACATTTGGCCTCTTGCCTTTCCATAACTCATAGGAGGTGTTTCTAGTACTGGGCCTTAGGAACACTCTATTTCCTATATAGCAAGCCGTATTGATGGCTTCGGCCCATAGGTTCCTAGGGACATTGTTGCTAAGCAACATCACACGGGCCATCTCTTGAAGGACTCTATTTTTCCTCTCAACAACTCCATTTTGTTGAGGTGTCCTAGGAGCCGAAAACTCATGGGAGATGCCTAAACCATTACAAAAGGTTTCAAAGGTAGCATTCTCAAATTCCCTCCCATGGTCACTTCTAATCCGTTTTATGCTTTTAATATTTGAGTTCATTTCATTTTGTATTTTATTACAAAGCATTTTAAACTTATCAAAAGTTTCGGATTTTTCTCTAAGAAAATATGTCCATGTGAACCTAGAGAAATCATCAACACAAACAAAAATGTATCTCTTTCCACCCAAAATTTCGGTTTGCATGGGACCCATGAGGTCCATGTGGAGAAGCTCAAGTGGCTCCTTGGTAGTGAGATACTTACCCTTTTTGTGCATGCTTTTAGTTTGCTTTCCTTGTTGGCAAGGTCCACAAATACCATTGGCTTTCTTCCCAAGCTTAGGGAGGCCACACACACAATTGAACTTTCCAAGGGTGCGTAGATCCCTAAAGTTCATATGGCCAAGTCTTTCATGCCACAACTCAATTTGCTCATCCATGGACACATGATTAGATACAATACTAGCTTCAAGGCAATAACAATTGTCACTAGATCTCATGCCCTTTAACAAGGTGTGTCCATCGGGTTTTAGGATAGAGCAATAATCTTTAGAAAACAAGACGGAATATCCTTCATCACTAAGATGTGAAATGCTTATTAAATTGGCTTTCAAGCCATCAACAAATAAAGCATTGGATAAGGAGGGTAATCTGGGAACGGAAATGGTTCCTTTCCCTACAACATTTCTTTTGGATCCATCACCAAAAGTGACATTTCCACCTTCCTCCATAACAAGAGTCTCGAAGAAACTCTTGTTTCCCGTCATGTGCCTAGAGCACCCACTATCCAAATACCAAAAATTAGAAGAATTTGCCTTCAAGGCTATTTGTGCAACATGGCAAACATTTTTATTCTTTTTAATCCACTTAGCAACAATTTTAGCTTTCTTAGTGGTCTTTGGTACATGTGCTCTACTATTCCTAGGATCATGCAAATCAATATTATCATTCCTAGAAACATGCATCTTGGCTCTATTCTTTCTCTTTTCAATCATGCTTTGTTTTCTACACAATTTAATATATTGAAAGCAATTTGGTCTAATGTGACCATCACAACCACAAAAGTGACAAATAGGGATGAAAAAAGGAATCATACCTTGTCTTTGTGCACGTATGGGAGCTCGTCCATGTCTTTGTGGATAAGTGGGTTCAATCCATCTTCGTTGTTGAATCGGTCTAGGTTGCTTCCAAGATTGAGGTTGCATGATTGGTCTCTTTCCTTTGTGAGCCAATTTTGGAGGAATGTTGGCTTGAGGGACCCTAGGGGGTTGAGCTTGAGATTGCCTTCTTAGCCCCATTTTCACTTGTGCATTAGAACATTGTCCTACTTCTAACTTCTTCCTAGGAATTTGCACAATTGAAGTTTCTTCGTTCTTCAAGCTCTTGACAAACACGGTCTTGTTAGAGGTTGAGATTTTCTTGCCATCTTCATACCCAAGACCTCTCTTGTCACTTGGACTCTTTCCAACACCAAGTAAATGATCAAGCTTCTTGGTGCTAGAATCTTTCCTAGCCAAGGACCCTTTAACTTCTACAAGTTCCCTCTTCAAGCCTTCTTCACTTCTCTTGGATAAGTCTAACTCCTCAATTAACTTATCCTCTCTCCTCTTCAATCTTTCCACTTGTTCACTCAAGTGGTCATTGTGAGCCGAAAGTTCAAGGTTCTCTTCTCTCAACCTCTCAATCTTTCTAGTGCTTTTAATTGCTAAATCATTGAACTCTGCATGATATTTAGCAAGCACCTTTTGCTCCATAAATTTCTTTATGGAAATAGAAGAGGAGTCACTTTCTTCTTCACTAGAGTCAATTTCCTCTTGACTCAAATCCTCTTTTTCACTGGCACTTTTGCTCTTGTGAGATGAGGCAAAAGCTAGGAAGTTAGCCATGAGCTCTTCTTCACTTGAAGACTCATCTTCCTTATTGGAGTCATCACTACTCCCACTCCAAGTGGCGGCCATCACTTTGCCCTTCTTCTTTTCATTGTGATTAGCACATTCGGGGGCAAAATGACCAATCCCACCACATTCAAAGCATCGGACCCCTTTCCTTTCGGTCCTCTCTTGTCTAGGCTCAAACTTCTTGAAGGAACCTTTTTTCTTCAAGTCTTGTCCTCTTAACCCAAATCCCTTCTTCTTCTTGAACCCCATAACCTTATTAAACCTTTTCACAAATAAGGCAAGGTCTTCATCCGATTCATGCTTTGGCTCCTTTGCATCCTTAGATGCTTTCAAAGCTATTCCTTTAGACTTCTTAGGAGGAGTAGTGGTGCTAGGAGCCTTCCTAGACTCATATACAAGGAGACGTCCAATCACCTCACTTGGCTTCATATCCATGTAGCCACTATTTTCTTTTATGGCTGTCACCTTTGATTCAAACCTATCGGGGAGAGATCTCATAATTTTTTGCTTGACTCTCCTATCCGAATACGGGTCTCCGAGTTGATGGCTTTGATTTACTATGTCCATCAATTTGATTTCGAAGTCATTGAAGCATTCATCCTCTCCCATCCTAAGTAGCTCAAATTGAGTTTGGAGGACTTGAAGCTTGGACTCCTTCACCACCTCGGTTCCTTCATGTGCAACTTGAAGGATGTCCCATGCCACTTTTGCAATCTGAGTGTTCTGAATAAGCTTGTACTGATTCTCATCCATTGCACACATGATGGCATGCATAGCCTTCCTATTCCACTTTGAAGCCTCAAACTCTTGCGCGTTCCATTGCGCCTTAGGCTTCAAAACATCTTGTCCTCCATCCGCGGGAGTCATCATAGGGAGATCATATCCATCTTCAACCGACATCCATGCTCGGTCATGAATTTGGCATATGTAGGATTCCATCTTCCCTTTCCATTGGGAATAGTTCAAACCGGTAAGAAGTGAAGGCCATGTGATAGAAGCACCTTCGTTGCCACCACCATTTCCACCGTTTCCACTCATAGTGTTTATGAATGAATGAAATGAATGCAAATGTATGAATGATCAAAAATCACACAAAATGCAAAACACACCAAAATAAGCGAGGATCACCTAAGTATATCTAGGAACCCGCTCTGATACCAATTGAAACTAATTATAGCACGGTGTGTATAAAACTATCTAGAGGGGGGGGGGGGGGGGGGGGGAGGGTGAATAGATTTTACACTTTTTACCCAATTTTTCGTGTTAGTCAAAATTACGAAATTACCCCTAAATAGATAAAGCAATAAATCAAGTAAAATATGCGGAAATTAAATAAGACTTGATTTTTTATGTGGAAACCCTCACGGGAAAAACCACGGGCTAGTAAGTAAGCCACACTCGAACCTCAAATCCACTAAATGTGTAAAACGATTACAACCTAATCCCGAAAGTAATCACACACCTACCTAATCCTGGTATGAGTGAACCTAGTCCAATTTGCTTGCGATCTAAGCAACCTAATCCCGGAAGCTACACACAAGACTTACTTTCTCTATGAAGAGAATATAACCCTAAGTGAATATATGAGAATATCCAAAATGCAACATAGAGCAAGGGAAACCCTATATGCTTATCTAAGATGATTAATATGCAATTAGAATAATCCTAGATATTAAAAACTAAATGACATGTTCAATCAAATAGTTTAGCTAATCAAGATTAAGCACAAAACCTAATTAGCTATCACAATACAACACTCAATCATGTCAACACAACAATCTCTATTTTGAATATTAGATTTTAATCTAAGAACAAACAAATAATAAAAGAGATGCCTTGATAAATAAAACACTAATTATAAATGATAATAGTGAAGAACATACCAAGGGAAGTGTGTTGACCAAGACCCATGCAAGTAAACATCCTAACTATGCTAGAAAATGCTTAGATGATATTTTGATGCATATGAAAATGGGTTTTGAGAGTTAAAGACAAGTTCTTGGGAGTTTCTCTCTTGAAGATATTTTTTGCTCTCTCAAAAGTGTGTTGCTTGCCTCCTTGAAAAAAATGAAGAAGAAAATATATATATATATTAGGTTGAAAAACCAAGCTATACGGTTTTAGACTTTGAAATATATTAGATAATATCAAACATTAAAAACTGCACAAATTATATAAATATATATATATATATATATATATTAGGAGTTGGAAAAGTAGAGGACACGAATATACATGATATATATATTTATATTAACAAAACAAAAAAGAAGGCACACGTGATCTTATATATATATATATATATATATATATTTTAACAAAACAACAAAGGGCACACATATCTATATTATATTCTTATCAGACGTGATATTATATATATATATATTTTAACATACAAACAAACAATATATAAAGCAATCAAAATAAAGAAGAAAAAAAAGCAAACAGAGCCGTGTGTGACCCCGTGCAAGCAATGCGGGCAGAGAGTAATTTTGGGCATGGGTGTGGCGTGGCCAACCGGGCAAAAAGCTAAAATTGCCACACACATGCCATCACATGCCACCTCTCTTTGTGTTGCAATCATGACACACAAAGCCTTCAGTCCAGTTCTGAACTCGAAATTCGGAATTCAATTCTGTCTTCGGAAAAATAACCCGAACTCAATTATAAATATGGAAAATTATATAACCTTTCAATTTAAGCTCGGAATTGAATTTCGGTTTCCGATAAAAACACGGAATGTCCCAAATGTCTCGGAAATCATCCGAAACATATAGACAAGTCTCCGAATCGCTCGGAACTCATCTATGGACAAATCCACACATAAAATTATAACAAAGAAGTGCAACTGTGATAAGTGACATGTGAAGAGAATGCACACAAATGCAAGTATGCTAAGTGAGTGTGTGCACTAAATCTCTTCATAGAAAATTAAGCACTAAACATATACCTTTGGAGTGCTTAACACTTGCAAGGGCCTTGAGCTTGAACACATTACTAAGCTACCCTTACATGATCCCCACATATGGTTTGATCACGAAATAAGCCAATTAAAAACTGCGGGAATCCTTACATCTACGATCTGATCGTGGAGGTGAGTACCTTGACCAAGAGTTTGAAGACTTTATGGTTGAGTATGGGATAGTATCCCAACTCACAGCTCTTGTTTTAGCGTAATTAGAGAATTGTAGAATTAAGTAAAGGTAAGTGTCTTTATGTTGCCTTCCTCGTGGGAACAATATCCTTACTTGCTTACTACACTAGTTCAACGACTTGTGCACTTGCAATAGGGTCACCAGACTCGCGCGTCCCTTTAATATAACCGAGGTAGAATAGGTTAATTTATAGTGACATTTGTAGAACCGGTTCGGGCGTGTTAAAATCTATGGCGCCGCTGCCGGGGAATTTCGGCAGGGCGTTTCTTTTTAGAACATTAGTCAATTTAATCTTTGCATAATAGTAGTGAATTTCTGTTTTGAACATTTAACCTTTTGGTAGTTATTGTAGTGTACTTTCAGGTTCCTTGCCACGAATTGATGCACGGAAGACGATCTTTGGGAAGTCCACTCGAACCTTTTGTTGAAAATATTGATCGCATAACAAGGCTGCCGACGATGACGGACAATCCCAGAGCACTATCCGACCTTGAGGAAGGGTCAACCTCTTCTAGTAGTACATCCACTGGTTCAGCACACGGACAGGATCAACGGATGATGAAGGAATTCTCTGAAACTAAATTTACCACGGTGTGTATAAAGCTATCTAGAGGGGGGGTGAATAGATTTTACGCTTTTTACCCAATTTTTCGTATTAGTCAAAATTACGAATTTACCCTCAAGATAATATAAATAAGCAAGTGTAATATGGTGCGGAAATATAAATAACACTTGATTTTTACGTGGAAACCCTCACGGGAAAAACCACGGGCTATGTAAGTAAGCCACACTCGAACCTCGAATCCACTAAATGTGCAAACGATTACAACCTAATCCCGGAAGTAATCACACACCTACCTAATCCCGGTATGAGTGAACCTAGTCCAATTTGCTTGCGATCTAAGCAACCTAATCCCGATTGCTACACACAAGACTTAGCTTCTCTTGAAGAGAATACAACCCTAAGTGAATATATGAAAATATCCAAAATGCAACATAGAGCAAGGGAAACCCTATATGCTTATCTAAGATGATTAATATGCAATTAAGAACAATCCTAGATATCAAAACTAAATGACATGTCAATTAGTTTAGCTAATCAATATCAAGCACAAAAACCTAATATGCTAGCACAATACAACTTCTCAAACATACATCATACTAATCTCAATCTTGTATTCAACAAATATAAAATCACATACAAGTAATTAAATTGAGATTGCTAGATAAGAGAAACACAAAATATGTAAGATATTAGTGAAAAGCTTACCAAGCAAAGTATGATGAAGAATCCATGCAAGATGTCATCTAGATGATCTAAGATGATGCTAGATGATGATTGATGATCATGGAACAAGGTGTTTGAGTAATTAAAAATGAGTTCTTTGGAATTTTTCTTCTCTTTGAAAAATCTCCTAAGTATGGAATCTGAATATGAACTCTTGTAATTGACCTAAAGTCAAAGTGGCATATATATAGGGGGCCAAAACAAAGTGTGGTCGTTTTGATAAGTTTGCCCACTATTTGCCATGGGCGCTGTACGTAGGGCGCCCTTGTACAGCGCCTGTACAGCGCCCTTGCTCTGTTTTCACGAGGAAACAGAGTGGCGCTGTTCGTACAGCGCTTTGTACAGCGCCACGTACAGCGCCCCAACAGCGACCCAACAGCGACCGATTAAATCGATCAGGTCTGAACAGCGCTCAATGGGCGCTGTTCGTACAGCGCTTCTGAACAGCGCTTTTGGGGGCGCCCAATGCAAAAATGCAATCCTAAGTCTAAGCATGACAAGGCAATTGGATATGCAAGATGCAATCAAACTAACATGCAAGAAGAGATGTTAATGAGCATTAAGGCACACATAAAAGACACACAACATATAAGGATTAAACATATGCATGAGTTGTGAGTGTGTGCATCTATCTCTTCAAGACAAGTAAGCACTTAGAATATTACCTTTGGTGCTTGTCAATAGTGAGGTCTTCAAAAGGGCCTAAGCAATTAACACAACATCTAAGCTACCCTTACAAAGCATCCCCACATGTGGTTTGATCACGAAATAAGCCAATTAAACACAACGGGAATCCTAACAATCTCCCCCTTTGGCTATTTCGTGACAAAACCACCACTCACATTGATTCCTCACATAGAATTAGAAACTACGGGACTACAATGATTATCTACATTACAAAGAGATAAGAAAGTAAAAACTTCAAGTCTTCAATCTCTTGTAGAACAATCAAGCCCTGAAAATAAAGTTTCTAGCATTTCCAATACAAGTAAAGTGTGAGATTAATCATGTGAGAACAATACCAAGCATTTGCATTTTTAGAATTTAGGCACAACATTAGCAAATGTATGCAATGAATGATAAATGCAATGCTCCCCCTCAAAGGGTTACTCCCCCTCAATGTATGTTCTCCCCAAAATGCACAAAAGCTTCTATATTTTGCAACTCCCCTTACCATTTCCTACTCCCCCTTTTTGTCATGATATAGGCAAAGGAGTAGTCCCCAACCGGGTCACTCAAAGCAACGAGAGATAGAAGCATGCAAGATATGTATATACATATAAGTCACTTTATGCACTTCAATTAATTTGAGAGAAACAAGGAGATTTATTTGAGAAAAATGTGTGAATCCAACATGCTTTGCATACAAGACATATAGCATTCAAGTCCAAAATACAATGGTATTTGGCAAAGCAAATGACAAAGGTTTCTCATTTGAATTCAAACCAATTTCACCAATGTCATGGGAAAAGCAAGGATATAGAGATTATTGATTTCAATTTTAAGAGCAACTATATCCAACTTTATAAGCGAAACATGGCATGAGCGACTTTGCACCCTATTTGATTTTTCCGGATAAGATATCCGTATGATAGTAACCATGTTCAACTAATAAAGAAAGAGAGACATTTGGAATGTAAATTCCTTTGAACGGATACAAGATCCTTTATTCATTTAGAGTCTCATAAGCTTTCACACAAGTTTTGCATTTTTAAGAATATGCAATCATCAATTCATGCTTTTCATGTGAGCATGTTGTATGAATTTCATGCTTTTTCATTTAGCATTAGCATGTTATTAAAGAATCATCATGTCATGGAGATAACTATAGGTCATTCACATCATACTTCCTAAGTAAATCTCCTAGTCCAAAAATGCATGTTTGAACATAAATATGACATGGATTGTAGACAAGCAAGGTTCACACTTATAGAATTTGAAAGCATATATACATATGTACAACCAAGCTTACTCAAGCAATCAAAAGAAGAGGCATAAGTTATTTCAAATTTTTTGCAAGTTACATGAATGCAAAATAGCTCTCTTTGCTTGAGTTCCCCATATGGGGTCAATCATAGAACATCACTCCACAAGACATATCCCAATAGATCTACTAAGAGTTTTAAATCGAGTAGCATCTAAGGGTTTAGTAAATAAGTCCGCAAGTTGATCATTAGTACCTACATGTTCAAGTACTATGCATTTATTTTCAACAAGCTCTCTAATGAAGTGATGGCGGATGTCAATATGCTTAGTTCTAGAATGTTGAACCGGATTCTTGGAAATATTAATAGCACTCATGTTATCACAAAAGAGAGTGAGAGTACCTTGGTTGAATCCGTAGTCTACAAGCATTTGTTTCATCCATAGGAGTTGTGTGCATCCACTCCCCGCGGCTATGTACTCGGCCTCGGCCGTGGACAAGGAAATCGAGTTTTGCTTCTTGCAAAACCAAGACACCAAGTTGTTGCCTAGAAAGAAGCAACCGCCCGATGTGCTCTTCCTATCATCACAATTTCCTGCCCAATCCGCATCACTAAAGCCAACTAGACTAGCATTAGTGTCAAAAGAGTACCAAATCCCATAGTTGGATGTCCCATTCACATAGCGAATGATCCTCTTCACACAAGAGAGGTGGGACTCCTTAGGATCCGCTTGGTACCTAGCACACACACCCACACTAAAAGATATATCGGGCCTACTTGCGGTCAAGTAAAGCAAGCTACCTATCATGCCACGATATAGAGTTTGGTCCACACTTTTACCACTAGCATCCTTGCTTAGCTTCAAAGTTACTCATGGGTGTATCACAATGTTTGGCTTTCTCTAAACCAAACTTCTTCACTAGGTTCTTAGCATATTTGGCTTGGGTTATGAAAATCCCATCATGCATTTGCCTAATTTGCAAACCTAGGAAGTAACTAAGCTCACCAACAAGACTCATCTCAAATTCAAGAGACATGACATCAACAAATTGTTGGACTTTGGTGTTGTTGGTGGAGCCAAAAACTATATCATCAACATATATTTGAGCTATGAAAAGCTCATCATTGTCTCTCTTGATGAATAGTGTCTTGTCAACACTACCTCTTGTGTAGTTGTTGTCAACAAGAAATTGAGTGAGGCGCTCATACCAAGCCCTCGGTGCTTGTTTCAACCCATAAAGTGCCTTCTTGAGGCGATAGACATGATTGGGGTGGTGTGCATCCACAAACCCCTTAGGTTGTTCAACAAACACTTCCTCTTGCAAGAAGCCATTGAGGAAGGCACTCTTGACGTCCATTTGGTGCAATTTGAACTTGTGCACACAAGAGATGGACAAGAGAAGCCTAATGGACTCTAAGCGGGCAACGGGAGCAAAAGTCTCCTCAAAGTCGATACCCTCAATTTGAGAGTACCCTTGTGCTACAAGTCTAGCCTTGTTCCGCACTATGTTGCCATCCTCATCGGATTTGTTCCTAAATATCCATTTGGTGCCTATGACATTAGTGGTCTTAGGCCTAGGAACTAGAGTCCAAACCTCATTCCTTTCGAATTGGCTTAGCTCTTCTTGCATGGCAAGAACCCAAAATTCATCATTTAAGGCTTCTTCAACCTTTTTGGGTTCAATTTGAGAGGTGTAACATGTATAGCTAATAAGATTAGCAAGTTGGCGTCTAGTCCTAACACCCTCATTTACCTCTCCAATGATATCTTCTTTATCATGGAGTTTCCTAACCCATGGAGCGGGTTCTTTAGAGTCCAAGAGAGGAACTCTATCAATAGGTTGTGTGCCATCATTGTTGACATTAGATGTCCCAACATTAGGCGACACCACAACCTTCTCCAAAGGAGAATCATCACTAAAAATAACCTCCTCATCATGATCATTAGACTTGAGCCTAGTATCATCAAATACGACATTGGATGATTCCATAACACTTAGAGTCTTTAAATTGAAAACTCTATAGGCTCTACTATTTAAGGGCATAGCCAATAAAAATACCCTCATCACTCTTAGCATCAACTTGCCAATGTTGATCACTGGTCATTCAATGTAGCATTTGCTTCCAAAAGTGTGGAAGTAGCTAACATTTGGCCTCTGCCTTTCCATAACTCATAGGAGGTGTTTCTAGTACCGGCCTTAGGAACACTCTATTTCCTATATAGCAAGCCGTGTTAATGGCTTCGGCCCATAGGTTCCTAGGGACATTGTTGCTAAGCAACATCATCACGGGCCATCTCTTGGAGGACCCTATTCTTCCTCTCAACAACTCCATTTGTTGAGGTGTCCTAGGATGGCAGGATAAAATTCATGGGAGATGCCTAAACCACAAAGGTTTCAAAGTGGCATTTTCAAATTCTCTCCCATGGTCACTTCTAATCCGTTTAA